>JALPQD010000071.1:2354512-2954512 GCA_023101885.1 Typhlomys cinereus | reverse complement strand
GATCCTTGGAGGCAAGGGATTAACAGCCAAAATAGTGTTCCTATGCTTAAGGGGAACACAGGAAAGGGTTCAGGGAAATGCCGCTGGGTCCTTGTATGTCATCGGAGAGGAGGACCCAGAGGACAGTCAGGCATGCACATTAAAGGATTCTCTGGGGATTGGGTGAGGGGAGACACTGGGGGGTGGGGAGGGAGGGGTGAGGGGAGGGTAAGGGGAGGGGTCTGGGGGAGGAGGAGGAAGGGAGGGAACTGGTGTACCTATTAAGTTTGTATGAGCGGAGATAATAAAAAATGTTAAAAAAAGAAAAGTAAGATTAAAAAAACTGTTTAGTTAACTCAAATTAGGTCATCAAATGTTATGAAAATATGTAAGGAATTTTTTCTATTGTATTCTATTATATTAGTAGACATAGGATCTACAGATAAGGCGACCTCTGTCTGTCTGTCTCGTCCATCTTGATTAAAGATGATGGTATTCCAAAAGGACTTTTTAAACATCCACCTATAATTTTGTTGAGCCTTAAGCAGTTTGTATTAGTAAATAGATAAACACTAGACAATTAATGAATGGACAAAATTCTTTCTTATTTGTTTATATACACAAATTCTTGTTCCAAAGGTGCAAATTTCTTTCATTCCTCATCTATCTTCCTCAAATTTGTAATCTTTCTCTTCATATTTCAGAATTTGATATGGACAATGTAGAGGTCTTGAATGAGTTTTTCAGGAAAGGTCTGTTATTAGAAATTTAATTTTGAGGACTGAGGGATATTACTCTGAATAGACTGAACAGGATCAATGTGTTCATAAAGACCATCATAGGTGAAAGAAGAAAATACAGTTTGTCAGTTTTAGACTGATGCTGTGTTAGAATCAGTTGGCCATTTCTTGCTTTCTGAGTATAAGGAACAGAAGAAATAAAAATGTAAGAAACCCAATTTAATCTTAGTACTTCCAGAAAGAAGCTCATCTTTAATGACACCTTGAGTTTAGCCCAGAGAGATCCATTTCAATCCCCTAATGACCAAAACTGTGGGATAATAAATGCTTGTTATTTCAAATCACAGAAATGGTGTTGGCTTATCACAGCAATATTAGAAGTTTTCAATGTTCTATCTCCATCAGACAGAAAGAAACAGTTTCAAATGTACGCTGTGCAGATATTTGTACAATGAATCCTTTTTTCTACTTTTACAAGCATATTGAGTATTCATTCCAGCTTCACTCCCTCTCCCCTCCCCTCCATCCCCTTCATTCCCTTTACCATTCTCTCCCACTTCCTTCTGCTGCCTGTGTGCATCTATGACCCCAGAGTTCACTCTGACCTGTCTACTCCTGTGTGCTCAGGCCACCATGGTATATAAAATTACCTCTCTTCAGACCACCCCAATGATATGTGCATTTCCCTTCACTAATCCAGCTTTAGATCCAAAGGTCTCCACTGTAAGCGCCCATTATATGGGTATATAACAGCTACCAACAGAATACTTTGTTGTGCTGTCTTCCTATCTGTTTATCGGCTGTCTTCCATATTGATTTTTTTCCTTCCTTTTTTTTTTACAGGTTTTTATTTAGTTTATAGTAACAGAGATGTGTACCCTCCTGACAAGTAGGTCTTGAGTACAATCAAAAAACTGTTGGTTGTCTCCGTGATACTCATGCCAATGTTATACTTGTGGTCTCCTGTTGCCATGCAGATTTATATTGCAACTTAGAGGTCTCATGCTGTTGATGGGGCTTGTGGTTATTTCTCTACCCCAGTAGCTCTACAGTATCATTTGGTAGTGTGTACATTATCCAGCAAGAAGAAAATCCACAGACTAGTTCCAGTTGACATATTTTACCCATATTCTATTATCCGTTTGTGTTGCACCTTCAGTAATAGGGTCTTACTTGCAGTTTTTGGAGAGCAACCAAAAGCAATGGAAAAAGCCCATAATGTTTGGGGTCTTTAAGATCTCTCTAACCATTTTATCCTTATTATCAGAGAAATACAAATTTAAACAACTTTGCTATACCATCTTACCTCAGTCAGAATAGCTAAGATCAAGAACACAAACAATAGAGATTGCTGGCAGGCTGTGGACAAAGGGACCCTTATTCACTGCTGGTGGGAGTGTAAACTGAAACAGCCTCTGTGAAGATCAGTGTGGATGATCCACAGACAGCTAAAAATGGAACTGCCAAATGACCCAGATACTACTTCTTGGAATATTCACAAAAGACTCTACATCTTATTACAAAGACACTTTGTACATCATCTATGTACATTGTAGCGCTATTCACAATAGGGAAAAAAATGGAATTGACCAACATGCCTATCAACAAAGGAATGGATAAAGATTATGTGGTACATATATGCAATGAAATATTACTCAGCCATTAGAAATGATGAGATTATATAATTTTATAGTAAATGGATGGAAATGGAAACTTTAATATTGAATGAGATATCTCTGACACAGAAAGTTAAATACCTCATGTTCTGTCTTAAATGTGATGATTAAACTTATAGCCTTATTAATGTATTTGGATTGGAAGCACTGAAAGAGCCAGAGACTTTACCAAAGAACTATGAGTAGGAAGGTGAGAAAGGATGATTAGGACAAAACCTTTTAAAATGGAGATTTAGGAGACCACAACAAGGGGTAAGGAAGGGATACATGGGAAAAATACAGTGCAGGGAATGAGAGGATAGGAGATAGGAAGAACATGAGACATAGGAGAAACAGAGGGATTAAAGCCTTAAGATGGTGGGAATTAACCCCAAAGGAACATCCTATGCTGTTAATATTTTTAAATGTCTTTTAAAGAAAGAAACAAAAATGGGCAGTCCCTATACAGAGGAGCATACAGTAAAGAAAATAGGGGGAAGAAAAAAAGCTTTGACCTGATCCACTTAGAACCTAGGGACATAATTATACTAGAAGTAACAGGAATGTGGCAATGAAACATTTGAAAGCAATTCATTTATGATAAGTTGCAATGAAGTTGTTGACAGCTATTATACAAATCAGTAGTCCTGGCTTAAAGTGGCACCTCTGTAATGTACTGGCCACGTGAGCTTGAGAAATCATTCAACATCTTTCAATTTTCTTTCATGAAAATAAGAAAAATACTCTTTATTTAGTAAAATGTTTTTATTTTTAATAAAACTAAATGTCAAGTTGGAAGAACAATACTTCAGTTGTATTATGTACAGAGTATCATTGCAGAAGAATCAAATTTTTGGGGGGGTGCAGAAACCAAATAATTCAATTGGAACAACTCACTTTTTTTCTTATCACAATCCTGAGGTAGGCATAACTATTATTCTCAATTTACACATAAGGAAAATAACATTGGAAATATTTACAATGTAACATGAGCTGCAAAGAGGACTCAGTGGATATAGCATTTGCCCAACCTGCATGCAGACCAGAGATCAGATCCCCAAATTCATGTCAGAGTTGGACAGGCATGGCAGAAAATATTTTTATTTAGATAGTCCTACTGTGTAGCTCAGGCTGGCTTCAAAACTGTTAGGTATTTTAGGTTGAACTTGAAGAAACACTTCTCCTCTTTCAGCCATCACCAACTTCTTGGTTTACAGGCATATAAGAAAACTGATTTCATAAGGAAAATTGTATGGTCTGGCCCTCTTTTATTTAATAATTTCTTATTATTTGTGAGTCAATGAAAGGAATTTTGAAAAATTCAAAGCACATGAGCTTTCACTGAAGAAATGCTGAACATTGTGACAGTATCAATCAGATCTAAGAACAAACTGAATCAACAAGTAAATTGGAAACTGTTAGTACACATTTCTCAATACATTATTATATAAAAGTCCATTTGCAAGAATAGAATTTTTGGGCTGAAGAGACGTCTCAGGGTTAAGACCACACCTCACAAGCAGAAGGTCCTGAGTTCAAATCCCAAATCCCAGGTCCCACATTAAAACACACTAGGCAGAAAAGGCAGCAGCCTGCCCTTTAGGCCCTAGTGGGCAGAGCCTGGGAAATCCCAGGGTGAACCAAGAAAGAAGTAGAAGCAATCCAGGGACACATGCACTTTCTGATACACACACACACATGCACACGCACACACACAGACACATACACAATGAATAAATAAAGGTTAAAAAGGAATAGAATTTTATTTTTTTATATTTTTATCAGAATGCTTTGTTCTGTGGGCAACCATTTTGAAAGCTCTGTAACTGTTAAATAAAGGTAGTATCTTTCTACCAAAATTCCATGTTGATTTTTTTCTAATATCAGCCATAATTTTGATTTAGGCATTTGCTTTTCCATCAATGAACCAATAATAGAGATTAAGAACTTATGTGTTTATCAACTGACAGGTAGCATTCTAGAGCAAATGAATTCTAGTTCAATAAAATATTCTGTGGGAAATGAATCTTAACTGACATGAAGAGCATATTTTTAATTTCGTTTATATTATTTGTAGTGGTCTAAAGAAGCTGCTCACCAGTTTTTTGTTCCCTTCCCTATTTATTATGATGATGTCCTGTTATCTTTCATTTCAGTTCTCTAGCTTATTTAAGGTCTTTCCAATACATTATTTACTATTTATATTACTGGCTGAGACTGGTTTTCTGTAGCAAAGACTTTTAAAAGAAATGATATTATACAGAATATAGGGCTGGAAAGAGTGATCAGATTGTAAAGCACCAGCAGGAATGAAGACTTAGATTAGCACTCAGGAATCTATTGCCCCCACCCTGCCCATCAGTGGCAACCTTTGTGATCCAACTGATCCTAAACAGAAAAAGGATTCCTCCCACTAACTAGGAAGTCAGTCTACTTAAGAAATTCTAGTGAGAGACTTTGTCTAAAAAAAGGGATAGCTCCTGTCATGGTTTAAATGTGTCCCCCACAGTCTCATGTGTTTGGCAAGGTCATGGCACCTTGAGAGGTGGAGCCTTGCTGGAGGAAGGCAGTCACAAGGGGTGGGCCTTGAGGTGGATTAGTCCCACCCTACCTCCAGGAGAAGTCAGCCTTTGCTGCGAGCAGTCTTGAAGCTCTCAGCTTCCAAGATATCTGCAGTGACTTAGCCTCCTCCAGCTTTGGACAGCCATCCATGCCACCTCTGCTTTGAGAGACTATACCTTTCCTCTGGAACCGTAAGTTGAAAAAACCTCTTTCTTTCTTAAGTTGATTGACTTTGGGTGTTCTCTCACAGCAATAGTTAAGAGTAACCATTATAGAAATTGTTAATGGGGTATTGCTGTGAGATTAAGAACATCTGGTACCACAATGTGAAGTTGTTTGTGCAGCTGAGAGAAGTTGGTACCCAGCAGCATGGCCAATGCTGTGATGTGGCTAGTGTGCTTTTGGAACTGTTTGTTGGGAGAAATATGGAGAACTTTAGGACTTTGTGCTGGGAAAGTCTTTGCGCCTTGGCGGTTGGGCGAAAGGGACCTTTCTCGTGAGAGCTCAGAGGAGAGCAATGCTGTGAGAGATGCAAACAGTAAAAGCCTAGCTTGTGATGTTCCAGAGGGGAACAGAGACTGCGTTTGCAATTGAATGAGTGACACATGGAGCCATGTGTTGGCCAAGAGTTTAGTGAAGTTTTGCCCTCATCCTGAAAGTTTGCCTGAAATTAAGCTGGAGTGCTTGGCGGAGGAAATTTCAAAGCAATGTAGTCTTGACAATGTGATATGGCTACTTTTTACTTGTCTTCAGAGTTATGAAAAAGAGTAAAGAATCAGGCAGGAAGAAGCAAAAACTGTAAGATCCAATGATGAAAAATACAATGGCAAACTTAAAGAGTTGAACCAGGAAGAAGCAGAGAACAAGATGGCTGTTGAAGAGATTAGCTCCATTTGTAAATCAAAGCCTGCTCTTAATTTGAATAATAGGAGAGGCCCTAGCTTGAGGGCAAGATCCTCAGAGAAGGCTCCCACTCTAAGAATGCAAATCCTTTCAGAAGACTGGAGCTAAAGGGTGGAGTTCCAAAGCTGAGATGATTTCAAGGAGAGGCTCACCTGTTGGACTTGGAGCTACAAGATTTTGAGTTCGCCCTGCTGGTTTTCAGTCTTGTTATGGACCAATCTTTCCCTGGACATGCCCCCATTCCTTTCTTTTTGAATGGGAATGTTTATTCTGTGCCATTGTATGTTATGTAACTTGTATTTTGATTTTACAGGAGGCTTTGGACTTTGGACTTTTGGACTGTTGGGACTACCATTGTAGTCTATGAAGACTTTTAAAATTGGACTGATACGGTTTGCATGATGAGATGGCAATGAGCCTGTGGGGGGCCAGGGGTGGAATGTCATGGTTTGAATTGTGTCCCCCACAGACTCATGTGTTTGGCAAGGTCATGGAACCTTGAGAGGTGGAGCCTTGCTGGAGGAAAGCAGTCACAAGGGGTGGGCCTTGAGGTGGATTAGTCCCACCCTACCTCCAAGAGAAGTCAGCCTTTGCTGTGAGCAGTCTTGAAGCTCTCAGCTTCCAAGATGTCTGCAGTGACTTAGCCTCCTCCAGCTTTGGACAGCCATCCATGCCACCTCTGCTTTGAGAGACTTTATCTTTCCTCTGGAACCATAAGCTGAATAAACCTCCCTTTCTCCCTTAAGTTGATTGACTTTGGGTGTTCTCTCACAGCAATAGATAAGAATAACCATTATAGCTCCTAAGCAACAACACCTGAGGCAGACCTCTGCTGGTTACAGACAAAACATTTCCCCATGCATGCATCCATAGTCACATAAACATGAATCTGCACACAAGCAAAATAATAGTGTCTGTGTACACCTGTTATTCTGTGAAATGAAAATCTTGAAATTAGTTCCTATTTCATTCTGTTGGATTATAAACCAGATTCCTAACTACATACCAAACTAAACAAGAGACAATTTTCTTTTTTTTTTTATTTCAGCTCATACAAACTTATTAGGTACACCAGTTCCCTCCCTCCCTCCTCCTCCCCCCTGTACCCCCTGCTCCCCCTCCCCACCCCTCTCCCTCCCCATCCCCCAGTGACCCATCCCAATTCCCAGAGAGTCCTTTCTTGTGCATGTCTGATTTTCAAGAGGCAATTTTCTATAGAACATGAAGCTCTATGATTAATCCAATAAAAGTTATTCTATTTTTGTTTAAGAAGAAATTTACCTTTGGAATCAACACGGAGTTCATTTGCTACAAAAGTAGGACATAAGATAGGCATCATCTAGAGAAATTAACAGTGTTTCTTATATTTGAAATGCCATGTTTTATCTCTAATTGGTCACTTATTCCAGTAAATATCTCCAGAGTAGGCACTTTAAGAATGAGAGCCAAAAATGATGTCACCCTTGCTAATTCAGAGATGTTATATCAGAATAAGTGTTGGTAGGAGACAAGCACCATGACATTAATAACATGGATCATTTTTATAGGCCAAATATTGAAAGACCAGTGTGGATGACAACTGATTGATTGTATGCTCTTGCTCTTAGTGACAAAAAGAGATAAGATGTAAGGACTCAGGTGAGAGAGAGAGAGAGTTTCTTTCTTGGATCAGTGACGTTTAAACTCCAGAAATAGTTAGAATTTAGGATTATAACCCAAATACCAGCCATAGATTATGAAAAGAACCATAAACATGGAGTCTTTATGTGACATCTGGTTTGTTTTTTTCCCCCCAAGAATATAACGAGTTGCAGTAAGTTGAACGTAAACTCACATTCAACCACAAGAGAGTTAGTTAGCTTTTGACTTTTTTTAAAAATTTTTTTATTTATTCAATTGTGTGTGTATGCATGTGTGTGTGTATGTATGTGTGTGTGTGTGTGTGTGTGTGTGTGTGTGTGTGTGTGTAGAACCACGGATGAATTCGGGAGCCACCATGGATGCCTCCACTTCCTCATGGACACCTTCACCTCCTTGTTTACTCTGCCCCAGGATTCACAGGCTCCGCCATACCAGGACCAGAAACGCAGGCCACCCCCACTTCCCCCCGGCGTCTATATGTGGGATCTAGGATCTGAACTCGGGACCTTCTGCCTGCAAGGCCGAGGCTTAATCCCTGAGCCACCTCTCCAGCCCCAGCTTTTGACTCTTAAAAGAATTCCATTGTCCTAAAGTTTTTCAACTGGTCAACCAACACTGAAAGTTATCTAATAGCCATTTGATATTTCAAGTGCAAGCAGAAAAAGTGATAAGACAGGCAAAATTCTGCTCATAATAATACTGCTTTATAGTGGGTGAGACTATTAAATCCAATCAAATCTAATAAGCAAACGAATAATATATTAGGTACAGTGACAACTGCAAAAAGCAAAACACATAAAACTCAAAGACTAGGAAATTGTTATTGTTGTGATTCCTAGTCACTATACCACTAAGGTGGCTCTGTGGGTAAAAGCACTTGCTACCAATCATGATGTCTTGAGAACTAACTTCTGAATGTTGTCCTTTCTGACTTGCATATGTATATTATTCATGGCATATATTTGCATGCAATCATGCACACACACATTAAAATTTATGAAATAACAATATCATATCAGTATGATTGTTCATGAATTGGACATTTGCATAGAAATTTAAATAAATCTGTAAGCCAACTGTCAAAAGAGAAGATACATCTGAACAAATTAAAATCTCTGAAATAGAGGCTTGAGTGACAAGATTGCACATGTATATTTCAGAAATGGCAGAGAAGCTGGTTTGCCTGCATTAACAACAACAACAAAAAAGCAGGGATAGAACTAATTTGCAACAGACTAGGAAGTGAGTAATGACACTTGGTCACAAAGAACAGAGTGGAGTGTGCTATGTCCTGAAATTGATCTTCCTTTGGTGGTGGGAAAACTGCAGGAGGAGAGCATTGTTAATCACTTATGATTTTAATTAGTAAACTACTATGGCTCAAAGTAAGAAAATTTAAAAAGAAAAAAATGTAAAGCAACTAGTAAAGCAATGGTATTCTAGCAAATTTCTTAACATTATAATTTTACAGAAAATTTTAAAACGGTGAAGTTCAAGGAAGGAAAAAGTGATTTTTTAAAATTTCATTCTAGTAAAGCCCCTTTGTTTAAAAATAACTTAATTAATTAATTATCTTTAAGAGAGAGTGAGAAGAAAAGAAAGAAGGCTATGTATATCTCACAGCATAAGAGTGGAGGTCAGAGACTAAGTTCTACAATTCAGTTTCTCATCCCACCAGATGGATTTTCAGGGAATGAGATCTGGTGAACAGGTTTTGGAACAGAGAGTTTCACTGCTGAATAATCTTTCTGGCCCCTGCCAATTTTTATTATCTTGTTTCTCTCCTTATAACCTTTTAAATCAGAAAAATCTATCTCTAATTTTTTAAAGATGCTTAAGTAATTCAATGCACTATACAGTTAAAGTCATGATAAGAATATCATTTTGGAAAACATATCTAATCAAATCCAGTAATTCAAATTCAGAAATTAATCTATACCAAGTATACATTGATACATCTTTTTGGTCCCGTTTATCTTGCTATTTCTCCCCACTAATATGGCAGTTCTGGGATTGGAAGATTGTTTAATGGCTAAAGTACCTGGCTTGAAAGTAGGATGACTAGAGTTTGGATCCCCAGATTACATGTGCATGATGACTAGGCATGGCAGTACACTTGTAATTTTAGGTTGTGAAACTGAAAGACTGGGGATCCACCAAAAGTTGTTGTGGAGATAGTCCTGTTAGAAAGTTCTGGGTTGGGTTAGAAATTCAGCTTCAAGGAGCAAGGTGGAGGAGAAACTTTGGGTTTTCACATGCACTCATACAAATGTGTACATGCATGCATCCCCACACATAGAACATATGAACATACCACCACCCAAATACAAGAAAAACAGTAAAATGGCTGCTCTTTGAGGACAGGGTTTTAGTCTGTTTTGTAATTGCTATCTATCCAATGCTTGCAATAGTTCCTGACAAGTTATCTAAGAAAAGAAAGGGAAGACATGGTCAGAAGAAAATAAGCAAGTAAAGAAAGGAATAAACTCTATAAACTCTTTTTTATAGTTTAATGATAGGACTGAGAATTGACTGTTGAGTTAGACAAGATAAATCAGCTGAAAATAGTAGTTTCATATGAGTGAAAACAACAGCTGAATCTGCCATTTGCAAATGATTCAATGTAAGCAGATAATAAAAGTCAAGAGCATAAGAATTTCCTGAGCAGAGGATGGTTGTAAGGAGACTATCTTTGAAACAGAAATGTTGGTAAGTGATATCTAGACGGAAATAGGGGACTGAATAATAACAGTGGGGAGAATGAATTAGATCATGCTTCAATAATAATCCTCAAATGTTACTTGTGAATTCCTTTCCTATACATTTAAATTATATAATATACTTTACCTCTGTACATTTTTGCATATACTATGCAATACATGTATTAGAATAACTAAATATATAATTAATTGCATTTAAGTTTTATATTTATTTCTAACATTTATTCATGGAATACACCTCACATTATATATCACATCTATATATATATCATTCTCAAGGTTCACACCTACCAGGCAGATAGTCTTTATTATTTGTATCTCTATTATATGCTGCCCCAAAACATCAAATGTGTAGAGAAATAAAAGTAAAATATAACATCATAAACATTATTAGTCTGAATAAATGCTGGATGGATATTGATAATGCTAAATTAGCCATACTTTTCTAGTGGAAGGTGGGTTTGTAACATCAGCAGGCCTTTCATTGGATAGTAGGTAGACAAAATGAGAGGGGACAGTGAGTGCAAAGTAGTGTCAAAGACTCAGCTACAGACCTGTGAGCTTTGGAATGACTGAAATGATCCAACCTATGAATGTGAGTCTATCAAGAATAAAAGGTAATAGAAAAAAAAAAACAGAACTTGGGTCAGTTTTCTGAGTTAAAAACACACCCCAGAATAGACAAAATAGAAACAACAAATAAAAAGATAAAAAGGGGGAAAGATTCTGAGAAGTAGATTTGGAAAGACTTTTAAAATTTTTAGTTGCAGGTCAAAATTGTAGAAAAATCAGCAAAGCCCACAAAAAGGAGATCCTATTTTGCATTTATAGTAGTTTTGGTGTGAACATTTATTGTATTTGTGGATGAGATAAATACAGCTACCAAGTGCTCCCAGGGGGATGAGGATGTTGTTACACCATGGTAGAGCATATGCAAGACATGATTCAAGTCACAGCTCCACCAACACCATAAGCAAGTGAATAATTCTCAGTAAACCTAAGCTAAACAAAATTGTTTAACATAAAACTGAGTTAGCAGGACACAGAGGAAATTTCATGGCATTCTCAGTTACATAATGTAGATACAATTTACAAAGAGAAGGGAAGCTAAACAAAAAGGAAAAACAAAAGCAATGGAAAATTTTAAAAAAAACTTTTTTCTGAGAGGGCATTTCTACTGAGAAACATCAAAGGCTACATCACTTCCACTTATTTTGAGACTAATGTGTTTATATATGATGACTTTTTATTCTTTGTTTTTATGTACTTTAAATATCTTAATGCTTAAATGCCACATTTGGAAGCCGAATTTATATTTCTTCTTTGCTTTCATAATACCACAATTGTGTATTTGCTTATGCATAAGATGACTTTCATTACTTTTATTTCATAAGAAGAAAAGTAATAACTTTCATTTCATAGTGTTTATCTTACTTGCATTCTTACAGTCATTTTAATAATGTGTATTTCTGTTTAGATTCATTTACCATGTACAGATATTAAATGATATTTATTTTGTATATTTCCTCTCTACTTTTAATAAACTGGGGGATTATATGTTCTGTCACATTTTGTCATCTGGAATAAATGTTCAATAGCATGTGTAATTAACACATCTGTGCTTACAAATACAATTGATTATTTAAGTAGTTTTATCTGCTTGTTTCTTGCTTGTACACATCCTTTTAATTTATTTTCTGCAAAGCAAAGCCTCTTAATGGACTAATTAAAACCATAAATTGAGAATCAGGTTAGTTTTTTTTTTTAATGTAAACTGTTATTTTCAGTTCTGCCAGTAGCCAATACTCTCTCTTCACTTACAATGTGCTTTCTATTTTAATTAATGTGGAATTGACCATATCACTTATTGAATTAATATAAATTTTTATAGTCTAAATATTAATATGATTCTCTTTTAATTCAAAAACACACATTGTGTTGACATTCTACAGATCATCATTTACTTTATCTGGAAACAAATGATAAAAGGCAAAAGTTTCTCCAAGTATCATACTTGGAGACTTTGTCTTGCACTCTACTTTAATATTCTTTTGCTATGATTACTTCCCTTTATTTGTCAATGTCCAAACTGACCTCAATCCTCTATGTAGCTGAGGAAGACTTTGAATTTCTGATTCTCTTTGCCTTCACTTCTTGAGTGTGTACTATAACTCCTAATAAAAAAAAATATGTGCTCTGATCATCCAACCCAGAGTTTTGTGAGTGTAAAGGGAACACTATTCCAGCTGAGCTATGGTCCCAGTCTATTGTGACTTTTCATATTAAAAAGAGACATGATAAGAAATTATATGCAAATGTGACATCGAAAGCAACATCTAATATATGTCCTGATTAATTTTGACACCATAACACTCTGCACCAAAGACAAGTTCAATGATCTCATATTGAGTTTCTACATTTGTAAACTGAGCATAACAATAGAAACTATGTGGCTGGGTCTTCATGATATGGCAGATGTACAAATAGGTAAAGTGATTAGCGGCATACCTAGGACTGTAGTGGGTGCTTACATTTTTGAACTTCTATAATTAGTTAATTACATATTGTATGTGTAGTATGTTCATAAGATCTTCATGTAGACTGCCACAGAAATTTCAAAATAAAACTAGAATATTCTGGGTTTATTTTTAATTTGCTTGCAGATAACCTGAGGAATGTGTGACCAAATGATAATATTGAGGTGACACAAAGAGTGTTGAAACCAGGGACTTTATCCAGTATACTGTGCTTGGGGAATCATTCCACCTACTGCTCCATTCACCTTCTTCTCATACAGTACAAATGTCCACAACAATTAGAATCAAAATAGCTGAAGTACATCTATGTAAAGACAGTGACTAATACCAAGATTCAACCAAGTTAAAAACACTTACATTTTTATGTACCTATTTCTTTAGCAATGTATATTCAGCTATTGCACTGAATCTGAATTGATGACTCCCAAAAAACTGTGGTATTCTAGAAAATGACTATGATAGCTCAGTAGGAAAGTAGAGACTCTGGTGGCCAAGTATATATATTAACTGGCAAAATACATGAACTATGGCTTATTAGTTAGAAAAAAGAAATGATGCTTTGTCTTCAAGAACTCTGGAATAAATTCAAGAGAAATAAAATAAAATGCCCATTCAAAAGATAGATGATAGACAAATAGAAAGACAGAAGACAGATATACAGATAGTGTGTGTGTGAGAGACAGACAGACAGACAGACAGACAGACAGACAGAGAAATTTGGAGTTTGAAATCAATGTACTCCAGGTGAAGAAGTTCTGATTAGTAGACTCATGAAGCCATCTTGAACCTGTTGTATCTTTCTGTCTTAAAACTCATCACTTTTAGCACAGGCATAAAGCAAGTATCCTTGTACAAGTTCATCCTAGTGCTCATCTTTGTCTCATTAAGCCTAAATAGTGTTTTCCCTAGCTACAACGTTTTCATAAATAAGTAAAAGACTCCTTTTATATTAACTGTATAACTCCATCTTAGAAGTAACAAAATTGTAAAGAGAAAACTATGCTCACTTCGAAAGAGTATATCTGATTTTGTAAATGACATTTTCTTTTACAGAATAGTTGAGAGAAGCAACTTATTCTGTATGATCTTTGAGAAACTGGAAAGGCTGACTGTTTCGAGCCTGGTTTATTTTGGGGAACACAGTGAATAACCCCTGTAGTTATCCTGGATATTACTCTCCTCAGGGCCTGAGTCTTCTGATGCAGAGCCATGATTCATTTTAACAATGAATAAAACTGCAAATTCCAAAGGGTCTCAAGATCATCAGCATTGCTGAAATTCAGCTTGGTGCATCTCTTCCTGGTACTATACAAGGTTTCTCAAATATTCTCAGGAACTTACATCACCCTAGACATTTTAAAAAGGTAATGTAATTTTCTTATGAAACATAATGTATAAGTGATTGTCACGGTTTGTAGAAATACATTTATTCAGTAAAGTCAGCTATATCATAAACTATGTGATATTTTGTGTAAAAATGAAGAATTAGTATTTATATAATATTTTCTTGTATAAGTAAATTTACATCTACTTTGTACATGCTTCCTCATGTCTTACTTATATTTTTATTCAATAAAAATAAATGTTTTGGCTTTTAGCGATGCAATCTTTTAAATATATGTATGCATGAGTATACTTGTGGTAAAATAAAAGTTGTATAGTTAGTATTTGTTTGCTCCTGGATAAGTATTGGATGTTTCCCATCACAAAATCCTGAAAACCTTTGGAATTGTCAGTGATATCTACTAATAAGATAGTGCTTGAGGACCAGTAAATTATCTCAACATAAAGGTTGGTCACAAGAGAGACCAAGGTAAAAGCAGGAGACTTTTGGCAATTTCCCACAATCAAGAGGAGGAAAGGCCAGTTTCATCAGTAGTAACCAAGGACTTATCCAATCATGCTTTTGGTACAATGGCATCTATAAAATACCAAAAGATAGAATTCACAGCTTTCAACGCATGGGTGTGCCTAGAAGATAGTATGTCTAGGAAGAAGCAAAGGTAGAAGGGCTCCTTTCCCCACACCTCACTTTCCATATTTCTTCCATTAGGCCGTTCAGCCATTGTTGCATGGCATATTTCCTCTGGACACAGATTAATGCCATTTTAGACTTTTCCTCATCAAAGCTAAGGAAGACATTGTATAATCATGGGTCATACTTAAGCACAGGTATCAACTTGATTGTTGAGGGTTTGAACTCTGAGCACATTTATAGAGAATTAGTGGTTGAGTTAGGCTGAGAGCAAACCTGCAGGAGATTGGGCAAATAAACCAATACTAAGAAAATGCTGATTTTTCCATCATCCAGCAAAAATACAGAGGACAAACTATGACTTGCCATTGTTATCTAAAGTGACAATGGCACTCAGAGTTATAACTGTCTAAGGACTGACTAAACAGTAACCTACAGATTTTGGTATGTTGCATTTTCATTGTCAATGGATTCTAGTAATTTCTTTATTTCCATTTAATTTTGTCAGTTTCCCAATAGTTATCCAGTAGTACTCCATTTAATTTACATGAATTTGTGTATCTTCTTTAGTTTCTCATGCCTGCAACTTGCAACTTTCTTCTATTGAGATTAAATAGGATACATGATGTTATTTCAATTATTCTGTATGTACTGAGACTTGGAATTATGCCTTAATATATATAATCAGTTTTAGAAAAAGATACTTGGATTGTGAGAAGAATATATATTATTTAATGTTTTGGTGGAATTATCTGTAAATGCATGTGAGGTCCATTTGATCTTGCTTTTATCTGCCTTTGTGTTTCCCTGTTTATTTTTGGTACTGGAGACATGTTTTCAGAATAGAGTGTTGAAATCTCTCAATATTTCATGTTGGGGTTAGTCTCTGTATTTATATCTAGTAGCATTTGCATTATGTATCTCAGTGTGCCAATGTCTGGAGCACATGCTTAGAATTAGGATACTTTATAAAAGGATTTTTCATTTATAAGTGTGAAATGACCTTAACTATTTCTTATGTTTGGTGCTAGTTTGAAGCCAGGTCTATGCGTCTGAGCTTCACCTCATGGGATGAAGCAGCTTTACATGTCAGAATTTGGTTCTAGAAGATACCCTCTTGCTATCCATGGGAGGACTGCTTCAGAGAAAGGTATACTCATGAGGCCACAGATGTCCTTTATGCAAAGTTGTGTTAATAAAAATAGTTTTATCCTGTCTCCAACATTACATTTTATATCCATAAATATGTATCGGGTTATCCCATGGACCCATTAATATGTCTTATTACACAGTAATTCATAAAAGTAGAAAAGAAGTTTACCAATTTATTTATCCTCATTGTTTAATATAAAACTACAAATATAAAAGTGAAAACAACATGCATTTTTAATTACAGCATGCACTGACTACTCATAAAATATGAGCATAATGACTAGTTTGGATGCCAGAAAAGAAATAACACATTTACAGAAATTAAGACTATCAACAGAATTAGAAAATGTACTTTGGTTAACTCAGAGCATTACAAAGAAACTTAGAGGTGCAGAGAGCTGACATCTTTAATAAGATTATTGTGCATTATAGTTTGGGCATGACTCATGTGAGTCTTTTGTGTACTTTACAGAATTCCATGCCTTAGCACTGACATGATCAGGTATACATTCGCGTGTGTATGTAGGTACACACACACCACACACACACACACGCAAACACACGCACTACAACAGTATGTCTCTGCTTTTACTAAAGGAAAAGGCAAAGATAATGTCTTTCCCTCCCTTGTATACATGTAATGCACACTAAATAAGTATTGTTATCACCTCACAGAGTCATACATGTGCATGTAAAATGGCATTGATCTAGGAAAATATATTTGGACTGTACAAAAGAACTGCTAAAGATTAAGTTTATTAAGGAAATAAGTATGATTGGCCAATTTGGTGTTATGTACTCTCCCTTTGATGTATCTATCACTGTCGTTTTTATTTTAATTTTAAAAATGAAAATATTTTTAGAGATCTTTGGAAGCCACCAGAAAGTAAAGACTCTAAAATGCTTATGTTTTTAAAATTAAAATAAAAGGAAATGCTCACATAAAGGGAAGTAAATTGTAGACTCTGAAATTGTTGTTTCTGTGATAATAATTGAGGCGAACCTGAAGAGTGATAGAGTATCTATAGATTTTAACACATAATTGAAACATTAGTTTAAAAATTATTTATTACAGAAAAGGAAGGATAATAAATTTCAATAAATTTAATCATTTTCCACTGCATACTGCTTTCTAAAAACAACCAATTGTTTTTATAATTTTTTTCTTCCACATGTACCAGTTGCAGTTAGTTATCTTCTTTTGATCTGTTCTGTGTTACTTCTGTTATGTCACTTAGTAACGTGAGACAAATATATTGGCTGATTTTAAAACTATATCAGCTTTCCAATGATGGTATCTATTGTACCTTCATTTGACTAGTGGAAAAACCTATTTGTTACACAGAAATGGTCAATCACGACATTTTATAAGAACTTTCATGGAACATTAAGAGTGCATCTGAGCTAAAACTATCTAGTAATGGCAGGATGGTTTGCGTAAACAATTTTTATAAGGAATAATTTATGTAAATTAAGTTGTGTTTACAAATATCTTGTGGTACATGAGACAATGGTTCTCCATTCCACTCTGTATTTACAACCAACATTACCTTGGACAAGTTAATGTCTCAAAGATTCAATTTTTCAATTTGTAACATTTACAGCTTAAATTTATGTAACATTTATCTCATAAATTTGTGGAATAGAGTAAATGACAGAGTATGTAGCAACAGCTAGTTTTTACACAGTGAATAATAAATGGTGGACGTGGAAGTTGTTTATATTTGCTCTAGGGTTCACTTTGGCCACCTGAAAATCAAAAGTGATCTCCAGGTATTTGCTAGCTTCTATTATTTATGCAACTCTAAGAAGAAATAATGCCTTACTAACCCAAAATGTATACAATACCATTCTTTGAAAGAGATCAGTGGCTCAAGTACTACTGATCCCAGAACTAGATTCTGTGTTTAAGCCAAGCTCCATACCCTATGATAAGCTTACAACTTTGAAGCTTGGATTTCCTCTATTGTGAAAGACACCAGCAGTTGCAAAGATTGGGAATGTTTCTCTTAGAACTATCCTTTAGAACCATGGTAAATATATTGTGAACATGAAGCTAATGTTTGGAAAGTAAATGTTATGGCTCTTTTGCTACATTATCTTCATATCTACAGTTTAACTCTATTCTTTGAGCATATGCATTGTTGATCACGTGTATGAATCAGTCTAAGGATATAACATGTGGACACCCAGAATAATACACTTTCATGAAGAAAAATTGTGATTTTGTAGTCTCTTTAGCACTGCACCAGTCTCTAGAATAATTCATTTGGCATCAGCATCAGATAAGACTCTATAGGACCACACTGATAACAAATAACTTCCATATGATTCTTTGATTAGATGAGTGATAATCCTTATTTATATTAGAAATACAGATTATTTTCTTGCCTTCAATATGCCTAATCTACCAAAAAAGATAGCAATCAATGACATCAAATATATCTTCTGATCGCTTCTCGGCCTTTTGGCTAAGATCAAGTGCAAATATATCTTCTGAACACCAGCTTGGACTGAAAATTGAGGCATATGTCTTCAGAAGAGCTTTACTCTAAAATCCAGTTTGCCTCAGGCTGCAGAGTTCTTGATTCTGAAAAATCTTTCTTATTTTTGTTATTTTTAATTATTTTGTTATTTTTGTTATTTTTAATTATTTCTCACAATTTACAGCTTTGTGTATTCATGACATAGTTTTATACCTCAGCTCATTTGTGTAATTCTTCACTGAGATTCTTTCCAAATCATTTGTAATATTTAGCTAAGCTAAATACGAAAAACAAAATAACTAAATTTGTTATATTTTACATCTATTGATTTTCCAATAAAAGACATGGGATGATTAATTCATGGTGTTTCAAGAAGAGCTATGTGTTTCTTAACAGGATTTTCTGCCATGCCTAAATAGTAAATATCAGCCTTCTAGGAATCTTTAATCTTTCCTATCATTTCAGTTTTGTATTTACTCACATCTTTAAAAAATTCTTTGAAACTTAAAATTCTTTATGTCATAACTTTTACAATAGAGCAAGCTGGTATTTCAGAATTTTGTGTTAACTTTTGACCCAAATGAAAACTGATGCTGTCATTAACATTTCCTTGAATGAAAATTAATGAAATTAAAAGTATTCCTAAGGAGGATTCTTGCTACTGGTCTTGTTCATGTTTTTGTTCATTTTATCTTTAACTAGAAAATTTTATAGAACTCCTCTAAAAGCAGGTAAACATTCTGAGAAGCACTATTAATTAAAGTTGGAAAACAAATTACACATTGATAAATGAATTTGAAACTGATGAAAATATCATTCTTTCATTGAATGCCTAATATGTTTATATTGAATTTATCGGCTAATCCATTGTGTCGATATTTACCAAATATAAAATCTCTGAAGTCTTTGTTGTGTCTTTTTGTTTTAATCTAAGAGAGAGAGAGAGAACAGAAGGAAATGAGAGAAAAGGAAAGAAGGAAGAAAGAGAAAAAGAGAGCAGGTATGTCTATTATGACATGAATAGAAGTTAGCAGACATCTTTCAGAATCACTTTTTTCCTTTTACTTTGTGGGTTCTGGAGGATGACCTCAGGTTACCAGGTTTGTGTGTAGACAAATGGCACTGTGGCATAAACAGAAAGAGAGTGATGAATGCCATTAGTTTTCAAGAAATTCAGTTTGCAAAACAAATCAGAATGGACATGCCTACCACAGGCAAATAGTGCTGCTCCCAAAAACCACAAGTCAGTAGATGAGAATCCTAGTACCAGCTGTGAGGTAAGGTCACGTTGATGTCAAGTCCTACCAATAAGTCTCTGCTATGTAAAAAAGGACAGTTTCACAATTTAAGCTGTTTAAAAGTTGAATAATATTCCAGAAAAATCTTCCTTCCTATGGCCTTTCCGACTTAAGCCAAATGGAACCTACCCACCTAACATTGTGCTACGAACATTAAGCCTTATTTGTTAATTTGAAGTTAATCTCTGTTCTTTGTTGCTGTTTGGTGTTCTGTCTGTTCTTCGGTAATACTTTAGTTCCATAGGTCAAGGAAATTTTCTGTGTCAAACAAAATATTATGTTCTTGAATGCTTGTTAGAGTATACCAGACACTCACATAAATGACACTGATTAAATGAAACTGATTTACTTGTCAGAATGTGCAATTTTCAGTGCTGATTGGATTTACAAGCATGTAGAGGATTGAAGAGTATGCTTCCAGGAAGGGTCAACAGTGAAGGGAAGAGCCATAATGATTGTGGATAGCAACATCCCACAAACTGAAATCTTCTACTAAAGTAAAAGGGAAATAGGAGAAAATGAAATAAGTATTAGCCTCTCTCTCTCTCTCTCTCTCTCTCTCTCTCTCTCTCTCTCTCCCCACTCTTTTTTCTTTACTCCTCCCTCCCTTAACTGTGGATACAATGATTGCTACTTCATATCTCTCAGCACAGTTTAATCATCCCAACAAGAAGGACATTATAACTTAAACTATAAGACAAAATAAATCCTTCCTTAAGTTGCTAATATCAGATATTTTGCCACAACAATGAGAGTAATAAACTGATACAAAGGTGTGGGACTCTTGCTCATATAAGTTAACCATGTGTTTTTATACAATTAAAACTGGTTTATATAAGAAAATTGAAAGAGTTGGTGTAGCAAGCTAAAGAAGTTGTAGAACATGTAAGCATAGCTTATAGGTCCTTTCTCGTGGCAGACTGGAAGAATAGACCGCGAAGACAAATATGGACAGTAAAGGTCTGGCTCATAATGTTCCACAGCACTAGAACATTAGCACCATTGAAAACAAAAATCATTCTCAATTGGAATAGCAAAACAAAGTTTATTTGAGGAAAACAACCAATGTGTCCATCAAGGAATGCAACTTGTGAAAAAACAAAATCACTTAAAAAGACAAAGCCTGCACTGAGAATATTATTCAAAATACTCATTCAGGGATGGAAATCTTTTCCTAGGTTCAGCTACAAATATGCATAAAGGGCAATGCATCTTTGAGTCAAGAATGCCAGGCTGCACTTTGAGCTTGTAGTAGAACGTGACAGTTTTTTGGAAGTAATTGACCATCATGATTACTGAAGTTGGCCTAAAGATTACACCAAGATTATAAAAAACTGGCAAAGTCAAACAACCTGTGTAGCATGATGACGGTCTGCCCTGAGAAGTCCCTTCATGAAGCGATAAAGGTGACCTGAAGTTGAGGTCAACCCAGGCTGCTGGACATAGAGGGATCATCGGATGCATAGTGAGGAAAGTTGCAGATGTGGAATTAAACTGAGTTTAGGGAGATTATAATGTGCTACAGAAACAAAGCTACAGTGAAAGTAATCCCAAGGTTGCCCCGATAATGTCACCCCACAAGTCCCACGTTCTGAACATAGAACTATGGGATTTTGTGTGTTTCCTGCTGAGTCTTTGTCTTGCTTTGATCCAGTTTTCCCTTGCTATGCCTCATTGTTATCTTCTGGAATGAAAATTTTTTCTGACCTTAATATACTATAGTGCAATAATTCATATCTTTTTATTTAGTAGGGGCCCACAGTTATGAAATTACCATGAGTTGGAATTTTGAACAATGTTGTAGCTTTTAATAATTGGGGAACTCCAATAAAGGAAATATATGTATCTTATTTTTTAAGATGGTCATGACTTTTGAGAACCAGAAATGGAGTATTGATAATGATATACCAAAAATCATATTAAAAGTGATTTGTCTGAGCTTCAAGTTGAAAATGGATGTATTCATGTTGGTTAACCATAATGCTAAATTTTACTGGATTTGATCACCTAAGAGATACATCTCTGGGTGTGACTATGAAAGTATTCTCAAAGAGGTTTATCTGAGGATGGTCAATCCATCCTGAATGGAAACAATATCATCCCATAGGCTAGAATCCCAGAATGAATAAAAAGAAAGGAAAGAGAAAGCAAAAGGAGAATCAAAATTTCTCTGTCTCTCTATCTCTTTCTCTGTCTCTGTCTCTCTGTCTCTTTCTTATTCCTGACTGTGGAATCAATATGACTAGCTGCTGCACTTTCCTATTATAATAGTTGAGCACTGAATTTATGCTATGAATTCTCTGCCATCAACTTCTGAGCCAAGAAAAGTGCTACTTCCTTATGTTGTTCTTGTCAGCTATTTATTTGCAACAATGAGAATAGTGACATTGAATTTCTGTAGAATCATACCTTTTTGGACCATCTTTTCTAGTGACTGGGTTCCTTATTAGTGTGAAGCATTACTGGGATAATTGATGAGTTGTCAGACCTGTGATGTAAGAATCACAGTCCTACCACAATTATGGAGTGTGTTTGGTCCAAGTTCTATTGTACCTTGTACATTAAATATCACTACATATAAAATTCAGATAATACAAAATCTAGGGGTTTGTAATAAGGATTGAATAGACCACATATGAGAATTTCTTTTTACATTAAGAACTTACTTTATGTGCCTAAAAGTGTAACATTACTTTTGCCCCTTTGAACATTTCATCAGTGAATTAATAACCTGAAAAATTTTAAATCTTTAACTAACTTTCTACATGGTGGTCTCATTTCTGGTCCTATAAAGCTATCACAACAGATGAATTTTTATCAATCTATTAAAATTAAGTTTGAATTAGGTAGAGTCATGGATTAAAGTGTGTATCAAGCATATGTTCTGCCAGGTCTGATATGGACAGAAAAGCCATAATGAAGTAGAAGGATACAGATACAGAAGAGGGTGTCTGAGTGGGTATACTGCATTTGCCACTGAAGCATGAAGACCTTAGTTCATTTCCTAGCTCCCAGATTGAAAGCCAAAGAGAGCATCAGGCTTCTGTAATTCCAGAACTGGAGAGAAGGACCCATGGAGTTCTCTGGAGAGCATTGACCATCCACTCTAGTCAAATTGGTGAACTGCAGGTTCAGAGATGCCCAGTCTCAAAAAATAAGCTGTATAGCAACAGAGGAAAACACCTGATATTGACATTCTATGCTCATGTGCATTCAATATATATATGAGAGAGAGACAGAGACAGAGAGCTAGAGAAACATACAGATAGAAAGACAGTGAGAGGAGAGATGCAGTGTATAATTTTACTGAGTAGATTTTAAAACATATATTATAGTAGACAAGTATGAATCCCAAAATGCATAAAGGATGGATGTTAAAGAAATATAGGCACTTAAATTTAAATTTTATTTTACCATTTCTTAAAAGTGTTTATTAATATTGTAAGTTTGTGACTGATAATAAGAATAAAAGCAACATAGTTCACTTGATGTTTTCATTGTTTTAATATTGATTTGAACAATAAAGTTTCACATTTGTAAATAGCATTTTTTGTTCTTTTTTATTATATTTATTTATTTCCCAATCATACAAGTTTAATAGGTACCCTGGTCCCCTCCCTTCTTCCACCTTTCCCCAGTCCCTCTTGCACCCTCCTCCCCTTTTCCCTTCCTTTCACCCACCTCCCTCCCTTTGTCCCAGTGCTCCCCCTTCCCCACCTCCCATTCCCTGAAGCATCCTTTAGTGTGAATGTCAAACTTCCTGCCCAGCATCTATACGTGGGGTCTAGGATCCGAACTCAGGACCTTCTGCCTGCAAGACAGAGGCTTAACTCCTGAGCCACCTCTCCAGCCCCAAGAACACTAATATCTTAATGATCAGAAAGGAATCAAATTACACTAAAAAGCGAACTTAAACATCAAAAACCTAATATTCCTTCATGTTCCATCCTCAAATATTCAAACAGCAAGATGCCAGTAATGAAATTAGAATGAAAAGCAGGTACAAAAATGTATAGAAAAACACAATATCGGATGACTGACTGCATAAGTAGTTTTAAGGATGAGCTATGTACCAACAACCCTAGCATCATTCTTAAAATGTATAATAGTAATGTGATGGATTTGGTGGCTCAGTGCAGATACAATTTAGCAAACTGTGTTTTATTTGTGGTTTCCTTACAGTTCATCAGCTATTGCATATATCATGGTGTCATGGTTTGAGTGTGAATTGTCCTCCATAGACTCACAGATTTGAATACTAGGCCTCCAGCTGGTGGCACTGATTGGAAGGTAATGGAAACTTTCGTAGGTAGATGCTTGCTTGAGAAAACACTGCAGAGAAGACTTTCACAGCTTCTCTCCCTGACTCCCGTGACTGTTGTGACATAACCCAGCCTCCTGCTTTGGTTACCATGTCTACTATTATGTGATCTCTGCCATCATTATACTTTATATCCTTTCTGGAACCATAAACCAAATATAATGCCTTTCTCCCTAATGTGCTTAGGTCAGATTGTTTTCTCACACACAGAATAATAACTAATACTGCAATATGTACCTACCTTTCTTATGCATCATCTTAGTTACCTTTCTTAAAAAAATAAGAACTAAGAAAAAACTTCTTAAAAGTATACGTTGTCAGAAGTTGGTCTCAATACCAACATCTTTTTCTGGGACTTGTTTATCGCCAAGCCGACCTCCTATCTTGTTCTCCCATAAGGCAGTTTTACTGAAGTTTAACATTTGATGTCACTGAATGAACGTGATGCACGACTCATATCAACATGGAAAGAGCCAATATCCTAACTCCATTTTAAATAAATAGAGCTTACAACCCCTTAGCGAGATGAATAAGCTGTTTTGCTTTATTGGCTTTCAACAAAGTTGTAGATACGAAACCTAGATGGGCTGATGCAGCAGAAATTTTGCAGCTTAGTAGTTCTAAGATGTTATATTGCACTTGCTAAAATACACCCACAACATCTACTATTCATTTATGAAATTAAATATACCCTGTAAATTTCAGTAGACTGTTAGATATATTTCTATGTGAAGATGCTGTTTCAGAATTTTTACTTACCTAAACGTCCATGAAGTAGTTTTATTCTCCTGTGATTTCTTATTATGAAGATGTCTCTTGTATAAACAGATGCTAACTTTTCCCTATCTAAACCATTCAAGCAATATAACTTGATATTTGTATCCATGGTGAAGAATTTGGCAAGGAGCACTGGATCATGCTGAATAGGTATTTAAACGATGTTTACAAAAAAGAGGTTTTATGTTTATAATATAATGTTATGGGGAAAATTAAAATACAAAATTATATGTACAGTGTCATGATTTCAAAACACAGATTCAAGTTCTTCAGTAACTTTTTTTCTGCCAAAAGAGAAAGTCTAAATATGCTCCTTTTTGAATCTGGATGAGTTTATGACTTGTGTCAACCAAGATAACATGGAGGAAGTGATATTATCAGACTTCTGGAGCTAGATTAAAAGGGAACAATGCCCTTCTCCCCCCCTTCAGAACCAAGTTCAAAGTTAGAAGGTGCCCGAACAGTTGTGACACAGATGACACAGATAGGACTCAATGGACAGCATATGCAGGATGAAGTGGGAACTGGAAGGAGACAGGGGCTATAATGGAGAACAGAAAGGGCAGAAGGGAGGAATGGATGGAAGTTGGAGAGAAGGGGATTGGTGGGATTGGGTGGGGAGGGTGAAGTTACATGAATTCATTGAATTTTTTTGTATGTACACTTGTGTGTGTGCATGTCTGTGTGTATGAGGGTAGAGTGTGTGCCTGTGGAGGCCCAAGGGTGGTTTCAGGACTCACCCTGGATTGTGCTACCTCCTCTTTGCTTTGCTCCGGAGTTTCCAAGGCTTTGTTTGCCTTCTAGCATCAGAGTACAGACCACTACTATTTCTGCCCGGAGTTTTTTACATGGAATCTGGGATCTGATTTAGGATCTTCAGCTTGTGAGGTACAGGCTTAACCCCTGAGTCATCACTCTAGCCCCAAATCATTGTATATTTATATGAATTTTCAAAGAATATAAAATAAATTTAAAAACAAAACAAAAGAAAAAAATCAAAATTATGCTACCCAAAATTCCTTGGCCAGGCTGCAGGAATCCCAGTCATCCCACACAGGTGAGTCAAGAGTTTGTCATCTTGGGAAGAGATCCTCCAGACGAGTTGGTTCCAATCCTCTGGTACTTGTGACTCTCCAAGTGAGAATATAGATGCTGGGGAGTTTAGAGAGTCTGGGCTTCTCTAACCTTTTGGATCAACAAAGACATTAGATTTTCTGAAGTGACCATTTTACATGCTGGCAGTGAAGTTACCATGCTAGTATTTGTAAGATGAATGTTACACAGTCAGAAATCTTATAAGTTGATCAGAGCAACTTTCAAAAATTACTCTTCATTGTCTGTGGGGAACATGTTGTTATTTAATCATTGTGCAAGTCTGAAGAGAGATAAGGACACACAGGAAACCTTAGGGACCTGGAGAAGAGAAGGGAACCACCCCTATAGTGGGGTGTCCTGAGGAGAGGCAACTTGGTACATCACAGAGGCCTGAACCACCACATGAGTAGAGAAGCCAGAGGGAACCCCTGGGTCCATAGAAGCAGCCAGGTAGGAGAGGGGGAGGGACTGAAATGAGTTAATTAGAAGAGAGGTGAATGGGAGGGAAGGGAGATGGAGAAAAATAGGGATTAGTAATCAATATGCTTGTAAAACTAAAAACTAAAAACTAAAAAATTTATTCCTAAGGAACTTTTTCAAACAAACCAAACAGAAAGTCAAAAGTCATTGTATCTCATCAATGTCACTGAGAAAGGTTTATTCCTTGCACTATTTTCTGTTATACCTACCAAATTTACTGTATTTCATTTAAGCAGAAATAATCTATTTCATGATAATCTAATATCTTATTACTAACATAATTCCTGATTGTAATTTTGCAAAAGTGTGATAGTTCATCAAAAGATCAAACATTTTTAGGTATTTTTCTAGCTTTAAAATATGAAGGAAAGAATTAAGATGTAGTAGAAACAGAATAGTCTACTATTACTTTAATAAATGTATATATTGTATTATACCATTATATATTGTGTTTATGAGAGAAGGTGGGCACTAATTTCAGGTCATCTGGCTTGCACAGAAAGAATATTTACCTTCTGAACTATCTTGTTGGCTTGTTTTCTACTTTGCAATACTTGAGATTACCTGATTGTCTTTTGAATCAGTAATATGATTTGGAACTTTGTGATTGAAGAAGTATATGCAAAGCACCTATGTTAAAAAATTCTTCCTATTACACATCAGTTATATACACTTAAAAACCCATAGAACTCTTTTAAATAACCCCATAGATCCCACAAGAAAATACCCTGCCAAATGAAACCCTTGTGAATTCTAATTTCACCTAAGCTTGCTAAGAAATTAATTTTAATGTCTTATCACATAGTCGTCATGCTGGCAAAACTCATACTGAAGCTAATGAGACAGGTGTCTCTGAGGAATGCCTGAGCGTTTTATTCCCCTCAAACAGTAGGAGTTTAAAGATCTGTGCTTCAATAATTTCTCCTTCACCAATCTTTATAAGAAAATTACATGAGTGGTATTCGAGTTCACTCTTGGTGTGGTATAGACTATCATTTCGAACTTATGTGCAAAGTCATGCATTGACATTATAGTGTCACAGACAACAACCTTTAGTCGCAAGACACTGTGTTACATCTGTTCTCAACTCCCTTCTCTACTCTGTCAACCAACTTGGTTTGTTACCAACTTTTCAAAGTTCTCACTTTTCATAATGTTACATTGTTGGAATCATAAAGTATTTATTCATCTAAAATTTCACTCATTACTATTTTTGATTTTTCCATGTAATTTTGTGACTTATCTCATTTCCTTTAAACAGTAAACAATATTGCAGTGTCCAGATATACCATGGTTTATATATATCTGTGGGCTAATGTTGATTTAGTCTCTTCTCAACTGTGGCAGTAATGAATACACCTTCTATAAATATGCATGTGGATTTCTTCTGTGGAAAACTATCAGTTTTCCACTCCATTAAGCATGCACAAAGAACAGTAAATGGTAGCTGTTTCATAATGTAAATGAGTATATAGTCTAGTAAGCCTAAAAGTGGCTAAAAAACTGTACCGTTTTGCATTCACACCAGAACAAAATGGAAACTACTCTTGCCAGAGTACCTTTTGACTAAATATGTCTGGCTTTATTATATTATGGCATGTATTTCTCTCATCTCTTCCTTCTGAAAAATAGAAATAGAGAGAGAGAGAGAGAGAGAGAGAGAGAGAGAGAGAGAGAGAGAGAGAGAGAGAAAGAAAGAAAGAAGAAAGAAAAAGAAAGAAAAGTTATTCTTTTTGTAAGATTTGACATGAAGAACATATGGAAATGATTTTTACCTGATGCAAGAGGGTAACAGAGTTTTTAAAAGGATTCTGTATCAACTAAAATATGAGAGAAGAAGGAAACATTGTTTGTGATATGTATCTTGAGGATTAAAAGTAGGGTCCAGGGAGCTGGTTCAGTGGGTATACTGTTGATGTACAAATATGAGAACCTGATTTCAGATGTCAAGTTTTGGAAAGGTGGAAATCACACTGTAAGTTACTTGGAAATGGAATTGCTTTTAATATTTTAAAAATATTGTGCACATGTTGGTATGCATGTTTATAGATGAGATATGTATGTGTATGCATATATCTGGTGTATGCATATGTGTATGGTGCAATCATATGATTACATGTGTGTGAAGAGGTACTATCTGTATTTGTGATGATCTGAAACCAAATTCAGATTGCATCCTTTATCACTTTTTATCTTAAATTTTTAAAATATTAAAAGCAATTCCATTTCCAAGTAACTTACAGTGTGTATAATGAAAATGAAGACTATTTACAGGAATAGACAGCAGAGTTATCTAAGTACTCGGGTGGGTGAAAAAAATCACTGTTTATCATAAAATCTATTATTCACAATTGAATATAAAAGAAAGTTATGGGGGCTGGAGAGGTGGCTCAGGGGTTAAGCCTCTGCCTTGCAGGCGGAAGGTTCTGAGTTCGGATCCCAGATCCCACGTATAGACGCCAGGCGGAAGCAGGGGCGGCCTGTGTTTCTGGTCCTGGTAGGGCGGAGCCTGTGAATCCCGGGGCAGAAGGAGGTGGAGATGTCCATGGTGGTTCGCGAATTCGTCCGTGGTTCTACACTTACACAGATACACACGCGTGAGCACATTCGCACGCACATGCGCACAGTTGAATAAATAATAATAATAATAAAATAATTAAAAAAAGAAAGTTATGGAAAAGACAAAATAATAATTAAAGTTTATCCAGAAATCAACATGATAGTGAAATTGGTAGGTAAGTATTAAAAAGCTGTTATAATAATTTCCCATACTTTGAAAACTAACAAAGATAAGGCATATTAACCTGACACTTTCTTAAAATTTATTTTTATCTTTTAGAGTTTCATACATGAATACAATATATTTATGCTATATCAACCTTATTAAATCCAACCCCCTCTTTTTCCCACTGCAAACCTTCTTCCCAAGAAGTCTCTCCTCTTTCCAATACCTTTTCTCCCTTTCATCAAGAAAGTAGCTTTCTATGCCAATTAAGCTTTACCACTCAATAGTCTCTCAGAAAGTTGTGGTACCTTTTGAGATCTTTCCCCTTTCATAGTGAAATACTGATAGAGCAAATCCTGTTCATGTCGTCTGGAAATAGACATGGTTTCAATGAGTTCATAATGCAGCACTGCTGTCATATCCAGAGCTTACTTTGAGAGAGGAAGCCATTTTTTAAAACAAGACTCAACTGGAACTTCCAGAGATGAAAATTACAATCAATAGAGCAGAGTGAAAGGAATTAAGAGATTGAAGTTAGCAAAGGATGAGCAGGAAAACAAGGCAAAAAACTATTCAAACCAAAGTACATAGAATGGAAATACTTGTTGAGAAGAAAGAAATGTCAATTAGTTCTAGAATGGCCTCAAATACCCTGGCAAGTTAAAATAAATGTCTCCACGACAGGAGGTTGACATGAATAATTTTATCTATTACAAGTTTGCTCATTAAAACTTGGTCAAGTTGTTTAAAATTATATTGTCACAGATATAAAAGCTCTACAAATGTTCACTTAAGAAGCAGTACAATATTAAGTTATAGTGTGCCCCTTAAAATAAGATTTAAAAAGGAGAGTGCAAACAGCCTCTACGGGTTAAAGACACATTATTACATAAAAATTATACAGGGATGGGGAATTTTGCTCATCAAATCAATACAATCCACAATAAAGTGAAAGGACATTCTTAAAGAAAAAAATTAAAAAATCAACCTAGAATCAAGGAAATTATTCAAATCAATGGGAAGACAAACACTTTCAAAAGCAGAAATGAAGCCTTAAAAACAGACTTTTTCTGTAAATTATTTTCAAAGAAGTCATGTGGATGGATGAGAAATAACTCCAGAGAGCAATATGGCATTATACACACCAAAATGACCATTAAAAAAGAGCACAGTATGAAACAACATGGGTAGCAAAGAAATCGCAAAATCTGAGAAAGTATAAAGTTCTCATCATCTAAAATATTTGTGAAATATAAGAACAAGGACAAAATAAAAAGATTAACAATGGATTTTGAAAAAATAAACTATGTAGACATCAAATTAATGATTACAGTTATGCAAATGTGGGAAAGGGAATCTGAAATTGAAAAGTCGTGTTTTAAATGGCATATATTGCAAACCTTTGCACTACAGAGTTACAAATTGATTATAGAAGAAAGCATTATGAGGAATATTAGAACATTTCATAAAGATTGAGTTATCTTAAAATATTATTTAAATCTTTATTATATAGAAAATTCATATTTACATATAGGGAAATAAACACAAAATATATTACACTATTTTGTATTATGTGTACTCATGTTTGTGTATTTGTATGTGTATGACTTATGTATATGTATGCTTGTGTGTGAACAAGCATGAGCATATGGAAGACAGAGATCCACATGAAGAGTATACTGCCATCACTCTTATCTTTTCTCTGAATCAGGCCTCTCTTTGTACCTGGAATGCACCATTTTGTGAGGCAGGATGGTGAGCAAACCACAAGACACTCCTGTCTCTCCTCTCTCAACACACCAGTACTATAGACATAGATGCAGCTTTTCATTGCTGTGTTTTTCCTGGGTGTTTAATTGCTTAATTAATGCTTGCTTAGCAAGCTTTCCACCCATGGAACTAAATTCCAAGGTCTCATTCTCTTTTGGAATTAAAATATGGCACTAGATGTATAAACTTTTTCACAATACTGCAACAAAGTAAATCATTCACACTGCCTGTTTTCTGGAGCACCTGTCTGTAATTGAAAGAACAGAGAGTTGAGAATCCTTTTAAATATGACTCATGAATATATATATATATATATATATATATATATATATATATATATATATATATATTGTGACAAGTAAGATTAAAAATCTTTGTAAATAAAATTCAGATTAAACATTCTGGAAAAGTGGAGTTTATACTAGAAATTTAGTTTGCTTAATTTTGAAAATAAGTCATCCTTTTCCTAATTTGTAGAGTAAAAATTAGTAACAGTAAATAGAGTTTTCAAAGTTGAAGAAGTTAAAATCCTCAAAAATCTCAAAACAAACTTTTAAAATGATATTTTCAGCTGCACAGAGAGAACTGAGGAAAACCTGTAACTAGATCTTAGGTTAATGGAGAAGGACAGAATGCTTTCCCGGGGGTCACAGCACAGCAAGTAGTATATTGTCATGACTCACTGAACTCAGCACTAAAACTCAAACTCCATTGTATAAATATTCTTCAAGGTCATGTCCTCAACACCAAGAGTGGTACTTACTTAATGCTCTTGAATGAAACAGTGCATTAATACGCATTATTGTAATCTGAAGTAATAAAAAAACAGCATGGTACAGGACCAAAAAACAACCAAAGATATAGACCAACGAATTAGAATTGAAGACCCAGATGTAACCTCATACACTTACAATCAACTGATTTTTGACATAGGGGCCCAAAATATGAAAAAAAGGACAGCATCTTCAACAAATGGTTCTAGCAAAACTGGATATCTAGTTGCAGAAAAAATAAAATTGGACTCTTATCTGTTGCTCTGATCAAAAATTAACTCCAACTAGATCAATGATCAAAAATGTTAAACTGGAGACTATATAAATCCTAGTAGAATAAATAAGGAGTACACTGGAGATAATTGGTTCTAGGTAAGCAGTTATTATTAAGCATAGGACCCCAAAAGAACAGGAAATAAGATCAATGCTTAACAAGTGGGATTTAATGAAATAAAGAAGGTTCTGTTTGACAAAGGTACTGTTAATTGAACAAAAAAGTAAAAAAATTAATGCAAGAAAATCTTCACTGGCCACATATCTGATAGATGACTACTAACCAGAATATATAAAGAATTCAAAATATTAAACGCCAAAGTGGTGAACAAAAATCAAGAAATGGGCCTTAGGGATGAAGAGATGGCTCAGAGGTTAAGACTGTTTTGCAAGCAGAGGGTCCTGATTTTAGATCCCAAAATGTCAGAGGGAAACTGTAGGGTACTTACAGCCATTGTTGGCAGAGTCTGGGAAATCCCAGAGTAAAACTAAAAGGAGATATAAACAATCCAGGATGATTTCTGAAATCACCTTTGGTATTACACACACACACACACACACACACACACACACACACACACACACACACAAAATAATTAACATAAAATGGCAGAAGAACTAAAAAAAAACTTTTCTCAGGATGAAATTCAAATGTCTAACAAATATCTTAAAAATGTTCCACTTCCCTATCCATAGGGAAATGCAAGTTACCAGCCTGATATCATCTCACGCCAGCGATAATGACTAAAATCTGAAACTTAAACAGCATCGAATGCTGGAGAGGATGTGGGAAGAAGTAAACCCTCATACATATCTGGTGGGAATGGAAACTTGTATAACTCCATTGTATGTCAGTATTTAGGTTCCAAAAAGAGTTAAAAATTGAAATACCATATGAGCCAACTATACCATTCCTGGGCATATTTCCAAAGAACACTGTATCTTACTGCAGAGACATGTGTACACCCATGTTAATCATAGCTCTGTTCATAATAGCAAAGAAATGTTCAACAGTAGACGAATGGACAATAAAAATGTATTCACAATTGAATACTATTCAACTGTCAAGAAAATGAATTAATGAAATTTACTGGTAAATGGTATACTGAATGAAGTATCCCAGACACAGAAAGACAGAGATTGCCTTTATTCCTTTATAAGCATTAAATCTTCAGAAAGGTATAATCAATCAGAAACTTTTATAGCACTCACAAACTGTGAAGGAACTTAGGTAAGTGGGTAGAGAGACTGCCTGTAGAGTGGAGACAAAACAAAACAAGGAAATAGAATAGTAAAAAGAGTTAAAATAGGCACCTAATAGAAACATGTCTTAGTATTAAATATAAATACTTAGAGTAAACCACTATCTAAATACCTTTCATTATATCCTTAGATAAAAGAAGCTCTCAGGACTCCACCAAGATATATCACATTACAATGGAAGATCAATGGGGCAGAAAGCCACAATTGATCAAAGTGCAGAGTATCAGCCACCTTAATATGCTCAGCTCTAATCAGGCATTCCAATTCTCTCTCCAACCCAAGGCTCAGGAAACCTTGATTAGGGGGCAGTAAGATTATAAGACTTTAACGGTGGTGGGAGTATAGTTCTGGCCAGTGTTGACAGGGCTACTGCATCCAGGAGATATATAACCACTAGATCTACACAATGTCTGATATATAAATATTCCCTCATGAAATAGTGAGGATACTTCAGAAGAAACAATTACATTCAGAAGGAATCTGCTTGGTTTGAAATGTGTCCCCCATAGTCTCATATGTTTGGCAAGGTCATGGCACATTGAGAGGTGAAGCCTTACTGGAGGAAGGCAGTCACAAGGGGTGGGCTTTGAGGTGGATTAGTCCCATCCTACCTCCAGAAGAAGTCTGCCTTTGCAGCAAGAGCTCAGCCTCTAAGATGTCTGCAGTGACGTAGCCTCCTCTAGCTTTGGCCAGCCAGCCATTCCACCTCCACTTTGGAAGACTGTATCTCCCCTCTGGAATCTCCCTTTTCTCTTACATTTCTTGACATTGAATGCTGTCTCACACCAATAGTTAAGTGTAACTGTTACAGAATCCTAGAGACAGATACAAGACACCTGAAGGGGATCTTCCCCACTTGGGAGTTTACCCAAAGAATGGCCACTTCACAAAAAACCTGGTGTCTTACTAGCCCTGAATGGAGCTCTGTGTTCCACACATACATTGATTGATTGACTAATTAATAGTTAAGTGTGTGCTTTAATCATCTGTTACCATATCAGCTTCTGAGTTGAAATGTTTGATGGCAATAGTAAGAAAAAATGCAGAGTGGTAGTTTATATCAGAGTTGATGTCAGAATATATTCATGTTAAAGTAATCCCAACATTTTGTTGAATGCCACATTTATTTAAATATTTGGAAATATTTTAGCAAGAAATAATACATCCCTTTTTAATTTATATTTTTATTTTTACTTAATATTGAGGGAAACTGTCTTTAATTAATATGACACAAATGACAGGAAAGCACATTAATTGCTCCTAAAAATACAGACTGACTATTTTACATGGATTTAAAATGAATTGCTCCCATAATCTCCTGAGTTTTAACACTTAGTCACTAGCTTATGGTGACGACTGCAAAAGAGAGAATCTTCTGGGGGAATTACATCATTGATGTAGGCTTTGCATTTAAATAATCAGGCCTCGCTGTCCATCAATCTCTCAGTCTTCCTTCCTGTCTGTCTGCCTTCTATTGTAACATAAATTAAACTCCTGCTTCAGCTTTCATGCCTTCCACCTTGTGTGTTTCCCACCACAGTGGACTTTCCTTCTGACACAATAGCCAAATGCTAAATCCTTTCTCCTTTAAGTTGTTTAGGTCAAAGTATTCATCACTGCAGTAGAAGGTGACTGAAAAACTAAGATATATCTAGAGTAGCAAAACTTTTTAGTTATTTCTATAATGTCATTTGGTCTTTATCAATATCCATGCATATTTTCTTAGTAAGAGTCAAACATACATGAACCCCAGTATGGAGTGTATTTGCCACATGTCTTAGAAAACCTGTATCAGTAAAAATTTTTGTTCTTCAGCATATGAAATAGAGATATCTATTTATTGGGAATTAACATGGAAATTAAACAAAATACAAAGTAATCATTCAAATAACTACAGAATCTTATTTTTCACAGGAAAGATCATGAGATACAAAATGTTAAATAGTTTCAAAAATCTCAGGAAGTTCCAGAAATTAACTAGATGAGTAGGGGCCTTAAAACATGAAGAAAGCAGTAAACATCATTTTCAAGGGAGATTCCACACAAATATTCATCTGTGTTTTACTACTATCTTTGCAGTGGGGATACCCCTTCACATTCTGTTAATTTTAGGAACTTCTGGAAACTTATGACTCATTTATTTTTGGGTCTCATGAACTTCATCCAGGACAGAATGCTTAAGATTATTTCCCACAGCTTCCTTTTGTTAAATTAGATATTCTTGAACTTAAATTTAGACTTCTGCCTTCTAGCTCTGTAAAAGTGAATATCTGCTGCTTTTTGTGTTGAGTACATGATGACTTGTTATAGAAGCAGTTGCAGACTAATTTGTCTACCCTAATATTGACATGGACATACTAAATGAAGAGGGTTATTTCGGTAATTTGGATTTGTTTTGCATATATGCAGGTGTGTTTGTGTATGTGTGTGTGCACCAGAAGATTCTTGAATCTGGGTACCCATAGAGAACCAAGGATGATTTCAGTAATCATCCTGGATTGCTCTGTCTCCTTACTGCTTTACTCTGGGGTTTTCTAGGCTTTTCCCTCCAGGTAAGGAAGTGAAGGCTACTGTCATTTCTACCCTATGTTTGGTTTGGTAACTTGAAAGTATTAAATTTCAACTTGGAAAATCAACAGCTCAAAGAGAAGACTCTCCAGGCACCTATCAGAGAGAGACTGAATAAGCCAACAGGTCTGGGGGAAACTCTCTGGCCATTCCAGTGGGAGTACATGGTTAAAACAAAAGATTTAGGGGCTGGAGAGGTGGCTCAGGGGTTAAGCTTCTGCCTTGCAGGCAGAAGGTCCTTGAGTTCGGATCCTAGAACCCACATATACACTCCAGGCGGAAGCGGGGTCGGCCTGTGTTTCCGGTCTTGGTAGGGTGGAGCCTGTGAATCCCCGGACAGAGTAAACAAGGAGGAGGTGGAGGTGTCCATGGTGGTTCCTGAATTCCCCTGTGGTTCTACACACACACACACACACACACACACACACACACACGTGCGCGCGCATGTACAATTGAATAAATTGAAAAAAAAAGTTTTAGAATTTACAGTTTCTTTGAATCGCTCCAAAGCTAGAATGAACTCTTAGTGATGTAAGCCCTTAAATACCCCTTGCTCATATGCCTGTAAGCAATCCCAATAATCTCATAGGTTTGACTCCCTAGACTTTCCAAGTATTCCTTTTTGGTCTATTGGATTTCTCTCAAGGATGAATAGAAATTATTAAGTTCAGTAGGAGAAGTGTCATAAAACACACATGTTAACTGATTTCTTGTTTTTGTTGCTATTGGATCTTAGAGGATTGCTCTATTCTCTAAAGGAAACTAAAACACAGATATTTTGACCACTGTATTTCTACTTCCCAAAGACAAAGAAGAAAACTTTACTAAAAAATTTGAAAGAAAACAGAAAACATACTTTAGAGAGATTCACAATTGCTGTTAGAATGAATGTTTTGCAGTGTCTGGGTGAGAAACTGATCAGATCATTGATTTGGCAAAGTAATGTACAAGCAGCTCAAAGAAAGAGAATAATAAGAATGCCTTTTCTACTTACATTTATCAATTACTCTGCCTATCCAAACTCCTGGGAAAATTTTCAGTCCTTCCATCTCTTCTTGAACATTATAATTGCTATGGAAACTGCAATGAATTTTCTTTTAGAAACAAAAGCTACAATGTGTGATTAATAAAGAAGAGCATATTAATTATTGTGCTGACAAAGAAAATATGATTACACAAAATTTTCCAAAGATAAATGTTTTAAATGTTTGAAGATCTTCATTTAAATGAAGTTATCTACAAACTGTTTTAATCTTTGAATATATAACCATGGCACAAAACAAATGGCAAATTTTGATTCTCAGATTCTTTGTTGAAAATGAAGTAAATCATAATTCTTTATTAAGAATAGGAAAAGATTCTGCATTCTTTCACATCATATTTTCATTCAAGCTCATAAGACGCATGAATACGGTGAGATTCTACTTTCTAGATAGCATACATGCGGTGGAAAATTTAATTATAGAATATTATTCTATCAAAAAACCCTTTCATTCTTTCCATGTAAATAATCTTGTTAGAGACCCCACTTTGAATTGAAACGTTTTGTGATGAGGCCCAACTGATGAAATACATGACTTAGTACATATTTAAGGTACTAGTTTTAATGGAATTATTACATATTACAGAGTAAGAGAATTAAAAGTAAGATTGCTGTTAATCTGTCAAATATAAAGGGGCTGTGGCTTGTATACTACTACTTCAAGTTTAAAACTTATTGGAATTTCTTAAATCTAATAATGTTCACTGAAATACAATCTGCTCCACATTAAATAGTAATTCATTTTGAATGAAAAAGGGAGTTTAACAAGTCAAGCATGTAATATTTCTGACTTCAAGTTAACAGTTCCAAGACATAGAATTTGGCAGAATGGATCAATAAAGAACACTGTTAAGAATAAGAGAGGAGTAATAATCCTTCTCCATCTTGGAAAAATTTCTAGTCTCAGTTTTCCTTCTCCAAAAATACTAAGATTGTAGTTCTCCTCTCTGTTCAGTTGTCAGTCTTTAACAAAAAAAGAATAATCATAGATGGGAAAAATTTTTGTATTGTCAGTAAAATTCTTCATTTTTTTCTAAATGAGGACATTCACAGACTTTGTGACAGCTGTGCATATGTATTTTGATGAAAAATGTATTAATCACATGTGCATTGTTTTAATTCAGTGAATTTTCAAAACACCAAATCATGACTGTGGTCATTATTAGTGCATTGTGACTATATTAAACAACATAGATTCTTACAGGAAACATAAGTTATTTTCATAACTTGATTAAAATGACATTTTTTAATTTGGACTCTGGATTAATGACCTTGTTAATAAACTAATTTAAATGCATGCTTCTGGGCATCTTCTAAAGAAAAGAAGGATTTGAGAAATCTGTAAGAAAAACAGCTTTAAATATGCATGTGTGTGGTTCCTTTCTAACTTCTTGCCTTTTACTTGTAATGATGTTTTGATAACTGTAAATAGAAGGGATTTGTGGATGAAAGATACTGCTTACCTGAAAGTATTTTACCCATCTGTTGTCCTGACATACTATTAGATTCTACAACAAAATCTGTACATTTGCTTACCTTTAAACTGTGATATTGTAAGAAATACATAGTTGTTTTCCAAGAGTTGATAAACATCTTGGAAAACTGTGATTTCATTAGTAATTTTCAGCAGTAGCAAGTTACAGTTACATATACGAGATTTATGAGTAGATATTGCATAAGCATTATCTCTTAATTAGGGGTGTAGTTTTTGCTAAATTATGTATGCCTTATGCTGGAACCAATCAGGATTTGTACAGTTTTCTTTTCATGATTTGCTTATATCATGCCCCCTTGTAATAGACAGTCATGGTGATAATATAAGAGATGTAGACAATGTTCAAAGCCTTTGGAATGCAATAACAATGAGATTCTATAAAAACTGTACTCTGTTATTCAAAGGTAGATGGAATAAGAGTAAGAGACACGGTGAGGGGGTGGGGAGGTTATTCTTCCATTTTACCATTTATCTGCAGACTCTTTGCCCTGCCTGACTGGTGAGATCAAACCCCCACAGTTGCAAGTGACCAGGAAGGAAAGTGAGTGACCTTAACCAGATGTCTCACTACTTACTTACAGTACTTGATGGTGACATGTTTTCTCTGCTGTAGGATAATCTCTTCTCTCCTTATTTCTGAGGTTGCCCTGCTTTCCCTTCCCTCCTGTTTATAATCTTTGCAATTACTGTAGGTATTACAGACATTTATCTTTGAATATGTCACTAAGTGGGTTTGGTACTAGGATCCACCTATAAAGGAGTACAAACGGTGCTTAATTTTCTGTCTGTGATATTTCACTCAATATAATTTTTTCTAATTCCATCCATTTCCCAGAAAATTCTATTAATTCATTTTTTGATGGCTGAGTAATATTCCATTGTATAAATGTACCACATTTTCCTTATCCACTCGTCAACTGTTGGGCATTTGGGTTGATTCCATGACTTTGCTATTGTAAACAGTGCTGCTACGAACAGGGTTGTGTTTGTGCCATTGAGTTGAATTTTTGCTGCATGTGGGGTTATTCTCAGAAGTGGAAGAGCAGGGTCATATTGCATTTCAATCTTTAACTTTTTTAAAAATCACCAGACTGATCATCAAAGTGGTTGTATAAGCCTGCGTTCCCACCAGCAAAGTAGAAGAGTTTCCTTCTCTTCACATTCTCTTCAGCATTTGGTGTTATTTGTATTATGGATTTTTGCCATCCTAACCAGGGTGAGATGATATCTCAGGGCAGTTTTGATTTGCAATTGCTTGATGACTAAGGATGCAGAGCATTTTTTAAGATATTTGTTAGACATTTCAATTTCATCCCTGGAAAAGTTTCTTTTAAGTTTCCAGGCCCATTTTTTTTTAATTGGGTCATTTATTTCCTTGGTGTTTAGTTTTCTAAGTTCTTCCTGCACTCTGGATAATAGAGCTCTATCAGATATGTGGTTAGTGAAGATTTTCTCCCATTCTGTCCATTGCCTTTTTGCTTAGTTTACAATGTCTTTATCTGAAAGACTCCATTTCAACAGCCTTTTATCTCTGGCTAGGAGGTGACCTTCAATAACCAATCAGGATGGAGCCAAGGGTGGTGCAGGAACAGCAAAACTGAAAACAACAACAAACCATTATTCAGAACATCAGAGACTCTACATTAATCACCTGGAACAAGACCAGCCAAATCTCTTCCCATCCTAAAGCTCAGGGAAATTTGCAGAAGAAGGGGCAGTAAGACTGTAAGAGCTTAAAAATGGGGAGGAGCAACTATACTGCAAAATACTCCACACAAGTTAAAGCCACAGTAACCATAATAGGACTTTGCCTGACCTGTGCAATGATTGACATATTAATGACTCCCTAAAGTCTAGCATGGATCACAGGCACTAGGATCTTTAGAGGCAAGGGATTAACAGCCACAAAAGTGTGATACTATAATATCACATACTAAAGGGGAGCACAAGAAAGGGCTCTAGGCAATGCTACTGAGTTCTTACATCTCATTAGAGTGGAGGAGGCAGAGGGAAGTTTCACATTCACATTAAAGGATGCTCCAAGGATTGGGAAGAAGGAGTGGGAGCACTGAAAGAAAGGGAGGGAGGGGGGGGGAAGGAAGGGGAAAAGAGGGGGTTGCAAAGGGGATCAGGGAGGGGTGGAGGGAGGGAGGGGACGAGGGTACCTATTAAGTTTGTATGATTGGGAAAACATAATAAATGAATAAATAAATTAAATAAATAAATAAATCACATAATAAAAAACTGTACTCCGTTATATATTATAATTATGATGCACTTGTGTATACTCAATACCTTTTACAGGTTTCTCATAGTTTAGCAGAAAAGCATGCATTCATTAAACTCATTTACCTACAAAGAGTATTTCTTTTTCACAAATTAGAGATAAACAATCTACAGAAACAATCTTCTACAGAAGATATATTTTTTTTCAGTATCAAAAGTTATATTAGTGTCAAGACAATCTAGAGTCTATTTGTATTGTGATCCATTGACTCATTCCCTCAACACTGGTTAACCGAAGTATTAAACAAATTATTCTCATCAATTCTTGAAGCACAATGACATGTGTTAATGTTTCTCTGGTTCAGGATCCAAAAATAAGTGAGTCCAGTTTTCTGCTGTTTGATGTCCCAAGACTTGTGGCTCAACTCTCAAATCACATCTTATCTGAGGAAAAGTCTGATTCTCAGCACATGTGATTCTTGGCAGAATCCAGGTCTTTGTGGATTCTGGAAACAAAAGTATGGCTTCTTTTTGACCATCAGCTGTGTATCCCTCTCAATTCCTTCGGCATATATGCCACAAGAACATTTCTTCATAGACATTCACAGCATAGCTGCTTGTTTCAGCATACCTACCAAATTAGAGGCTACCAAAATTCCTCTCATTATAGATATTAGATTTATAGAAATTATAAGTAAACAATGACTTTTCAAGTTTTTTATATTTTCATGGATATAAACAAGTTGCAGGTACAAGTAGAAGTACTGAAGTAGAAGGTTTACAATGGTATCTTTATAGTGTGTCTAATGTGTTCCCTTTATTTGAATTTTCCAAAAAGTATAGAACATATTCACCAAAGTGCCAGACATCAACCTGGGTTTTCTATGATATCATATACCAACCATTCAAGAAACCACCATTCAAGAATATAAAGGTATTGTAATGCTCTATTTCCAAAGATTCCTAAAGTTGGAAATCATAATCTAGACCTTCCCACTATGAAGAATTAAACCTGTCATTCTCCCTTTACTCAACTTCCACATTCTCATCACTCAAATAACACCTCCTAAGGATTGTTTTCAGAGACAAGTTAGCACCTACTGAATAGCAATATAGAAACCGTGATATTTTTTTCCATATAGTATTAACCTTGTAACCTGTCATTCATCATAGCTGAAGCTTTAATTTGTTTGAATTTATTTTTTGAGTCATGCCTCATGCATTTAGATCACAATGTCCATGACAGAGTTTCCCACCATTCACACAAATTACTGTATATCCAGATGAGTAAAGTCATAAGAAATGATTGATAAAGATAGACCTAAATTCACCCTTAATATGTTTCTTTATCTTCATTTTCATTCATTTGTAAAACATTGAGATAAATTTTAAGAAAATGAGGAGCCTTGTTTATTATTGCCAATCTGGCTTCTTTCTTTTTCTATAATCTCAGTTTTTCATTACCAGGATATTTCTCAAAGATCTAAAATATAAATAAAATTCATAAGAAATACTATGATTTTTTGCATTTTAGTAAAAGGCAAAAGATTTATACGATCTGAAGAGAAACCAGAGTATTGATTTTTTGCATTTTAATAAGAAATTATTTTCTGCATATTTGAAAACATTGCTTTCCTATGTTGTTTTTGTTAAGCATCTTTATAAGAAAAATAAGTATTTTTAAGATGAGCAATTGAATAAAATGTTCAATTTTCTTTAAAATAAACCACATTATTGTAAACTATTTCTACATTTATTAGAAGGAGGAGATTTGGGCAGAGTGGTTGACATGGAAACAAGGAAAACTATGGATTTAAACTCAATGCTAGGCTGGTTACTAGGTAACTGTATATAGACTAGAATTAAAGGTCAGAAGAACAACAGAGAAAGATGCTAGAATTTGTTAACTTACAGCATTTTTCTCTCAATTACATCTTAGAATAAGTTGAAAGAAGTTTAATTTAAGCTAGTAAAGTTGTCCATTCTAAACATAAGTAAAAATTATTTTAAAAATATGGACAATTATGTATTACATGTAAGTAGCAAGACATCTGGTCCAACTCACTCTTACTTTCCTTCCTGGTCACTTGGGACTGAACAGGTTTGATTTCACCAATCAGTGAAGGTATAGGGACTGGCAGATAAATGGTAACCATCTGGTAAATGGGATACCTACATTATTCACCTGGAATCAGACCAGCCAAATCTCTCCCCATCCAAAAGATCAGGAAACCTTGTGGAAGAGAAGGCTCAAGATTGTAAGAGCCTAAAGAGGAGAGGACCAAAGATAGAAAGATACCCCACATAAGTTAGGGCTGCAGCAGCCAGGATTGGATTTTGCCTGATGTGCACAATGGTTGACATGTCAACAAACTCCCAAGTCTAGCACAGATCATAGGGGAGAAGGCTTCAAGCAGCAGGAACTTTAGAGGCAAGGGATTGAACAGTCATAATTGAGTTCCCATGTTAACAGGGAGCCCAAGTAGGGGATCTGGACTATGCCACTGAGTCCTGAACCCTCACTAGGGTGGAGACTCAGAGGAAGGTTGGACACCCACATAAATGGATGATCCAGGAGATGGGAGGGAGGAAAAGGGAAGCAACAGGAAGGAGAAAGGAGAAAGGGGGTTGAAAAGAAGGGGGAAGGGGAAAGAGTGGAATGGTTGATGATGGGAAGGGAGGAGGGAGGGAAAGGATGTGGTACCTATTGAGCTTGTATGATGAGGAAAAATATAAAATGTGAGAGAAAAAACAAATAATAAAAAATTAAAAAAAGAAAAAATCTAGTTAAGAAGGAAATTCAAGATCTTTAGAGAAAAATATTAGTTTTTCTTGTGTCTATATAATAATAACCTGGAAAAATGACCCTTATTTCTGGGGCAGAGGGTCATGTGTGCAATCACTTAATATTGAAGTACAGAGAGCTAACAGATTCTGTGAGAGGAAGAAGCATATGTATGTCCAGATTTTTAAGATGGTTTTTTACTTATGTTTAGAATGGACAATTTTACTATATTAGTTTGATGTATTTGCTGACAGATATAAAATAGATAAATAGATGATGATGAAAATATAAAGATAGATAAATAGATGATTGATAGATAATATATAGATGATAGATAGATGATAGAGAGATATAGATAGATAGATAGATAGATAGATGACACATAAATGTGTATCAGTGCATTTAGTGGGTTCCTTAAGTATTATAATTAACATTTTAATTTGTAAGAAGCTAGTTCACATCATTGTTCATTTACTTGTGTATGAAAATTTTCTCCTATACCTCACATTTAAGCCATCACAGTACATTTCTAAGGTGAATTTTTGCCTTTCGACAGCATTATAAAAAATAATTTCTTCTACTTAAAAATTCTTTTGTATATTACACACAATCTTCTCAGAGAATCTCTCAATGACCTTATAAAAGAGAAGTCAAGACACCTTAGATAATTATTTTTCCTCTTCTCAGAGATCTAGAAATAATATTCAACAGTGCCCATTGGACCCTTGAAATAAAATGTCAAAAAAATTTAGGGCTATCTTGGATTACAGACCCCATGATTATATGACCCAGAGATAACAGCAGTATACAGCATACTTAAAGAAAATAGCACTTATTATTTCCTTAGAGAAGATGTGGGGAGAGAATGAGCATTATAAATACATTGACTCTAGAAAGGTTGCCAGTTTTCCTTTAGACTTGTGTGAGGATCAAATTAAGCCTAAACATCCCACGAGAAAATCTTACAGATTTTCTAACATTTCTTTTGTTACTCTACATCATCTTTCCCTGACCGAAAGATAAGTTAATTTCACACCTTAATGGGAAAAATCTGAGAACCTTCCAAATCAACCCAATGAAATTTCATTGCATTTCATTTTCCTTTCCTTACCACTTGTTGCAGTCTGCCTGCATGGTTGCTAATAAATGATCATCAAACAGCTTAAGGAAACAAGGGGCTTATTTCCTTATGACAGTCTGGTTACAGTTCTCAGTCCAGCTTGATAAGAGAGCACGCACCAACACCAGGGCCAAGAGAACTGGCTACATCATCACCACATAATGGCTGAGAGACAGACAATCCTTACTCGCCAGACCAGCATGTCTGGTCAAGTGTACAAAAGGATGCCGACTTTCTCAACCAGCTCTCCATGATTTATTCCAGGGCCTAATCCCACCTATCATAGGCTAAGCATTCCCCATCAGCTAGACAATCTCCTTCAGGTTCGCTCTAGGTTTAACTCAACTATTAATTCTCCACAAATGTGCCCAGAACTCAAACCTCAACTGTCAAGTTGACACCTTATGCCCAACTATGACATTCCACACCTTGTCAACTTGACACAAAAGTAGAGCAGTTTTAAACTGTAACCTTCAATCCTGGGAAAAAATAAATAAATATAATGAAAAAATATAAATACATTTAATTTTATTAATTCTAAAAGTCCAAAATTAAAAAATTTCTATAGACCAATTTAAAATGGCAGTAATTAAAAGTTCAATTATCAAAATGTTGGAACTGAAAGTCTTTAAATGTCTCAAATCTTTTAATTGTAGGAATCTATCAAGTCTAAATAAGTTAAATACTCCAACATAGATAAAACATAAAATTAGAAGCATCTTGACAAAATAAGAAAATATCAAAATCAAGTCCAGAAAATCAGATACTGCATCTTGTATTTCAGTGTCCATCTTTTGTTGCTCATCAGGTAGTCATAGTGGTTTAAAGATTCTAGGCATTCCCAGTCCCTGTTTGCAACTCAAAGTTGTAGAAGCAGAGTTTTTCTGAACCAGGCTGAATCTCCACTTGCAGCTGTCCTCAGCATATATCCTATGGTTCTGGCATCTTAAACACTACTCTGGGTTCGCTTTCACAGCCATAAGCTTCATCTTTCCTTGAAGGAACCTCTATACCTGCACCTTGGTGACAAGCTTCCATTGCTCTCCATGAACCCCATAATCGTACACCAAAACCAGTACCCCTGGGGGATGCTGCCAGACTCTTAAGTGTGGCTGAAACACAGTTTGGTCCATTTGAGCTATAGCTGTACCAACTCTAGCATGCTGACTATGGAAAAGCCTCTTTCTAAGTAGCCAAAACTTCCAAAGAACAAGAAATGGCTTCAACTTGGGCTTTCGGTCCCTGAAGGAATCAAGGTTTGCAAACCACAAAATTGTCATAGGTTTTCCTTCATTGATACTCATTTCTTCAACAACGGCAGCTATTTTGCTGCCTGACCTTTCCACATCCACGGCTTCATGACCATCAACAGAGCTCTCCTCCATCAAGCAAACCAGTCCGTCATCTCCAAATTCAACTTCACCAAAATCCTTGTTCCCCTCATCACAAATTTGGCCCAAACAATCCATAAACTCTCTCAGCACTGACATTATTCTATTGGCCCACCCCAAATATGAGGCATTCTTCATATTCTCTAAATTGTGAATTAGTCAGATTGCACATTTCCTTTGGCTTCCACTAACCATATTCTCTAATGTAAACACCTATTACCTCTTGGAAAATAAATATTAATGGCTCATTTTTATGGATACAAGTGTCAAACTTGATGGTTGAAAGTTTGGGTTTGGGGCACACTTACAAAGAATTAGTAGTTAAGTCCAGAGTGAACCTGCAAGAGATTGTCTAAGTTAATGGGGAAGGCCCAGTCTATGGTGGGTGAGCTAGTCTCCCAGCAGGTGAATAAAATGGAGGGTAGTGGTTGAGAAAGTGGACATCCTGCAGAATACTTGGCAAGAAATGCTGGTCTGTCAAGTAAGGATTATCCCTCTCTCAGCCATTATGTGTTTATGGTATGGCTTTTTCCCTCTCCTTTTGGTATTGGTGTGGGCTTTCCTGCCAAGCTGGACCACAGCTGTAACCAGAAAGTCACAAGAGAGAATAAAGCCTCTTGTTGCCTTAAGCTGTCATTTTTTTATCAGCAACCATGCAAGCTAACTGTTACACTCCTGGACTCACAGTTATAAGCATCTTGGTTATCTTATTAGTGGCCAGTGACCATATACCTAAGGGTCACACAAAAAATGTTCAAAATTTCTCTTTCAGTTAGTACTGACCTGATATTGGACAAGATTACTTGCCATTTTATGTTGTATACTTTACCAATAAACATAGGAGAACAATTGTCAGTAAGAATTTCTGGATAAATTAATTGACATAGTAGACATAAAATATATTTCTCAAAAGAATATATATTGATTTTCTTTTATCCTGTATTTTGTAAAGTGAAATATGAATTTTAAAAAAAACATGTTTTTCTCGGGGCTGGAGAGGTGGCTCAGGGGTTAAGCCTCTGCCTTGCAGGTGGAAGGTCCTGAGATCGGATCCTAGACCCCACATATAGACTCCAGGCTGAAGCAGGAGCAGCCTGCGCTTCTGGACCTGGTAGGGCGGAGCCTGTAAATACTGGGGCAGAGTAAACAGGGAGGTGGAGACGGTCCATGGTGGTTTCCGAATTTGCCTGTGGTTCTATACACACACATACATACACACACACGCACACACATACATACAACACACACGCACATATGCACAATTGAATAAATAAAAAAATTTAAAAAAAACATGTTTTTCTTATATTGTGTTTCACTTACAACCATTATCATTATACGAAAAAGCTATTGGTCATTGTTTATTATACTTTCAGAATACTATGCTATTTAATTAGCTATTGAAGTTGAACTTCATTTTGATTCTCACATTCCTTGTGAATCGCTGTTTCACTTGAGAATGAAAATATCATTAAATTCTATTTCAGCCTGACTTTTTTCACCTCTGAACTTGGCACAGAGATTTTTCCTGGAGATGTGGATTCTGCAAAGGGCAGTCTTATTTCTCCTCTTGAGTAAGGGAGGATTGGGGAGATAATCAAAGGTCACTGTTAAAGCTAGGCAGAATTACTTTTCTAGACTCTAAGAACACAGGTTCTTACCAGTGTGTCTGTGGACTCAGACTTTGTGTAAGAAAGTACCTGTCTCCATTTCAACTTCATCATCTTTTGCAATTGAAAGAGAGGAAGTGAGCTTTTGCTAATAAGATAATCATTTGCATCTTTAAAAAGATAGGATCATTCCTTTGCTTCGCTCATCAAATGAGCCATTTATATCCTAAATTCTACTCCATTTGGAAGCGGAATTGGTAATTGTCAGCACCAATGAACCAGCAGCTGAAACCCCTCCTGATAAATGGGGCCTGAATCTGACTCTCACTCACTTTTAAAAATGCTTTGTTTATTTTATATTTTGTTTATATATATATATATATATATATATATAGAGAGAGAGAGAGAGAGAGAGAGAGAGAGAAACAGATAGACAGAGACAGAGAAAGAGACAAAGAAAGATTAGAGAGAGATAGTATGTACATGGCACAATACATAATGCATGTGGCAGTCAGAGAACAGCTTTCAGAAGTCCATTCATTCACTTCTTTGACCATGTAGGTTCCAGTGACTGAACTCAGGTCAACAAGTTTATGTAGTTTTACTTGCTGAACCATCTCCTGAGGTAACTCTCATCCATTTGCCTATGATGACTATATGTTAGAACTAAGATAATTTCTATTTTAGTTCTCATATTTCTTGTGAATAGCTCCCTGGCTTAGAAATAAGAATATTGTCTATAGCCATACCACCCTGAACATGCCCAATCTCATCTGATATTGAAAGCTAAGCCGAGTCAGGCCTAGTTAGTACTTGGATGGGAGAAATAAGAATATTAAATTACATCACAGACTCAATCCTTTTCATTTTTTAACTTGGCATCAGAGAGTTGATAGCTTGAAAGGGACTCATTAAGAAACTCTCTGTTGATCTTCAAAAGCCTCTAAACTCATGTGTTCTAAATAGTTCCCAAAAGCTTTTCATAGTCAAACATAACTGTAGTATATATAGGCATATACCATTGTTAAAATGTCAGGGAAAAATCGTGACCATTAACCTAATATTGTCTCCGCACAATCCATGATTTTCCATTCCAACTGAAAAATGTATGTATACAACATATCCTTTTCCAGTGACACAGAAGAAATAAGCCATGAAAGTTACTCTCTAGCAAACAATCAGACTTCTTAAGAAAGGCTTCTAAGATGCTCCTGTATGCACCTATGCCCTATCATATAAAAAATCTTCCAATGGGTTAAGCAGTTCTGAATAAGCTGTATTGTGCTGTCTGGTTTTATTTGGCCCTGAATCTGATTATACAGCTGGCTCCGAATTACAGAGCCATCTACTTGGCACATACAAAGTCACAGTTCTTTGTATTAATCTAGACAACCAGCCATTATGGACTGTAACTTTAGTTTTGAGAGAAAACACAATGCATTAGTTTGGATAAATGGCACTTTCTTCTCTTTGAAACTTCAGATTCTTTTATTTTCTCTGAGATGTTATAGAGAGTAGATAGGCAATACTTTTTGACATAGATTGTCTCAATTTGAAGGAAAGGGTAAAATTTATATTCTGGGGAGTGAAAATATGGATCATTAAAATTGCATTCCAGAATTTCAGGAATAATAATAACACTTTTAACCTAAACTCCTATCGATTATTCACCCACAGGAGGAATACAAATGATTTCAGAGAATAACTTGCATCTGTTATTTTTTAAAATGGTTTCAATGACTGCCAGTTATTTTAGTTTCTTGTAATAGTTGTTAGAAGTAAATCTCAGAAAAAATGAAAATGATTAAATTCACAAAGCTTACTAGCATTGAGTTCAGATTTGATATCAGGTCTGTTGGAACAGAAGGTATGTGGCAGATTCTTGAATCCATGCATGCCACTCCATGGTTGTGGTTTGTATAGAGAAGATAGGTGGATGCAGGGAAATGATTCCCCAGGAAATGTACTATGAAGGATGAATATCTGTTGCTCTCCCTGCTACATTTGCAAGGTCTGTGCAGATGTCTGCCCCTAAATGCCTAATAAGTGGTTTTTGAAAATTGGAAAATAGAGCTAGAGAGGTGGCTGAGTGTTAAAAGTGCTGTGTAAGCAAAAAGGCTGAAGTTCAGATCCCAGACCCCATGTAAAATTTGGGGGAATATGGCAGCCTGTCTGTAATTATAATCAAAAGGGCAAAAATTAGTAACTACCAAAGGAAGGTAGCACAGCCAACTCTTCCTATCACCTATTTCTGGCTTTGATTAGAGACCTTTATTAAATAGCAGTAAGGTAAAATAGTAATAGAAGATGATTTCCGATATCAGCCTTTGGCCTCTCAGGTGCACTCGTGCATATGTGTCCACACATGTGTGCACATATATGCAATTCACACACACATTATATGTGTATATATATATATATATATATATATATATATATATAGAGAGAGAGAGAGAGAGAGAGAGAGAGAGAGAAATGGAATAAAAGAAACTTAAGACTATACAGAAGATTTCTTTAAAAAAAAAAAAAGGAAAGACACATTTGAACCTGCCTTGTAATTACTTCTCAACTCATTTCCCAAATTTTCACTTTGATAAGAAGCTTAAAACTGAGCAAAAACATGAAAATAAATGCAAGGCATTATTTTCTATGAAGGTATCCATTAGAAACTTCTAGTACTGCCAAGTAGCATGTGTATGTGTAAAACCAATATGGATTGTTTCATTTTTTATCATTTCTTCAGTGGAAATTGTTTAGAAATACTTTTTATTATTAATTTATTATTAATTTATTTATTATTTATTCAATTGTGCATGTGTGCGTGTGTGCCCATGTGAATGTATGTGTGTGTGTGTGTGTGTGTGTGTGTGTGTGTAGAACCACGGACGAATTCGGGAACCACCATGGACGCCTCCACCTCCTCCTTGTTTACTCTGCCCCAGGATTCACAGGCTCTGCCCTACCAGGACCAGAAGCGCAGGCCGCCCCTGCAATACGTGGGGTCTAGGATCTGAACTCAGGACCTTCCGCCTGCAAGGCAGAGACTTAACCCCTGAGCCACCTCTCCAGCCCCTAAAAATACTTTTTATTGTTCATATTCCATTCCATTTACAGTAGGTTTATGTCTTTCAGTGAACATTTGGAAAGAGGATCTAAAGAAAAAAAAATGTCAACAAGTGTACATCCAATCCTTAATAAAATAAATTACCTTTGTGACCTGGGTCACAGGTGAGGTCAATTGTCAAAACTGAACTCAAATATAATCAATAAGGAAACAGATGGAGTTCAGTCCCTGTCTCACTCTGTCCCACATAGTTGACACCCATGATCAATCTGTGTTCTTTAACACTATCTGACATGACACAAGCAACTACATTTTTAACAAGAAAATTTGAGCTCCAGTACTCATACTTGTGTCAAACAGTTCTCACATTTTGCTAAGATCATGGTCTGCGTCCAGGGTTATTAATAATGACAAAATGAACTCTATGTCCAGAAATGACTATTCTGAGTTCATTTAAATGAAAAATCAAAGGTATTCCAGGCAGATTTCAAGCACAAAAGAGGTAAATTGTAATAGAGTAAACAATGAAATCCTTTCTCAGAAGACTGTAGCTTTTTTTAAAGGAGGTAGATTTATGCTATTAATAAAACTGACTTCTGGCAGACTCTTCCCAGCACATTCTGGAAAGAAATCCCACATGTCTCTCTCTACTTCTTACTCATACCTTACTAGGTGGGAGATAAACAGAATTTCTTCACATTTTATATTTTCAGTGTGTAAGACTATTATAGGAATGCAGTGATTTTCTACCTTTATATATATATCAAATCATTTTTACATCTGAGACAAAGATCATGCCATTTTATATTTACCATGAAATAAAATACAGCATATGAGTGGGGATATGTTTTGTACATACCTCCCCCATAAAGCTACTATCAACTTTAACCAAGAGTCATACAGAATACATGCTTTTCTTTGATGAAGCATAATTCTAATGAAAAGAGTTAAATATCGTACACTTCATAGTTTAACTGTATGTATTATTGTTTAAGGCACTCTCTATACCAAAAGGTTTTAAAGATTATAATCCTTTCTGGACACATTGAAAGATCTGTAGTAACATTGTATACCACTAATTTCACATGATACTGCTGCAAGTCTTGATTGAGATGCATCTCATCAAATATATATTATGAAACCTACTTTTGTGATTTATTGCCCATAGAAAGGAATCAAGCAGACGAGGAATTGTGTGTGGGTGCTGCCATTTTTCTAGATGAGAGATTTTCTTCAAATTAGCTAATTACTTTTATATCTATCTCTTTTTAAAAGATAGTGCCTTGATGCTTTTATTACTTGCTTTCTTTTGTTAATATTTTTATTGTTACATGAATTATTCACAAGTCTGCATGATAGTCAACATTATAAATTGAATAGTTTACTAATCATTTTATTATTGTTTTTGGTTCATGGATTTTCATATATTTAATAATTCTTCATTATCCAGAGTGATTTTCTTAATTCTTTAAGAATGGCGTATTTACTATTCTGAGTTTCAGATTGACTCTTATTATATTGATTTGATCCTTTTTTTCTTGAAAGCTATGTGGCCTTTTGAAAGTAAACAATAACTAGATTCAGCACTATTTCTTACCTGCCAGTAACCATAAAACTAAAAATTTATATCTTAGCAGTGAGCAGTACATATATAGCATAATGTAGAGAATGATATTTACCTCAAAATTGTGATTTTTCAGAATAACAGAATAGAATCTACGATGAAGTTCCTATTATAGGAAATCTAACATGTCAAAATGTAAATAAGGTTGAGGTGATTTTTCACTTACAATATTTTCAAGATGCTATCATTTAAAATTTCAACGTTTATAGTAGTAGAAATAATTGAAAGAGAGGATTTCATAGTTTCATTTCTACAATTGTTTTTTATCATTCCCACCAGTTTGCACAATTTGTTTTTAAATAATTGGCATATACTATTTTGCTATCCATAAAAGTTACAGTGAAAATTGTAAACATTATCAAAATAAAGACCCTTGTTTTCCCTAAACTTGAAAACTAATGCCAATACCAAAGTAATATAATTTATGATGATGTTTATGGTAAAGCTTATGTCATTGACTCATTCAGTATCTATCATCCCCTAACAGGAAACAGATTCTAAGGATTAAACTTCTCCATAAGCACATGAATGCAGTGATATTTTTAAAGCAGACAAACATAATAACCACAGAATCAGATATTTCTTCTGCTACAGAAACCTTATGCTGAAAATTCAGTTAAAAATTGAGACATATAGTAAAGCACTGCATTTCCTGGGAAAAATAAAGTACTTCAGATCTCTTGTCTACTTTCAAGTGCTAACAGTGCTTTATTACCCCACTGGGTCTACTTCACTGGGAATGGCTAACACTCTGAAGGAGCTGCTCCCTCTCTGCTTGGAATTCATTTATGAAGAGATGGGGTCGTAAATTCCTGTCAGTTATACTCATCATTAGGTTCCTGTCACTGGCGTGTACTGATGATCCTCAAACTGAATAAACCATCATTCATATGCACCTTGTCTCAGCAATGAACTGACACTCCTTCCTTGGGACAGGAGGTTGATATAGTCATGTGCCAGCGATCTATGTAATCATTTAGGGCTTATGAAGTAACACTCAAAGAGGTCTCCCAAATAAATAAGGTGTACTCCTGAGATCTCAAATGAAGTTTTCCCATGATACATAGACACAGAAAACTACAACCTGAGTCAGATGTGGCAGATGCTTTGACAGGAACATAAACAAGGAGTATGGTAAAATAAAACACTGAAGAAAAAAAAAAAAAAAAGAGGGTAAACACTTACCTCCATAGCAAAACTTAAGTAATTTTGCAGAATACTAGTAGGTAAAACTATAGATTTGGCCATTGGAGTGAGCCATAAATGATAATGTAAACTGCTTTGTTAGCCAAGTACTGAGTTCTATTCAAAGTTTAAAACCAATTCACCTTCACCATAAAGACATGGATTGGTGTTGGGAAAGGTTTTCTGGCCTTTTGGGGCTAAACATTGTGTTAATAGCTTTGTTATCAGTGAGGAATTCTTTCCATTGCTGCTGTATCAGGAAATCCTTTCTTGCTCCCACACTTCCACATACACATTAAGTCTTCAAGACAATACATACCATTCACACTTCATTTTGCTTTCTGTTGTGTGTGTGTGTGGCTCCACAGCCAGAATTCTCATTCATGAGACTATGTTATAAGGAGGAACAGCTCCCTATGTTACATACAAATAGTATTTGCTTTTATAGACATTTCATTTAAAAAGTCCTCTAGGGGAATTAAGGTCATAGATTTTTTAAATACATTTTTTATTATTATTTCAGCTCATACAAACTTAATAGGTACACCAGTTCCCTCCTTCCCTCCTCCTCCCCCCGAACCCTCTCCCTCTCCATCTCCCTGTACCTCCCGCCCCAATTCCCAGAGTCTTTTCTTGTGCATGGTCATAGATTTTTAAGGAGGGGAAAAAGAGACAAATGACTCAGGGGAAAAAGAGATATCAAGGGCCTCATCCATCTATGAACACTGCAAACTACTACAACTCTGGTAAGAAGAATCCAAAAGTACAACAGTGGCATGAAAGACCCATGGTTAAGTAATCACTCCTTGAATGGGTTCTAAACTTGCTATAGTCAGGGAGCTCATGCCCAAAATTATAAACCTATCTAAATAAAAGCAGATTTGAAAATAGACAGAGACAGATGTCTTAGTGTTAACTGTAACATCTTAATAGTGAAACACTATGTTTAGATGTCTTAGTATTAACTATAACATCTTAATAATAAAGCACCATCTTATCACTTCTTTTTTCTTCATTTTTTTATTTCTTTCTTCCACTCATACAAAGTTGATAAGTACCCCATTCCCATCCCTCCCTTAACCCCTCCCTGGACCCTCTTGCTCCCTCCCCTTTTTTCCCCTTCCTTTCCTCCAACTCCCTCCTTTTCTCTCAGTACCCCCTCCATTCTCGAGCATCCTTCACTGTGCATGTCAACTTCCTTCTGGGTCCTCCTCTCTGATGAGGTATAAAGACGCGTTGGCATTGCCTAGAGCTCTTTTTTGTGTTACCCTTAAGTATAGGAACACTATTGTGGTTGTTAATCCCTTGCCTTTAAGTATCCTCGTGCCTGTGATCCATGGTAGATTTTTGGGGTTCAGTGATATGTTGGTCATTGCACAGGTCATGCAAAGTCCTATTATGATTACTTCGGCTCTAACTTGTATGGAGTATCTTGCGTATCATTGTTCCTCCCCATCTTTAGGCTCTTAAAATCTTAAGGCTCCCTCTTCCACAAATTTCCCTGAGCTATAGGATGGGAGAGATTAGGCTGGCCTGGTTCTAGGTGATTGATGTAGAGTCTCTGATTTTCTGAATTATGGTTTGTTGATTTTTTTTTTCAGTTTTGCTGCTCCTGCACTGCCCTTGACCCCATCCTGATGGGTATTGGATGTCACCGCCTGGCCAGAGATAAAAGGCTGTTAAAATAGTCTTATTATAAGAGTAGATTCAAAGGTAGATGGAATAAGAGTAGGAGACTGCTGTGGGGGGGGTCAGTCTCCCATTTTCAGGATGATTACCTTCTATCTGCCAGACTCTAGCCCTCCCTTTCTGGTGAGATCATACACCATCAGATGCAAGTGACAATTAAGGAAAGTCTGCAAGCCCAAACAGATGTCTCATTACTTACTTGCAGTCCTTGATAGTGGCTTATTTCCTCTGCTGTAGCATGATCCCCTCTCTCCTTGTTTCTGGCAGGGCAATCCTTCCCCTTCCATCCCTGCTTATAATCTTTGCAATTACTGTAGGTATTACAGACACCTATCTTTGAGTGTGTCACTAAGTGGGTTTGGTACTAGGATCCACCTATTAGGGACTACATATGGTGCTTAATTTTCTGTGTCTGGGATACTTCACTCAATATATTTTTTTCTAATTCCATCCATTTCCTGGCAAAATTTCATTAATTCATCATTTTTAATGGCTGAGTAGAATTCCATTATATAAATGTACCACATTTTCCTTATCTACTCATTAACAGTTCGGCATTTGGGTTGATTCCATGACTTTGCTATTGTAAACAGAATTGCTATGAACAAGGTCATGCTTGTGCTATCAAGGTGAATTTTTGCCATAGGGGGATTATTCCCAAAAGTGAAATAGCAGGGTCAGTACGGCATTTCAATCTTTAAATTTTAAGAATTGCCTGATGGCTCGACAGAGTGGTTGTATAAGCCCTGCATTCCCACCGGCAATGTAGGAGAGTTCCCTTCTCACCACATCCTCTCCAGCCTTTGATGTTGTTTGTATTGTGGATTTTTGCCATCCTGACCCCTGACTAGGGTGAGATGATATCTGAGGGACGCTTTGATTTGCATTTCCCTGATTGCTAAGGATGCAGAGCATTTTTAAATATATTTGTTAGACATTTCAATTTCTTCCCTGGTAATGTTTCTTTTCAGTTCCAAGGCCCATTTTTTAATTGGCCCATTTGTTTCCTTGGTGTTTGGTTTTCTAAGTTCTTTGTGCACTCTGGATGATAGAGCTCTATAAGATATGTAGTTAGTGAGTGAAGATTTTGTCCCATTCTGTGTGTTGTCTTTGTATTCAAGTTACAATCTCTTTATCTGAACATAAGATCTTTAATTTCATAAGATCCCATCTGTTGAGTGTTGGTTGTATTGTCTGTGCTATAGTCCAATCAACTCCAGGGTGTTCCCTACCATTTCAACTAAGGTTTTTATAGTCTCTGGCCTTATATTGAAGTTCTTGATCCATTTGGAATTAAGTCTTGTACATGGTGACAAATATGGTCAAGTTTTAATCCTCTGCATGTGAAGATCCAGTTTTGCCAGCAGCATTTGATGAAGATGATGTTCTACTAAGGTTTGGTATGGTGATACCTCCAGTAGTGTTTTTGTTACTCAGGATGACTTATGTTATCCTGGGTCTTTTGTGCCTCCATATGAATTCTGAGATTATTTAATCAATCTCTTCAAAGAATTGCTTTTGGATTTTGATTGGGATAGCAATGAATCTGTATATTGCCTTTGGTAGGATGGTTATTTTTATGATACTGATTCTGCCAATCCAGGAACACGGGAGGTCTTTCCACCATCTGGTGTCTTCTGCAATTTCTTTTTTTAGGGTTTTATAGTTTTCATTGTAAAGGTCTCTTACTTCCTTGGTTAGGTTTACACCAAGGTGTTTCTTTCTTTCTTTTTTTTTTTTTTTAGAGGCTATAGAAAATGGGATTATTTCTCTCAGGGCATTTTCACTTCTTTCAGTCTGGGCATATAGGAAAGCCAATGATTTTTATATGTATCCTGCCACACTGCTGAGCTTCTGTATTAGTTCCAGTAGCTTCCTGGTGAAGTTTTTGGGATCACTCAAGTATATGATCATGTCATCTGCAAATAGAGATAACTTGACTTCTTCCTTGCCGATTTGAATCCCTTTTATCTCCCTTTCTTGTCTTATGGCTTCACCTAAGACTTCAAGTACAATATTGAATAGAAGTGGTGAGAGTTGACAGCCTTGTCTAGTTTCTGACTGAAGCAGGAATGCTCCAAGTTTCTCCCCATTGAGTAAAATCCTTGCTGTTGGCTTGTTGTATACAGCTTTTATTATATTGATAAAGGTTCCTTCCATTCCAACTGTCTCTAGGGTTTTGATCATAAAGAGCTGTTGTATCTTGTCAAAATCTTTTTCTGCATCTATGAAGAGTATCGTGTGGTCTTGGATTTGGACTGGTTTATATCATGAATTACATTTATTGATTTGCGTATGTTGACCAACCTTGTGCGCCTGGGATAAAGCCTACTTGATCACCGTAGATAATCTTTTTGATATGTTTTTGAATCCAATTTGCTAAGCCTTTGTTGGTCCAGAACATATTTTGGAGGGAAGATTTGAGATTATTTCATCAATTTCCTCTTACATTATAGAACTTTTAAATAATTCACTATTTCCTGATTCAGTTTAGGTAAGTTGCGCTTACTTAGAAATTCATCCATTTCTTTTGTGTTGTCAAATTTCCGAGAGTATACATTTTTGAAATATGATGTTATAGTTCTCTTTTCTTGAATATCAATAGTGATAACTCCATTTAAACTTCTAATTTTGTTAATTTGGGTTTTCTCTCTCTTGCTTTTGGTTAATTTAACTAGGGGTGTATCAATCTTATTGATTTTTTCAAAGAACGAGCTTTTTGACTGGTTGATTCTCTGTATCGTTTTCCTAATCTCAATTTCAGATATTTCTCCTCATATTTGCTAATCTCCTCTCTTCTACTGCTTTTGGGATCAGATTGCTTCTAATGTCTCTAAAGCTTTTTTTTTTATATTTTTTATATATTATTTATTCAATTGCGTATGTGTGCACGTGTGTGTATGTATGTGTGTGTGTAGAATCACAGACCAATTCGGGAACCACCATGGACACCTCCACCTCCTCCTTGTTTACTCTGCCCCTGGATTCACAGGCTCTGCCCTATCAGGATCAGAAACTGCAGGACGTCCCGCTTCTGCCCAGCTTCTATACATGGGGTCTAGGATCTGAACTCAGGACCTTCTGCCTGCAAGGCAGAGTCTTAACCCCTGAGTCACCTCTCCAGCCTCATTTCTAGCATTTTTTGAAGGCCTGGTTTGGTAGACATGTAAGCTTTCAAGTTTTCTTTGTGCTGGAAAACTTTTCATTTGTCCCTCGATCATGTTGGATAGTTTTGTGGGGTATATCAGCCTGGGTTGACATTTTTGCTCATTCAATACTCCAAGTACATCTCTCTAAGATCTTCTTGCTTTTACTGTTTCCATTGAGAAGTCATTTGTTCTTTTAATAGGTTTACCTTTAAACGACTTGTTTTTCTTCCCTTTAAGATCTCAGCACCATTTTTTTTTGTCTTGAATGTGGAGTGTTTTAACTATTACTTGCTGTGGTGAGTTTCTATTTTGGTCATATTTATTCGGGGTGCAGAATGCCTCTTGTATATGGATGGGCCTCTCTTTTTTTAGATGAGGAAAGTTTTCCTTGATGAAAACTCGTTTGAAAAATTTCTTCAGGTGTGGTATTTTGGGATTCTTGCTCTGGTATTACAAGAATACGCATGTTAAGCTTCTTCAGGGTGTCCAATAACTCTTGAATATTTCTCTCAAGTATCTTTTTGGCTTTAACAACCTCTTCCATTGACCTGGTTCGTACTCCCACTTTGTCTTCTAGGTCTCAAATTCTATTTTCTGCTTCATTAGTTCAGCTGATAAGAGTCTCTGTGGAGTTCTGGGTTTAAGATAACTTGTCTTTTAGTTCAGTTTTAAACTCTGTTTTAACCACTCTATGCCTATTTTTGTTTCTTGCACTGTTTTTCTCAACTCCTCCAAGTGTCTGTTGTGTTCCTCTTCAAAGTGATTGATGTGGTTATTTAACTCCTCCCAGATTTCCTCTTTCATAGTATTGATCATGTTTTGAAAGTCATTATCTTGGATCATGCTTTTTTGGCTATTTTCTGTGAAATTGTTCTGGTTGGAGTCTATCATTATTGGGTTAATTCTTTTGGCAGGAGATTTGTTTCTTGGATTTTGTTTCTCATGGATTTGCACTTTGACTTGGGCATTGTCATTTTATCTCTTAAGACCTTCTTTCAATTTCTGCATGTTTTTGACTGAACTGAATTAGTTGGTATCACTACTCTCGGACAGTTATTGCTAGTGTTTGGCTTGGTGTTGGTTACGTTTATTATTGTTATTTCCTAGATAAGGCTATTAGACAGTTAGTACAGGAGGTGGACAGGGGGTGAATATTACTATGGTAGTGCACTTTACAATTTAGTACTTTGGTGATATGTGAGGGTGAGTAGCATATTCCCTGATATTGTTTTGGGGGTGGCTATATGGAAAAGTTACTTTATAGTAATTAATACAAAAGAGTGGTTTACTTATTTTTGGGCTGAATGTAGAGAATCTCTCCCATGTGAAAGGATGAATTTAAAGGATTTCAGATGTGTAGCCTTTGTCCCCTAGAGCTTTCCTTGGGTGTTCTTTGGACTCTGTTGAATTCTAATGAGCAATATGTCCTCACTGGACTGTGTGCGTGCTGGGCAGGGAAAGGGCACAGGTGCTAGTGGCAGGCACAAATACCCTGGGGACCTGAGGTGTGGCCCAGGGATTTTCCCCAGCCTTGAGCAGCACCTGCTCTGACTGGCTGATGGGAGAAGTGGGAGAGGTGGCATTACCTGGGGCTTGGGGGTGAGCAGGGATTTTTTACCTGGGGCATAATGTGTCCTCGCTCCTTCACTTCTTGTTTAAGCCATATATAAGAAAACCTGTCAGAGCTCAACCACAATGTACCCTATTACAATGGAAGACTAGTGAGGAATGCTCAGCTCTAATCAGGCCATTAGAATCTTTGCCCACCCTAAGGCTCAGAGAACTTTGTGGATGAGAGGGTGGTAAGATTTTGAAGTTGTGAAGATTGTGAAAGTTGTGAAGGTGTAGTTTTGATCAACATGCTCTAGCTACAACAGGGCTGCTGTACCAAGAAGCTCACTGCAATGAGTGTCTACCACCACATCTACACAATGGCTGCCATGTCAACATTCCTCCAAGGACTGGCCAGGATCTCAGGAGAAACAACTGCACTCAGAGAGTGTCTCTGGGGCAGGTCCTAGATAAGGGAAGAAAACCTCCCCACTTAGGACTTTGCCTACTGAAGAGCCACAAACAATATAACAGAAACCTGACTAGCTTACCAACACAAACACCCGAAAGGGAGTCCTTTGATCCACATACGCAGAAAGAAAGACAAGAGGATGGAAGGGTCATGGAGGGATTGAAGAGGAGAGGGGAGGGTTGGGAAAGAGGGAGCTTTGTAGTGGTTAGCTTACAAAACTTCTATAAGCTTGAACTATTTTTTTACTTTTTACAAAAATGCAATGCAAAAATTCCCACCCACCACTCATTTCTACATTAGAAAACATTAGATGAAATTAGAATTGTACCAAGACATGTGATCTTCTGTACTTTCAGAGTAAAAAAATAAATCATAACAGAAACCACAGAAGGAATCAGTAGTCAATGTGTTTGTGAGAACAGTGCTCAAGAACAGCTTTCCTGGGCTGGAGAGGTGGCTCAGGGGTTAAGCCTCCGCCTTGCAGGCGGAAGTTCCTGAGTTCGGATCCCAGATCCCATGTATAGACGCCAGGCAGAAGCTGGGGCGGCCTGTGCTTCTGGTCCTGGTAGGGCGGAGCCTGTGAATCCCAGGGCAGAAGGAGGTGGAGGCGTCCATGGTGGTTTGTGAATTCGTCCGTGGTTCTACACATACACAGACACACACACACAGACACACGCGCGCACACACAGACACGCGCGTGCACATACACACACATATGCACACAGTTGAATAAATAATAATAATAATAATAAAATTTAAAAAAAAAGAACAGCTTTCCCTTCAGTTGATGAGGAACAAAGTAACAATTAAATTCTTACCCAAACATCTTCAGGATCCTCTATTCTGGGTACAAGATCCCTCCTTCCCCTAGGTTTTCATAGATGGAAGATGCCATTTCCATTTGTTCTAAGTAAATATCAGGATGTTTTATTGAAGAGAAAGGTTTTCCACATCTCTCATTCTCTGTGACAGTAGTCTGCAGTATTTGAGATAGTTCAGATTCACGAATATTGAGACAAATAACCACAAATGTTTTCACAAGTATGAACTTGTTATGACAATTTTGTGATTATATTCTAGACACAATTATATTTTGACAAGCATAAACCCTAACATGAAGAAGATATTTGGTTTTTCAAAGAATCAAAGACCAAGGAATTACAGCGAGCCTCATTCACATGACCTACTTCAACCTCAGGTTCTGTGGCATGTGCCAGTTGAAATTTGGCCCTACAGCATGGACTAAAGGCACTAGGATCCTTAGAAGCAAGGGATTAACAGTCACAATAGTGTTCCTATACTTAAGGGGAACACAAGAAAGAGTTCTAGGAAATGCCACTGAGTCCTTACACCACATCAGAGAGGAGGACCCAGAGGAAAGTTTTATATACTCATTAAAGGATGCTTCAGAGATGGGGGGAGGGGGCACTGGGAGAAAGGGAGGAAGGAGGGAAAGGAAGAGACATAGCGGGGAGGGAACAGGGAGGTCGAGGGAGGGGTGGAAGGAGGGAGGGGACAGGGATTCCTATTATGTTTGTATGAGCAGAAAAAAAAATTTAGCCCTCCACTGATTCTGAGTTACATGGGTTTATAAGGTGTTTGTAGCAGCCAAATATTGGTTAGTTTTGTTTTCTTGACTTATTGGAAAACAAACTCCAAATTGAAGCTGTGTGTTTTAGGTGTGAGAGTGTGTGTGTGTGTGTGTGTGTGTGTGTGTGCGCGTGTGCCACGTACCTGTGTGTGTATTTCTTCTCTCTGATTTTGGAAATGGGAAATTGTTTCATCAGTGACAGGCAACACCCACCAATGGCAAAAGTTTGCAAAGTCATGCATTCACAGCATTTACTAATTTCTCTGACAAGGATTCTGAGTACTTGTATCCATTCTTTTCTACAATTTACTTGCTGATTTCCCTTGTGGAATCAGGGAGGAAAGACTAGGAAGACTGTCCTGTGCTTAAAGCCTTTGCCTCACAAGCAAAAGCATCTGAGTTTGCATACCCAGAAGTCACATTAAACATTCCACCCACTCAATAATTCGAGCCACCTGTAATTCTAGACCCTAAAGGAAGCACAGAATCCCCAGAGCAAGCAGCTAGTCAGATTAGACCTAGTGTCATACTTTTAGTTTAATTAAGGATCTAAGTTCACAGCAATAATGTGGAAAACTGATTGAAGATGATTCCTGATATCACTCCTGGGCCTCCACAAGTGCACGTGTGCATACACACACACACACACACACACACACACACACACTATTAAGGGGACAATAAAATTTTTCTTATATCTTTTGCTCAGTTAGGGATGATGAAAAATATATCAGGGACCATAGGCTTTGAAGAAGCGTCATTTGTTTACTTATGGGACATAGTTGTATATGACAACTAATGCTCAGATCAGACAGTCCATGTGGCACATCCATCATCTCAAATATTTTTCATGTTGACACATTCAAAATCTATACTAATTTGTGACAGGCAATTGTTGGTAGTGACTTTTTTTCCAGTTGGAGCACTGGAAATCATTCTTCCTGTCAAGTTCAGCCTCCATGCCCATTTTCTAGCTTCCCTCCATGTTTCTCTCCCCAGTATGGTCTCTCTCAGATTACTTCTAGTCTATTCACCTCACCTCTTAGCCTCCAGGGATAAATTGAGAACATGTGGTATCCTTTCTGTGCTTGATTTTTTTCTCCTGATATAATGTCTTCCTGTTGTTCCTGCAAATAGCAGAACTTTTCATTTTATTAATCATTATTTTGTTTTTTTAGTTTTATTTTGTTTTCTACGTTTTCCTCTATCCTCCTCCTTCCCATTCCCCTCCCTTCTCTTGATCAATCCATCCCCTCCCACCCTCCGGTCTGTTTGCTTCTATGGACCTCAGTGTTCCCTCTGGCTTTTCTACTCTTGTGAGGTTCAGGCCTCTGTGGTATACAATGTTGCCTTTCTTTCGGCCACCCCATTGATAGAAGCATTTCCTTTCACTCTTCCAACTTATTCCCCAAGATTTCCCCTGAATTTCTTATATCTCTTGAGTTCTTCTATAGTCTATGGGGGCATGTTGGTATACCAGTCATTACGCAGGTCTGGTGAGGACAAGTCTCATTGCACTGAGTTCCTTGACGAAGCAGTCCTGCCTTGAATGGATTGTCTCGTCCAACTGTAAACCTTCCCATCTTTAGGTTCTCACAATATCACCACCACTTCTTCTGCAAAGTTCCCAAAGCCTTAGGATAGGAGAGATTTAACTTGATTCTGGGTGAACCTTTCTAGGTCACTGGTATACTGCATTATGGCTGGTCATTGCTGTCCACTTCACTGCTCTTCTACTGCTAGGCTTCTACGGCCTAGGCATCCTGTCAAGATGTTGAAATCCTCTACCTTTCAACTTTAAGACTGAATAATATTCTATTTTGTACATACATCACATGATCTTTACATGTCCTACATTTCTCATGATTCTCCCATACATGAATATCTAAGTTGGTTCTATAGCTTACCTATTATGAGTAGTGCTTCAATAAACATTCAACTATAGAGGTCTCTTCAAGAGATTTCCTCTTATCTGCAAATATTCTCTCCATTGTACTGATTCTTTTATCCTTCTGTGCATATCCCTTTAAGCTAAAAAAAAAAAAAAAAAACACTATTTGTCTCTTTACTTCTGCTTTTAAGGTTTCCTGGATCATATATGAAAAACTTAATTGTCTTAATCAATGTCTTGAGTTGTTCAACTTGTATTTTCTCACATTAGTTCTCACATTGAGAGACAGACAGTGGGATGGGAGCCACATGGTCGGATTGGAGAATTGTGGGGAGAGTGAAAGATGAGTTTGGATGGGAAGTGTAAAAGAAAGGGAAGATGTGTGTGAAGGGGATGGGACAAAGATATAAACTCATTTTGTTTGTATATGAAAAATTCTCAATAAAACTTTTATTAAAATAAAAAATAATTTCAGCTGTAAAATTAAAGACGTAATATCTGATTCTGCCAATTGTGAGAAATATATATTCAGTTTCATTTGTCTGCATACAGAGGATATCCTATTTTTCAAGCATTATTTATTGAAAAGACTATACTTTCTCCAGTGTACATTTTTCAGCTCCTCAGTGGAATATCAGTCGACTTTACAATTAGACTTCTTTATAGTTTCTCTGTTCTGTTTCATTTCCATGTATTTAATGTTTTAGGCCAGCATCATTCTATTTTTCTTACCATTTTTTTTGTGGTGGACTTTGAGATCAGATACTGTTACGCTTCCAGTTTTTATCTTACTAGCATTGATTTGGTTACTTGTTTTTTTTTTCTGACAATTTTGAATTTTAAGAGTGTTTCTGTTTTATAATTTGGTGATGGATATATTAATATTTTATTTTGACAGATTTCACAAATCTATAAATCACTTCAGGTATGAAATGTCAATAATATTAACTTCCCCAACCCATGAAAAAGTGACATCTTTCTGTTTATATATATGTGTTTGCTTTCAAGTACTTTCATCAGTGCTTTGTGATTTTATTATAAAGATCATCCATGCTATTGTTTAAATATATCCCTACCTGTAAGGTAAAAATGTTTTTAATAGCTATTGCTTTCACTGTCTCTATCAATTTCAGTATTGATGCATAAAACTGCTTCTGTTTTATATGCTATTTTTTCTTACAACTGCAGAATTATCAGTTCTAACAATTTCTTGTTTACTTCATTCAGTTTATTACATGTCTAATCTCTGAGGATATTGAGAGCATTGGTATGTTTAATAAATGTTCTCAAAATATCAACTTGAAGTCAGCGTAGAATAGCCCCAACATATCTATTTAGTTTAGATAAAATTAACTAGGCAATTGTTTCCCTTTAAGTCCAAAGCAACTATAAATATGTGTGACATGCTACATTTGGAACTAACAGATATTATGAAACTAAATTTTGTAATTGTAAGACAACTCAATTATACTAAAGCCAACATGGAGTAGAGATTAGATAATCATGATTAAGACAAACATTTCGATTTTGAACTCTGGCTATGCTACCTGTTGTCATGTCTCAGTCTGTCTGTACCTAGGAACTCCAACTATAAATAGGAAACACTAACATCTCATTACTGAGAAGGCATTTTGAAAGTTGAATGTGTTAGTAGCATCAAACTACTTAAAACAATATGTGATAAAAGATCATGGCTAAAGATTTTCAAGGGAAACCTATTTCTGTAGTCAAATAAGAATTATTCTTTTATCTAGTATTCTTGAAGTACTTCTCACTTAACACATAATGCTTCATTATTCAATTCATGAACTTTAAATTATAAATTATCTATTTACTTAAGTAGTAAATTAAAGATTATGAATTTTATCATAAGCAGGAAATCACTTTTCCTTTATATCAAAGATTTAATGCAAATGTAGGTTTTAACAATATTTCTCAGGAAAATAAATCAATCATGCCTTTAGATTGACACCTATTAGCATCTTCCTAATCATATGTAAGTTAAATGAACTATTGCTGATTGTATAAACAATACATTTTATAGAAATTTTAGATTACTTTTGAAAAATTTTTATTTGAATTGAATTATCATGAAAATCCTTATGGTTTAATTATCTAGGAAGTTTTACTTTAGATAACATTAAATTGCTTTATAATATTTAATTAGTGATTTTTGACATTCCAAACACACATCCACATTATTAAACTCCCATACAGAAGTGAACATTTACATACAACACATATGTACCCATAAATCAAGAGGAGTTGATTACTTGTTAACTCAGTCAACATATTATAGTGAAAATAATGATCACAATTATCTCAGGTAAGTGGACAATTGTTGCCTATAAAGTATATGAAAACACAAAGAGCCTTATGAATTCTTAATAATAGCAATTAGGTAAGCATTCTATTTTAAAAGAATATGTGCTCAGCTCAGATTATTTTATGCCATTCTCTGCTCATAAAATCAATACCTGCACTTTATGTTGTCAAATAAATGACAGTGTACACAATGAAAGGAGTTTGTCAATATACTAGAGATATTCCTCATTTACTTATTGAAAGATATGTTTTACTTTTATGAAAGAATGTTTTTTAAAATCAAAATTGTATTTGCATGAGAATTTTGTGGACCTCACTTAGAGTCTCTAGATAATTGACCAGCAGACTAAAGAAAGAATATGTATTGTAACTTAGTAGAAAACACCATTCCGTGGGTATGGCTAAACCACATGAGCACAGCTACAATGTGATAATAGAAAAACTTAAGATGACTTATTCTAAATGTTTTTTTTTTAAATCACAGAGGAAATAATTCAATACTCTTAGATTAGAATTAAAGAAACTGAAAGTCTCTAACCTGATAATTAGTTATCCAGAGCCCCTTCTAGCATCTGTCATACAATATTGTCCTCCAAAGAACAGGCCCCTGGACTCAAACTCTGCTCTTTCCATTTTCTTATAGAATGGTTTTACACAAATGTTGCCTGGTCCACATAAGCTCCTCCATCTTTAAATTTACCCCATTTCAAGTCAGGTACTCAACTTTTCTTATAATGGCATCTGATACAGAACCAAATTAAATGAAATTTGACAATTTCTTTCTATACATGAGTGTCCATAGGCTTTGGTTTCATTTATTGGTAAATGTGTTCAGCAAGCAAGGGTAGAAGGCAAGGTTCTTCTGTACAATTTTTAGAAACAGACTTAATTTGTTTTTGGTTATTTAGTAACTCTAATATACAATGTCATTTCAAAAACTGGAATATTTGCCCTGATCTTTGGGCTTTCCATGTGTAACACCCTCCTCAAAAACACATCAGGCTAAAATCCAAAATACATACATCAACAAATGCTGGAGAGGATGCAGGGAGAAGGGTGGGAATGCAAACTTGTACTACTGGAACTCAGTAAAAAGATTCCTAAAAAAATTAAAAATTGAAATGCCATACAACTCAGCTAAACCACTCCTGGAAACATTCCCAAGGATTGCTTTATCTTACTATAGAGATACTTGTACATCCGTGCTTACTGTAGCTCTGTTCATAATAGCAAAGGCGTGGACTCATCTTAAATGTCCAAGAGAAGATGAATGAATAATGAAAACATGGTATACATACACAATGGAATGTTATTCAGCTATGAAAACACTGAATTAATGAAATTTGTTAGTAAATGAATGAAGTTGGAAGAAGTTATACTGAATGAAGTATCGTAGACAAAGAAAGACGTGTTTTCCTGTATAAGTGGAATCTAGTGCTAAACTCTCAAAGATGATATACTCAAGGGGAAATTTCTATAACACTATAGCCACAAAGGAACATAACTTGGGGTTAAGAGGAAGAAGACATCAAGAGAGTGGAGACAAAGGAACACAGGTAAATAGATAAATAAATCCATTATGGAAGAAAAGCCCATGAGGGAAGGGAAGTAAAGTGATAGGTCTTAAGGAGTAAGGAGAGGGAGAAAAGAGGCAAGTGGCTCAGAGGAAGTGGCAAACGCTGAAACCACTGCAACTGTTGTAAGAAAAGTCTAGGGGAGCAACAGAGGTGTGTAATATCCATGAGAGAGCAATTTCTCTCTTTCTTTCTCCTCTCTCTCTCTCTCTCTCTCTCTCTCTCTCTCTCTCTCTCTCTCTCTCTCTTCTCTCTGAAGGTTCTAAACCCCTTAATACAGGGAAATCATGCCTGTAAACCTATCCAAATAACAGTAGAAGAAAAGTAAATAGACGGAAACAGATACCCTAGTATTAACTATAAAAATCAATAATAAAACACCATCAAAACACTCTTTTTTTTTTAACCTTTAAATAAGAATTGCTCTCAGAGCTCAACCAAGTTGAACCCTATTACAGTGGAAGACTGGTGACACAGAAACCCACATCAGGCCAGTATAGAATATCACCAAATATGGACTACTCAGTCCTCCTCAGCCCATCATATGTTTCAGGAGACCGGAACACCATGGCTCAGTGAACCTCCAGGAAGACAGGGTGGCAAGATTGTAGCAGCCTAAAGATGAAGTGAGGTACTCACTCCAGCCAGGACAGGGTTGTTGTATCCAGAAGTCACTGTGATGAGAATTTCTACCACTGGAGCTATACAATAGCTGACTTATCAACATTTCCCCAAGGACTAACTACAATCTTAGAAGAAACAACTGTTCTCAGAGAGCATCTCAGGGGCAGGTTCTAGACAAGAGAAGAGGAATATCCCCAACTTATGAATTTAACCACTGAAGAGCCACATAAAATTCAACAGAAATCTGACTTCGATACCAACACAGGCACCCCAAAGTGATTCACAGGAGCAGAGTAGAAGGGGGTGTGGAACAGATTGATGAAGGGAGGGGAGGTTGGTAGATGGGTTTGGGGATAGAAAGGGTTTAAGAGGTGTGGAGGAGGGTGAGACAAAGACATAAACTAAGTTTGTTTGTAAAAATAAATAAATCACACCTGGGTAAAAGAGATGTGTTCTAGCATAGTTAGTAGAAAATAATGTCTAAATGCAATATTCATTTTCAGTTCCTGCTTTATTTTTAATATCATAACTGTAAACAATATTTAAGTATATAGCCAAATTAATCACAGACCTAAATACCATAGTTCAGATAGATTTTATATAAAGTGAGGAGTAAAAGTGTCAAATTTGAACTAAGCACTTTACTTCCAAACTTGCCATCTTTCTTTGCCAATCTGCTATGTGTCTTTGAGAAAATGTCTTCAACATTACAGTCCTCAATTTGTCCATATAAAAATGTCCATAACATATTAAAATATTGCATCTTGGAAAGCGGCTTAGTAGAGATAGAAGATTTTTGCCACAAGCATGAAGCTGTAGGCCGAATCCTGAGCCCTACATAGACCAGACAACCCTCTTACAGTCTCCTGGACTGTTAGAAATAGAAAATCTGTTACTCGAGTCACCCTGCCTCTCATATTTTATTATATAGTCCAAATCAACCACAACAATTTCACACATTGCTTCTATTTCTGAGGTTAAGTTGGCAGCTGTGAAGCACGCAGTTCCCACATGTGAGTTTTAGGGAAGATTTCTTTCTATTTTCTCCAGGCAATTTTTCTTCTGCCTGTGACATGATACGTTGGCTTCTGACACAGTCTATTGACTAATCTCTAAATGACTGTTTCTTCTTTCATTTTGCAGAGTTAATTGTGAGAACATTCAAAAGAAAGGACAAATGACTGACTACCTTGTGAAAGAAATAGTGACTACAGAGATAGATGATCTCCAGGACTTTTATTTATCAAATGTATTAATGCATTTTCTATTTCCTGGAAAATACTAACTTTCTGGAAAATCTGTGACTTTTTGAAAAAAAAAAGATAATTAAATTGAACTGTAAATAGTCTTAATTGTTATATCACTCAAAAATTTCCTACTGACTACTCTGAACAGGCAGCCACTCCCCCTCCACCCCGAAAAGGGCAGAGGGTTTCTGCAGAGAAACAGTAACTCAGCTTCAAGTGATGTAACTGATATTTTAGCAGAGAAAAATGCCAGTATTAATTTATCAAACTAAAATTCTCGGGGACATTTTAGTTTCCCCAGATTTAATTTAGTTCCTGTAAATGAGTCATTCATGATAGAATGACCCTTTCCCATGCAACACCTGTGTATAGAAGCAGAATGAGTATACCCCTGATCCCATTCCTTGAGTTGTCTCTTCTCAGAACAGGTGTTCCAAAATGTTTATCAAATAAAATTAACTTTCTATCTCAAATTGCCAGCAATCAAACTGGAATCGTATGAGGGCCAGCAGAAGGACTAATTTAGAATGATTTTTTCTGAAAAATTTTTGATATTATCTCATTATTCAAACAGTTATGGTATAATAAATTAATTCCTACCTTAGATCTAGAAGCAAGATCGTTTATTAAATGCTTGAAAACTCTATTTATTAGTTCACGGTTATCACAGGAAACAGCTATTCAAAGATAAATAAGAAAATTTAACTTCACAGGAAGCATGATATATTGGGAAATTCAACATGTGAGCAAATATTTACAATATAGCATAAGTACATTCAGATATTCAAAGAGAGCCCAATCACCCATCATCATAGATTATATACACATTTAATAAGTGATTTTAAATATGTATAGTCATGGACTTAGTTTTGTCAGATAATTCTAGACAATGAAGAAACTTTTGCAAATAAAAAAAGAATGAACAAAATTTCCCATCTTCATACAAGATGCATTCTAACAACCAATAAGACAGATGATATATTCAATAATTATATGCAGGTAAATTGTGTAGCACACTTGAAGGGACTTACATTTTTGAAATTAGAAGCAAAAATCAAAGCGCTCAGAAATACAGTTCTATGGTTGAAGTAAATCATATTTTGGCAAAGAGTCAGGAGCTAAGGTGACCAAGGGAGAAAGAGTGTGACATCAGCAAATAATTAATATATTAGATAGTGAAATGATTGCTTGTTGTCTTATTCTGTTACTAATATTAGTACTACAGCAAAATCCCTTAGAATGAATAATTTATGTTATAGAAATTTACTTATGATTCTAAATTTTTTAACATTTTTTTATTATTATTTCTGCTCATACAAACTTAATAGGTACATCGGTTCCCTCCCTCCCTCCTCCTCCGTCTGACCCCCTGCTCCCCCTCCCCTCACCCCTTCCTCCCCATGCTCCAGTGCCTCCCCCCCCAATCCCCAGAGAATCCTTTAACTTATGATTCTAAATTTTTGAAGGACAAGATCTAGGCACTTCAAGATTTGTGAATCTGTTGAAACTTGCTTTCTACCTGCAAGATAGACTTTGTTGCTCTGCCTTCCTCTTATGGTAGAAGAAACACAATGGTCAGAACTTTCTTTTATAAGGTTATCAATCCTATTCACGAGAGCAGAGTCTGCCTCATTAATGATTTCCAAAAGCTTTTGTCTCTAAATACCTTATAATGGACATTAGCTTTCTCTTTTAGTTTAGAAGAGAAAGAGCATTGAAAGCATTGTACTGGTGTAACTTTGTAGGAAATTAATTAAGCTATTGATAGTATTGTTAAATTATTAATATATTAATTTTATTACACATTTATAATAATATAAAATAATAATACAATATTAATTATCTTATTAAATTTTTTATTATTATTATTATTTATTCAATTGTGCGTGTGTGTGTATGTATGTGCGTGCATGTGTGTATGTGTGTGTGTAGAACCACGGACGAATTCGTGAACCACCATGGACGCCTCCACCTCCTTCTGCCCTGGGATTCACAGGCTCCGCCCTACCAGGACCAGAAACGCAGGCTGCCCTCGCTTCTGCCTGGCGTCTATACGTGGGATCTGGGATCCGAACTCAGGACCTTCCTCCAGCAAGGCGGAAGCTTAACCCCTGAGCCACCTCTCCAGCCCCTAGTTATCTTATTAAATACTATTAAATCATATTTCAAGAAGAGTTGATATAAGTAGAAGGAATCATGGTTGTAATTTTAGGTCTAGCAATTGATAAGTGATGACATCAGAGATCAAATTGTCTTTCCAAAATGAAATAGGAAATCTGAATAATAACAAATAGTTCTGATGATGTGATAGGCCACATTTTTTAATGAATGCATGTTTTCTCATTGCACATGCAGGTGTATGAAGTAGTCTGCATAGATACTCCATATCTGGTCTTTTAAGATCCTTGAACACTAACTACTCAGCTCAAAAAATATATGAAAGCAAGGGACTGAAGGTTGTAGCTTTGTGTCCCTAGTCTAAAAATATTTAGTCAATAGGTTAATAACTATGGCAAATATAACAGGAACAAAAAAATAACAAATTACCTGTGGAAATACTGAATTAAAAATGGAATCTGAAGAATTAAACTCAGATAATCCTATCTCTTCAGTATATAAGGCTTTCAGAAATGGTGCATTATCTCTTTTTCCTCTAGTACTCCAATAAATATTGTACAGTTTGGAATTTCCTGGTCCAGCCTGATATCAGATTTCAGAGGACACTACTTGCAACAGTAAAAGTTTAATGGCTTTAAATAATAGCTTCAAATAGCTAGTATGTCATGATTTAATGTCACAGTAATAAACCCTATTGTCAATATAAGCCACAAAATAGAATGCGTGTTTATCCCTAAGATAATTCATCTCACAGACTGGAAATTAGATATTGTTATGGTCATGTAGAAATTTATTTATATTCTGAGGTCACCCTAAACAAAATTAGTGATTTAGGTCATGATTTTGGTTCCTTAAGGTAATTAATTTTCTTATTTAATTAACAGATTTAGGTTTCACCTCTTCTATATTTACTACTTTCTTTCACAGAGAAAGTCAATTCAACTTATTAGAAGTAATTGGTAATAAAATCTGGTGTGACCATTAATTCAATTCCTTATTTAGAGAATGAGTGACTAAGTTATATATGATGCAAAGATGGAGGGGACAGTTTGTGCTTTTATGTTTCGATTATATATTGAGATTAAGAAGTGACATTTCATTTGAGCCCAGTTTTAAAGCAAGAGAGTCAGGTTAAACTTGGAGAAGTGAATTCTTCACGAAGGAAACAGTACTGATGTAAACATGGAAACCCCATGGCTGTAAACTGGATTTGTCAGACAATGGACAGTGAGTGTGATGACTCCACAGTGGATGGTTGTGAGACATTTAAAAGGAAGACTGGAAGCTGCACCTCAAAGAAACACTGGAGTGCTAATTAGAGAGGATAGTTCTTCACATTCAAATACAAGGCAGGAGCTACACAAATAACAATTTTTGTCTTTGCAGAAACTAGAGTAGATAGCTCTTTTCATCACATAGAGAGCACCAAGTCAGATACCTAGGTTTCCTGTTTCCATAGTCAGACAATTAGGGAAAGATGGAAGTGAAATTAAAATGAATGATAATATGATTCTACATTGAGCATCAGAGTATGTCTCTAAAATACCAGGTCTTCCAGTAAATGCATGTTAGAAAGGTTGAAAAGTGAGGACATATATGTGTAATATGTATTTGTGGCCACTGCTATATGAAAAAAATCCAAGAATACAGACAAACTTTACTTTTGCTATCTAAAAACATTACTATTACTGTTTATAGTTATTGTTATTATTACTAGAAGTAGTAATAGTATTGTATGTATCTAGTCTTATGTGGAGGACAAAGATGATTTTCTGTATTTGGTTATCTTTTCTCACTGTGTTGAGACATATTATCGCTTGCTCTTACAGCTCTGCATACCCAAGGCTAGCTTGTCTACAGGCTTCCAGAAGATCTCTTGTCTTTCCATTCCTTCTCTGGGAGAGCTGGGATTATAGACTTATGCCCCTGCATTTTTTTTTGTTTCAAGAACAGAACATAAGATATATGCAACAAGCACTTTCCTTGCTGAGCTAACTCTATCCATAAATTCAATAAAACAGAGACACATAAACTATTTAAATTAAATATATAAGTTAATATATGAAGTAGACATTCAATTAAGGAATTGACAGACAGAAAAATGTACAAAACATGGAGTAATTAGTTTTCTCAAATTCTAAAATTTGCATACAAAATTTAGTGCAGCATATGTTGCACATAGCTAGAAGAAGTTATTTTTATTCATTTATTCAAATAAGAGCAAGGTATACAAACTTTCTGTAAACTTGAAAAAGTAATGAGAGTTTACTATTATCATTAAGGAAAATACATGCCAACTTGAAATCTTCTTTTGAAGGTACACTTTCTGGGCTGACCTTAACTCTTTCTGTGTAATTAGTAAAAAAAGCTTTTTGTGTGTAAGTGTGAATGCACATGTGAATGTACATGTGCTTGCGTGTATTGTATGTATCTAGTCTTGTGTGGAGGACGAAGATGATTTTCAGTATTTGGTTATCTTTTCTCACTGTGTTGAGGCATATTATCGCTTGCTCCTACAGCTCTGCATACCCAAGGCTAGCTTGTCTATGGGCTTCCAGAAGATCTCTTGTCCTCCATTCCTTCTCTAGGAGAGCTGTGTGTGTGTGTGTGTGTGTGTGTGTGTGTGTGTGTGTGTGTGTGTGAGTGTGTCTGTGCCTGTGTATATCTGTGTGTCTGTGTGTGTCAGAGGGTAATGTGGAGGCTCGAGGAAATCATTCTGAATTACTCTACCTCCTTTTTTCTTTGTTCTATGATTTATCAGACCATCACCATTTTTGTTTTGCATTTTAGCATGGGATTCGAATTGAGGTCCTTCTGCTTTCAGAGTAGAAACTTTACATCTGAGTCTTATCTTGCCCCTTGTAAAATTATTTGTAACCTTAGTTCTCTCTTATACTGCAGCTAAATGTACACTCATTGATTATTAGATATGTTGTTTTTTTACATATTTCCAAGAGATTTAGCACTGAGTTTTAGGGTAATGATATAGTTCAGTGGATAAGACTCAATCTTGCAAACGTAGTGACTCGATTTTAATTTCAAAAAGCCTACAAGGTAGAAGGAATACTGTCCTCTGATTCTTGTGTACCATGGAATACATGTATGTGCTATTTCTCTCCTATTTGTTGCTCTCTCTTTGTCTCTCTCTCCCATATAAATAATTTTTTGAAAATATTTTTAGAAAAACAAGGACTGAATTTTAGAAATTCTTTGCCAAAGTTGCATGAAGCATAATTTATTATGATATAATATGAAATATAAATTTATCAACAAGAATAATTTTGCTAAATATTCATGTTGATGAATTGCAGAACCTACTATTTGTTATAAATTCTACTTATAAATAACTATGTTGAATTGACTCAGTGAAATGTTAAAGAGAAAATTTGTTTCAGGAAGGCAGTTGTTCCATTATTAACCTTAAACATGGGAAATGTGTCTCTTTTTCCATGTGCTGTCACATTTCATTATCGGCCATCACTGTCAGGACTTACTATTTTTTTAATCTAATGGAAGAATTGATGTATGATGTATGTTCTATTATCTCAACGAGTTGTCCTATAGACAGCCACAAGTAAAGAAATGTTATGTATCAATAATGCTATATCTCATCAGTATTTGTATGCTATTGTGGTAAAATATATGAGATGTGCTACTCATTTTTCAAGAGCTTTCTTGTTAGACATTTTATTCTCATTTTAATTTCCAATTTTGGAAATTTTGTCCTTATTTTTCTTGTTAAGTGCAAGAAAAGCTTGAGTAACATTTCATTTTGTTGTGCTCCTACTGTTTTTTTTTATTGCCATTTTATATTTTGCTTAATCCCATGAGATGGAATTCTGTTATATATCTTTCAGGTTCTATTAGTAGAAATTGGAGTATTGACATGAGATATTTCTTCATATAGGCATTAAAGTCAAAAATTTCCTTCTGTGCTCTGTTTTATCACATCACACATTATAGCAAGATTGGTTTTGTACTCTTTTGTTTTACCTTGGATATTCAATTACCAAGGATATTTTCTTCAATTTTAATTTTATTTTGATTATTTCTACATATCTTTTTCTTAGTGATATATTAATTTTTTGCTTGTTGGTTTTTGTAACATTGTTGGAATGGTTGTGTAAACTATGCATTTTGTGGAGTTTGTAGATCTTTATTACTTTAGCTCATCAGTCAATAACTAGGCAGAGATTTTCATAAACCTCTAGAGCTAAGTATTAAAGGACTCATGGGACTCAAGAGCTTTGTTTTCTTTCTCAAAGGGATCTTTGTCCTTTGTTGTCCCATATCCGATTTGCCATCTGTGAGTTTTCTAATTTTAATATTTTAATAATTATTCCATGTACCTCCAGAAGCTCCTCTAAAGGTTTGATAGCTTCTTAAACATACTGTGAAGAACCTCAAGCAAATGAATACATTATAATAAAAAGTTATTAGGAAATGATCAGTTCATCAATTCAATTATTCACATTAGCATGGTACATTCACTTTTTTCTCATTTTTGAATGTTGAGTAACACCATTTTTCCAAAAGCAATATTTATTTCACGCCATTTGGAAGATTAATTTTCTCTGAGATTAAATTTAGAATTTCCTTGCCTTAGTGACATTTTTCTCATAAGCGTGTGTACCTTCAAATATATTGTCATCACCTATACTATCAGAAAAATAATCTAGTGTGTACTTGTGAGAGGATCTACATTTTATTTAAGTTCTGCCAACTCAATACACTGATGTTAATCTAAGAAATTATTTTTAAAACATTTTGTCTACTGGCGATAAATAATGGAAAACATTATTTCTTATTATTAGAGAGGTTAGAATTCTGATCCCAGATCTCCAACCTGATTGCATATCTGAAGAATGTCCCCAAACCTCTCTAAGTCAGTTGATATTACTTCTGAGCTCTGGGTACTGATACCTCCTTTCCAAGGTTCATGGGATCAGGTACTTGTGCCACAGACAAGGCAAGCTGTCACTGAGGACTTGCATTCTGATTATCCACAAGAAGGGCTTAGAAATTTTTCTCTGGGCTTGCTTTCATCACATGGACATTTCACTGCTATTCACCCAGATTTTCTTTAATTTATCCTGTTAAATTTGTAAATCAATCTAAACTTGAAATTAAAAATGAAGAATAAATCCTATTTGTAGAAACTAAATCCTTCATCTAAAAATAGTAAAGAAGATATTTCTTCTCCTTCATTATTCAAGAATTGTACTGAAATATTTTTGAGTATATGTGTGTGTGTGTGTGTGTCCAAGTATATGTATTTGAGTGTCTACAGTAACATCATAGAATAATAAATCAAAAAATTCTGATCTTATTTCATTATATTGCTGGTGCTCACACTTCAAATGATGAATATTGTGATATTATACACATACTTGTGGTATTGCACTGATGACACCTAAAATGAAATAGAGTTGAACCATTTCGGTGGCAATAACTATTATAACATGCATCCATGAATGTAAACATACACATTGATAAAATTAGATATGCATATTCATTGAGTCTCATTCACAATCCTGATAAAAATATTTCAGTGAAAAATTCCACAATATAGGACTGGAGAGATGGCTCAGGGGTTTAGATTCATCTCCACAAGCAGAAGGTTCTGAGTTCAGGCTCCAAGTTCCATGTAAAAATGTCAGGGAGAAATGGCTGCCACCTGCATTTCTACCCCTGATGGAATTCCTGAGAGAGCCTTGGAATTCCAGATTGAAGCAAACAGGAGGTAGAAACGATCCAATGATTCCCAAAGTCACTCTTGGTCCTCCATGGGGATACACAGTGCTCCTCACACACAATAAATGAATAATGTTAAAAATTCCACATTTTAAACTTTTTGACAGCACATACTGAAAATTCCAAATTTATTGAAGTTTTAGTGTTTTTTTGTAGCATTAGCTTAACTAGAAAAAATAGTATTTAGTAAAGGATAGAATAAATTTAAAGATAAGCACTATTATTTGATTGAGTATGACTTATTTGAATAATTACCATACTCCAAATATATTGCAACTTCATGGTTATAAATGTTTAACAATTGTTGAAATGAATCATGTAACATTTGAAATGAATCAAGTAATCAAAATATCAATATGTATCAGATTAATTAGGAAAGGCTTATCTTCCAAATAATAATGTTTACCAATGAAAATACAGTCATTAACTTAATCAAACCCTATTTAGCAAAGGTAAAAGCATGCTATAGAAATAAATGCATGAACTCCAGGATCCAATATTGTGAAAGAGAAAAATAGTGAAAAACTTACATTAGTTTTATAATTAAACATGTGAGCAATCTTACAGCAATGAATGGAAATGGTTTTCTTCCATATGTGCTTTGACTATATCATATCAAAAGACCTTACTAATGGCTCTCATCTTCATGTCTAAGAAGATCACATGGATTATACTGAAGAATTTGTAAGAAACATCAAGGAAACTTGTTAGGAATGTATGATTTGGGTGAGATCACAGGATAGCAATATATTCTCCTGCAGAGACACTTTCATAATTTTCACTATTTTTCTCATTAAGTAGTTGAGATTTCTTATAAATTCTGAGAGTCTATTTAGTCATATATGCAAAATAAAATGTTTATCTTATATCTTTAAATTTAGGATATGCGTTCAATACAGAGTACAATTTTACTAATTAAATAATTAACCAGGAATATGTAGTATTCAGTTTATTCACAGCTGTCATAGATAAGCACAGGTGTCAACTTGACTGTTAAGGGTTTGGGCTCTGGGCACAGTTGTGGAGAGTTGATGGTTGAGTTAAGCCCAAACCAAACCTGAAGGAGATTGTCTAGATGATGGGGAAGACCCAGCTCATGGTGGGTGGGATTAGGCCCTGGATAAATCACAGAAAGCTGGTTGAGAGAGTTGGCATCCTTCTGTATACTTGGCCAGACATGCTGGTCTGACAAGTAAGGATCATCCATCTCTCAGCCATTATGTGGTGATGGCGTGCCAGTTCCCTCGGCCGTGGTGTTGGTGCCTGCTCTCCTATCAAGCTGGACTAAAGAGCTGTAACCAGTAATTGTAAGGAAATAAACCCCTTATTCCTTTAAGCTGTTTGATGGTCATTTATCAGCAATGTTGCAGGTTGACTGCAACAACAGCATATAGGGAACTAGCAACAGATGAAAGTAAAAGTTCTACCAAAGCCTGACTTGAAAAATCTATGAGTTTTCTGGGATTACTTACAGGAATGCAGGGTGAGGGAGTACTATAGATAAAAGATAAGTCAATGGCAGCTTCATTGGAAAAATATACTCCTATTTGGTTGACAGCTCATGAAAGTTGCAGTAGTAGAGCTTTCTACTTGATGTACAAGTGTATGAACAGGTCAGGTTGTCTTTCCTTAGCAGTACTTACTGCTTATATAATTCAAAATAAAAAGGACCTCATGAGTCTTGTAAGTTTTGTGGACTTCCTGGACTTGTGAATTGTTTATAAGCCTAAGGCTCAGTTAGTTTCCCTATAGGATGGGATATTTCAGTTCAGAATTAGTGTGAGAATAGGAGCTCTTAGCAACACAAAAAGAGAGATTTCACAGCCCTATGCTTCAAATGTCATGGAACTATCATATTCTTAGTTGTTGGAGAGCCAGAAAGATTCTCCCTGATTTTAGCACTTGGAAGAGACACATTAACCATTACAAAATATACCAGAACAGCCACTGTGATGAAAAAGGTGCTTTATCACTTTTTTCTGGTGAACATACATCTCACTAAATTCTCCTCAAGCTTCTTCTTTCATATAAGATCTTATGTGATCTCACCCCAAGAACACTGGTCCACTAAGGGGCTAGGACTTAACCATGATATCAAACAGTTTCTGTTCTTCCAATTTTTATAGCAAGATTAATCTGATGCCAGTATGACAATGGATCAGTATTAAATGAGCTGCAAAACACAAGACTCTAAGGAGGAAGAAACATAGCCAAGGAGAAATTTAAAATGAATAAAATTGTAGAGGCAAAGCAAGATCCCACACCTAGCACAATACCCCGGTTAAATACACTCTGTTTGAACAGTCTGAATATTCTCCCACTGTACAACTATTTACCTTAATTCTTAATAACCAATAGCAGCACAGATTTCCAAAGGAAATAGTACAAGGAACAAAAAAGGGAAGAAGGAAAACATGAAATGGGCAAAGCAAGTATGAGAACTAGGTTCAGCATGGGCACCAGAGGACTTCATAGGATAGCCTGAGAGAGATTCAAAAACAATGCCCAGGAAGCTTAAATGTCCTGTAGCTATTTCAAGCTGTTTAATAACATGCTAAAAGACAGAAGAAAAAAGCACAGTTTGGAGAGAAAAAAAAAACATGCTTCAGGATTTAATTCTGATATGACAAAGATCATGGTTTTAGTAAAAGAAGAGAGTCCCGTGGATGTAGCAGAAGGGGTATCCCAACAATAAAGTAACCCTTTGTAAAGAAGAAAATCAGTTAAATGTAGGAAATACAAGTTTTTCAACAAAGGCAATATCATGTATCTAATTTATTGGCAAGAAGAGGATGAGGAATGGGAAGTAAAGGATGAGGGATCCCAAACTAATTGCACAAATTTTGTAGATATAATGTGAATCATAAAACTCTAAAACTTCTTGAAAAAACCTACAAAGGAATTTAGGATACATTTATTTGATGATTAGAATTTATGTAAAATATAAAAAGCAGCCCATGTAATATAATTTCATGTTAAAACATTGTTATAATTAGAAACTTCTTTTCTAAAATGACATTTTTTGAAGAATGAAAAGACAAGTCATCTTACAGAATAAATATGTTTCATACTAATAGCACATAAAAGACTTATCCTAAGTTTACAAAGAAATCTGAAAACTCAATACTTAATAGGAAACCAGTTAAGAAGAGAACAAATGCCTTAAACTTCACTAAGGGAGAATATACTCAATAATGTCAGTGGGGGAAGGAGGAATTAAAAAATAAGCTATTGCCTTAAGTAACTTTGTGTTTGTGAAAGGAATCAACAAAATTGCTCTAAACACTGTACTCCTTGATGGCTAGTTGCTCCCATAGTTGTGTAAGCTAAGACTATTAACACTGCTATTCATGAATACTAGTCTTAATCATTTGGGTAGAGAGTATTTGACTGTGGAAAACTGGTTTCCCAAAGTTATAATGAAAATCTAAAGGCAGCTACCAAAGCAAAAGATATTGATCCATGTGTTGATGAACAAGCTTTGGAGACATTAAGATAATCTTCAGATAGTTTTCAGTATCAGATCATAACATATTAGTAAGCAGAGGCTGAACATAGAGTGGAGAAAAGAGAGAATACAAATAAGAGAGGTATTTTAGAATTCCAATTTTTGACAGGGCATCAAGGTACTGGTTCTAAGTCTCCTTATTAGTCTCAGATAAGAAAGTGGAAAGGATTTAGATTCAATAGTGGAGATTTAGATAAAATTTAGTATTTGAGATAGGAAATTGAATTAATCTCTTTTTCTAAGAATATATAAAGGAAGGCTGAAGACAAAAATAGAGGCAATAGTAAGAGGAGTTGGGTAAATATGGAATGGTGAAACAGTAAATATTGTGGAGGAAACAGAGGATTACAAATAATTTCTGAAAGTGTTGTCATCTCTGTTAAAAATGAATATTGTAATTTAGTGTGGTAGATTAAGCCTCTAATTCTACCATTAAGGAATATGAAGCTCAAGAACTCAAGGTAAGTTTAAGGATAGCCTGAGCAATGTAAGTAGTTCCAGGCCTGACAGAACTATGTGGTGAGACCTTGTCTTAAAAAAATAATAAAATGAAGACAAAAAAGAAGAGAGAAAATAAATATTGTGATATATGGCATTGCATTACCCAATTCTTCACTCTACTATGTAAGTATATGCTCTCATGGTCTTGTGTAGGCAATATTGAAGAATCTGCATACAATGAGACCATGGAGTTTGATGGCCCCCATTTGTATCAGAAGTAGCTTGTGATGTCATATTCTTTTGCTTTAACATTTGTTAGGAGATTTGTTGCAGTTCACCTGAATGGTTGCTGATAAATGACCATCAAATGGCTTAAGGGAACAAGGTTTTATTCTCTTACAATTCCTGGTCACAGTTCTCACTCCAGCTTGACAGGAGAACACACACCAACACCAGGGCCTAGGGAATTGGCCACACCATCACCACATAACAGCTGAGAGATGGACAATCCTTACTTGCCAGACCAGCATGTCTAGCCAAGTATACAGAAGGATGCCGCCTTCTTCAACCAGCTCTCAGTATTTTATTCACCTGTTCAGGACCTAGTCCCATCCACCATAGGCTGGGCATTCTCCATCAGCTAGACAATCTTCTGCAGGTTTGCTCGGGGCTTAATCCAACCAATAATTCTACACAAAGGTGCCCAGAGCTCAAACCCTCAACTATCAAGTTGACACCTGTACCTAACTATGGCAAGATCTGACTACATACTGACTGGCAGGTTAATTGTTACTCATATGAAAAGACTGTAGTCATTGCTGGCCCAAAGGAGGCAAGCCCCTGGAAGCATTCTGAAACAATACTCAGACTGCAGCAGAATTAGCTGCCCTACAGCCAGAAGCAGAGCCACGAGTCTACAAAAGAGGGTCTGTGGAGATCTGCCAAGTCATAGAAATCCTTCAATGCTGTGAACATTAAATGTGAATAATTGTTAAGCAATTGTGTTTGAAGGTGGTTTGTGAGGCAGGATTATTGCTGTAATTCCTAACTAATAAAAAGACTATAAATATACACCAGCAATAAAATGTGTATGTAAGTAATTTGCTTCACTAGTATTTATGAGGCATAACACAGAAAAAGCAAAGGAATGAAAAAGGAGAAACTGACTCATTTTTGAATTTTCCTCAAAAGAGAAATATGAGGACAATTGGTAAGAAAATGGTTAAAGTAACAAATACTTTTTCCTGCAAAGTGAGAAAAACTGTCTAGAGAGAAAGAGACAGACAGGCAGGCAGAGACAGACACAAAGAGAATCTAGACCTTTGGGACTTCAAAATATTTATTGACATCTACTTACTTTTTCTATTTAGGTCAGAACCCTCTTTGTGAAATATAAATCTAGTCATGGATTTATATGTGAATCCCTGCTTCTTACGATTCAATCTCCAAATCTTTCCTATTTGGTCTCAGCTAAACAGGGCAACCTCTTGTCTCAAAATTTGATGACAACTTAGGGCTTCTGTGTTTTTCATTTTTGCTATTCACTGTGGAAATGTATTTCTCATATATGTAAACACATACATATACACATGTATGGAAAGTTCATAATCAAGTGATACCCTAGTCATCACAAAGAAGCCAGGCTATTTAAACAATGAATTACTTTCATGTTGTGCTGTAAAAAGATATTTTTTTAATCTCTGAGATCACATTGCCTCTTGTGTTAGCTTTTGATATCATTTCACAATAGAAACCTGAATGTCAAGGCCCACCTATCTAGAATTGTTTACTTAGGGCAAGACTCTGAGCAAGTGTTGTATAGTAATTTTCTTTCAGGAATAACTTTGTCCCTTATTCTCACTAAAGAGGTTCTTATGAACCATTTTTAATATCTTATCTTGGTAAGACTCAGAAATAAACAATTTTTCAGTCTTAGGAAGTTTCTGAAAATAATGAGCTTGATAGAGTTCTCTCTGAAGTTAAAGAAAACCAGTAAGCAATTGCTGAAAGAAAGTTCACCCACAAGCCCAGCAATTTAGAGGAGACTCTGAGTAACCCAGAAGCCTGGAGGAGAATTTCCAACAAGCAGCTATTGCATCTGAAATCTCTAGAGCTGCAGCTTTGGTGGGTTCCACCCACATTAGAATTGGTTTTCTGGTGATGATTCTGTGTTGATGTCATTTCTGCACCTGTAAGTAATCTTCACCTGCACTTCTATAGGTAACCTATACAAGTCCAACTCAGAATTTGATACAAGTCATTACCTTGATCATTCATCAAATGGAGCAAATAGATTATTTTTTGTGTCTCCCCAGGAAAAGTGTCTCACAACTGCAATCAATGTAGGAGATTATCTAATTAATGTGGGAGGACCTGGTTCTTGGTAGGTGATAGTATTTTGGGTCGGGTAGATGGAGAAATAACTAGTTAGTTTTGGCAGATTACCAATTGGACTGTATGACCTTCTTTTGGGTTTCCTCTTATGGCATGGTTCCTTTACTGACACTGGCAACTCTCCTACCTGCTGTAATGTACTAAAACCTGAATCATGATCATATTTTCCTAAATTGATTAGGATATATATTCACCACAGCAACTGAGCAGTAACTCAGCTCCTTTCATTATTCTGAATCTGTCTGTGGAATTTGTGCTTATTTCTCGCAATCTGACAAACAGGGGAATGAATTGTGTGTGATATGACTTCATTGTCTAGCTGCCCTGCAGCACTAAAACCAGCACCTCCACTCTTGCAGCTTCCATAATAAACTACTTACTGAATCTTTTCATATCACTCTGTAGAATGTAGAATGTTCTCAATGAACACATATGCATATAAGTTTCATGTACCCTAGAAAATCATTTTTCCTTTAAAGTTAGGGCCAGTGATTTCTGAAATCTTTATAGTTTAAGGTTTTTTGGAAGTTAAATTAAAAAAAATACATCATCAACAATGACAAAAAATAGGGAATCCAGTATTCCCATCAAAATTCAGAAATATACATAAATACAAACTGGTAAGTATTTGCATCTGATTCTGATTTTTTCAATTATTTAGTAATTGATAAAAATTAATATATCAAAATACGAAGTTTTGCTCCAATTCTTAAAGTCACTTTTTATTTATTCATAATGATAGGACTATTTAATGGTATAATTACTGATGTGAGAACAGATCATTTTATGTCTTAGCATTCTTCCAGAACAAAGAAAGGAACAGCCAGGAGCACATTGAAAATGACAGGTTGATTATGAACAATTGCTAGATTTTCCTCTGTCCCTACAACCCTGAAGTTTAGATAAAGACTATCAGACTTAGCCATTGTCTCATGTTGTTTTCATGCTATAATTTCCAACATTGCCTAGCTATCAAGAAAATCCCAAGTGCCTGAGATCTTCAGGAAAACCTTTGAGCAATCTACTGTCCAGTGAATTACTGAGAATTCCATTTTTAACTGACAGCGTTGGCATATACTTCAAATCTGAAGAAACTGTGTGTCCTTCAGCTGTCTGGAAACGGCCACTCCAAATGATTGCTTTGTGTATAACTCTGGTTTTATTATCTTGACATATTAAAGAGTTTACAGATTTACATATTGAAGCCTCAGCCTCAGGCTTTGGTGACTTATTGCTATGTCATGGCTCATATCCTTTCTTTAATTCTGTGTTTCCTGGAGACACAGCCAATCAAGTCACAAGTTGTATGTCACCGCTGTCACCATCTCAGGGAGCTGGAATCCAGGGGTCAGGTTTGTTCTTCAAGGACTTCTACTAGTAAGAGATCCTCATTCTATCATTAATCATTCGTCTTATTTTACAGATTTGTTTAATATTTTCCAACAGTATTTATGTAATTTTATTAAATAATAAGTATAGTATTCTCCCCAACTTTATTTAGCAGCAACTATAATATGGGTAGATGTAAAAATATTAATTAAAAACTGCAGATTAGGAAATGCCCCTTCAAATTAAATACTTCTCTTTCTTTCTAATACACAAACACACACACACACACACACGTACACGCACACACACGCACATAATCAAACACATATGCAAAGTGTTTACTTCCATTAATAATTCATTATAATTGTTTTAAACCACCTTTGAACATACAGTTCATTTATCATTCTTTTATTTCTGGAAGCAGAATGTGTGTGTGGGAAAGGTATAGGTCTTCTGTCTTTGTGTCTTTGATACAGGTGTGGTGTGTGCATAGAAGGAGGAAGAGGAAGAAGGAAAGATTTGTTAAAAAACGGCTTACATGACAGAATGAACAGAGAGAAGAAATAGTTAATAAGAAAGATAAGTTTTATGAATGCAAGTTGGAATAATACCAAGCAAAGCAAACTCATTCTGATATAGAATAATTTGAAGTAATGACACAAAACCAGAGTATCATGCTCACAGACAGGGACCAAAGGGAGAGGGAAAATCTCCATGCATAGAAAAGTTGTTCTGATAGAAGAGCAGTATTGTTTTTTGAAAAATCTTGCTTCCTGTTTGTTTTGATTTAGAAGTGTAATATACCCCCACATGATCACATGGTCCCTCAATTGAAGATACTCTTGGGGAATGTTGTAGAACCTTTAGTAGATGGGTCCTTGCTGTAGAAGGTAGGACACTGGTAAGACTTGGGACTTTGAAGCCTGGTCACACTTCCTGTTCACTCTTTGCTTCATGACCATGAACACAATCTCATCTCACACCCCCACCCTCCCATCCTTCCACCGAGTCTTCTCCACCATGATGCAAGCTAATCCTTAAAACTATCAGCCAGAACCTAGTGTTTCTTCTTTGTACTTTTTCTTGTTGGGTATTTTCTCAAATCAATGAGAAAAGAGAGTGGTAGAATAACAATCTGATGATTTTTCTATCACAAACTTTCTTCCTTTTAGGTGACTGATGGAACTTCCAAAGTTGAGCAACAGCAAAAGATTCAAACCAGAGCTTGGGGAAAGTAGTCATGCTACCTGTTTGCTTGGAATTTGAGCATGACTTTGGGTTGTGGTATGAGACATTCTGGTTAAGAAAAAGACCTCGCCAAAGAGAAAAAAGAACTGATTAGGAAAAAAAACAGATATTTGCAAAATAAATTTTTACCCTTGAGACATAAATGAAACCCTGTGTCTTACCTCTTTTCTATATCTTTTGATATTGATTCCTGTATTTTAAAACAAAATATTGTGCACTAAATTCAGAATAGAATGACAGCAGTGACATTGGTGTAGCAAAGAAGCAGATAGGCTGTATATGCCTCAAGATGTTTTCTGAAAGCACAGTATTGGAGGCACATTCATGCAAAACCTATTAAAGGATGCCTTACACTGGTGATCATGATGAATTGCAGAAAGGAGACAGTTCTTTGTTGCAAACATCTATATCAACAGGTGATAACTTTGGAATAGGATTTCCAAACATCTCTGCATCTTACAAGAATATTGACACAGATTTCTTTTTAAAAACGTAGACTGAACTTTTCAATAATGAATTGATCTCTTGCTAGAAAAAGTGCATTAACAGGAGATGAAATAGATAATAAGTAGTAGATAACTTGATAATCAATGGTAGATTAATGGATTTGGAAAGGTGGTACACATAAACAACGGAATACTATTCTGTTGTCAAAGAAAATGAAGTAATGAAATTCACTGGTACATGGATTGATTGGAAGAGCAAGGTATCTCAGAGAGAGGAAGATAGACACCATATGTTCTCCCTTAAAAGTAGATGCTAGCATGAAACCTTCAGAAAATTATATTCAAATGGAAACTTCCAGAGCAGCCACAAACTACAAAAGAACATAATTCAGGGGGTAGAGAAAGATCCTAAATAGCTGGAGGCAAAGAACACAAGTAAGAAGGTGTTTAAAAAAAAAAAGCAACTACAAAAGTAAAGATTTAAGGGGAATGAAGTAAGGGATTGGGAAATAGAAAATGAGGTCAAGCAAAGCATCCAGTGGTTCTGGAAAGAAAGCTATCCACAGCCCCACACAGCTATGAATGCTGCAAGCTGCAAAAACAACTATGGCAAAAAAAGTTGAGTGGAGCAAAAGTAATATGTAACTAACTCAGGTAACGAACTGTTCTCTCAATGGTTTTGAAGCCCCATTTATTGTCCTAGACTACCTGCTCGGTATTATAAATGCATCCATGACTTTGCTATAGTAAACAGTGCCGCATGGGTGATTGACCCCTCCTTCACTGTGGTTTCCTACTTTTAATGCATCGACCTTTGAATATACTCTTATAACAAGACTCTAGTTTAACAGTTTTTTATCTCTGGCCAGGGGGTGACATCCAATACCCATCAGGATGGAGTGAAGGGCATTGCAGGAGCAGCAAAACCACAAAAGAAAATCAACAAACCATAATGCAGAACTTCAGAGACTCTATATGAACCACATGGAACTAGGCCAGCCTAATCTCTCCCCATCCTGAAGCTCAGGGAAATTTGCGGAAGAGGGGGTGGTAAGACTGAAAGAGCACAAGGATGGGAGGAGCAATGATATGCAAGATACTCCACACAAGTTAGGAGCGAAGGAATCATAATTGGACTTTACATGCCCTGTGCAACACACTATTGTCCCCACAAAGTCTAGCATTTGCTAAAAGCACCAAGATCCTTGGAGGCAAGGGATTGACAGCCAAAATAGTGTTCCTATGCTTAAAGGGAACACAGGAAAGGGTTCAGGGAAATGCCGCTGGGTCCTTGTATGTCATCCAGAGAAGGAGGACCCAGAGGAGAGTCAAGGCATGCACATTAAAGGATTCTCTGGGGATTGGGGGAGGGGAGGCACTCTGGGGTGGGGAGGGAGGGGTGAGTGGAGAGTGAGCAAAAGGGTGGGGGGAGGGAGGGAGGGAACTGGTGTACCTATTAAGTTTGTATGAGCGGAAATAATAAAAAATGTTAATAAAAATGCATTCAATAACAATGGAAAGGGAGAGCATAGACACTAGGCAAGAAAATATGCCTTTGTGTTAACTACAAATACTCAAAGGTAAACTACCATCTGAATATTTCTTATTATATCCTTAGATTAGAAAAGCTTTCAGCAATCAACCAAGATGCACCTGTCACGATAGAAAATTTGGGTTGCAGAGAACCATAATGCACCAAAGTATAGCGTATAGGTGACCCGTTAAAGCTCAGCCTCAGGGGTAGGCTCAGGCAGGTCATCAAAGTCACTCACTATACCAAGTTTCAAGGAACCTACTAGAATAGAGAGTGGTAAGATTGTAAGAGGGGTACTGCCTGACACACTGCTCTAATCATAACAGGCCCACTGCATCCAGGGAACTCATTGTAGAGAGAGGTCTACCCCTAGGAGATCTACACAAAGGCTGGCATATCGACATTCCCCCATGGATGAGTGAGGCTATAAGGAGAAACAGCTCCACCCAGAGAAAATCTTTGGGGCAGTTGAAAAGACAAGGAGAGCTTCCCCGCTTGTAGATTTGTCTACTGGTGGGCTACGTACATCAATTTGGATGCCCCAGCTCTTGCTAGATGGGCATTCCAAATGGAACCCTGGGATCCATACATGCAGAGGAAAAGGAAAAAGGAAGGGAGATGATCTGGAGAGGAGAATTGGGAAGAGAGTGGAAGAGAAGGGTGTAGGATGGAAAGGACAGAAACAAATTCTGTTTTAGTACTAAAGTTTCAAAGAATAAAGAGGAAAAAAGGAGGTAAATTAGTTTACCTTAGTTCTATGATTTTACCTGCTGGGTGTCCACAGCACTTATGAAGCTCCTCCCTCCGATGATAGGATAAAAAAATCAGTGGTAAAATCAGTAAGCCAGGTTCCTAGTGCTCCAGTTCTTTCTTATCCAGGCACACTTTGTAGTGGCAAATAGAAAGCTCTCTTCATCATTTTTCTCAATTTTCAAAATATTCAATGCATTTCTCAACTTTTCAAATATATTATCTTTTCAATATATTATCATTATCAGGAGTGCACTTACTGAAATGTGTAGGGGTTCAGATAGGGTATTAGGAGAAGAGAGAAAAAAACACAAAAATCCATTCTAATTTTAAATGACATAAGTAAATTTTAAAAAAGCAGTTATAGAAAACAATGACAAAATAAAAATTCAGGATCTAATACTGTTGAATTTGTCAATAACCAAGATATAAACTACATGAAAGTAATATTAAACAAGTTCCCTTTTCAGTTCCTGCATTTAAATTTAACAGGAATTTATTCCGGTCAGGATAGAGAGACTTCCATGAAAGACTGTTTCTCCCCTTTGGAACTGTAAACTGAATAAATCTCCTTTCTCCCTTAAGTTGCTTGACTTTGAGTGCTTTTTCACAGCAACAATTAAGAGTAAGTGTTACGGTAAGTATTCTATGAACTTGGTGGTTCTATTCTTTCTACCATAGAAGGTAAAAAATCACCAATCATGATATTTACTTTCAATGAATCCAGGTGATTCTTTCCATAAGGAAAAAGAAAATATCCATCTGCCATGATGATCTAACTACAGTTTCAACTTTTAGACAGTAGGTGGAAAATACTTGGAATTAAAATTTGATAGATAGTACAACTTCCAATATTCCACAAATGGAATTTCTAGAAGTGGCTTTCATTTGCAGATATATGTTGTTCACCAGCGTGCACAAACACATACATACTAAGTATGTTAATCAACTAATTAAAATACTGTGACAAAATTGCTATCACTTGCCAAGAATTCAGCATAAAGCAGAAATTGGTTTAATGTTTTCACTTTCTTTACCTAATTCTAATAATCATTGCATGAAATGCGAATCAAGATTGTTATGCCCAGATCTCAGTCTCCCAGAAGTCCGAAGGCCTATGCAAAACCAAAGAGTCTTTATTCAAGCTCAAGCTCAGACCCTCCTAACTCACTGAGGCATGGGGTTGGTGCAGAGAGACTGAGCCTTTGTTTGGAGGGTTTAGCAAGGGTAGGGGGTTACCAACTTAGCGGTTACATGATAGGTTAACGTTTAGCAAGAGCAGACTTGGCATGCAGGAATTAGTCGTTCCTGACCTTAAGCAGTTTAAGCATTAGTCTATATTACCTATTGCATCTAGTATTTCCTGTTTTTCTGCTAATGGTTAGTTGTTGGCCTCTGATTGGCTGGTGCCCAGGCTGGTGATTTTCTGGAACAGCATGAGGTTTATCCAGTGACCTGAGTATACAAAATGGAGTACTAGGGGCCTGAGATAAAATGGAATTTTTTTGGCTTAAGATTATTTGGCTCATCTCCTTCAAAGATTATTGAAAAAGTAATTGATGACCAATGTTGGATACCAAGTGGCTCTGACTCCAAAATCTATTTTCTTAACAATTGTAATGAATTACTGTTCCACCTCTGCTGCAAATCCAGTGTTCAGAGGCTGATCTGCTGTTCCTGAGAACCTTGCACTGCCATGACCTCGCTGTATAGTTGCACTTGCAATGAATACTTCCTCATTATTTAAGGAAAATTCTCTTTTGGCAAGAGCAGTCCCTACTGTAATAAAAGAGCTGTGCAGTTCTCCAATTCAACTGGAATGATTTTAGCTCTGAAAGCAAGACAGGCGGCAGCTCTGAGTCATTTCTTTTGCCACCTTCAGTCCCCAGCACAATTATCAAACATATAGGGGTACATTCTTTACTTCTGGCTAATAGAATAAAAACAATTGCTACTTTTCCTTTCAACCTTAGCTGATTTGATTATGCAGCAGCTGATAGTCACTTTAGAGTAACAAGTAGCATTTAAGACTTTAGATCTACCAAGGAGGTAAAGAGACTACATATTTTACTTTTTATCACTGTCAAAGATGATGCAAAATTGCACATGTATCTGCACAATAGTTTTATATACAAATGAAAACATCAGGTGCCCTTGGGTTTTTTAAAGGATTTGATCATATCAATATGATTATTGCAAGGTGTAATCCCAAAGCTGCATGTATTTTTTTCAAAACAAATCTGGCACACAGGGACATTCCTAGCATGCTGGCATACCTAATTTACAATTCCCCTTCCATCTGTGCTGTCACAAGTGCTACAGATGTCAGAAGGTTTCTATAAGTGGTTTTCATGTGCAGTCAACTTATGTCTCAGGGACTGTATCTGGCAAAGCATTGTAATAAAACTCTAGGTGCTGTGCTCTTAAACTCTTAGTTTGAAAGTTGCATGGAGATTTGCACCACCCTCCCCTGCCTCCCAATTATCATGTGTGAGACAGAATGTGCCCAGCACAATCTATTAGCATATAATTAGCATACATTATGTGGTAAGGAGTCATTACCTCATTTGTTCCTTACAAGATAAAGCAATGTTCATTACTGTCTGTCAGTGAGGGGCATACACAGTCATTTAACTAAGAGGTTAACCTGGTATTCTGTCCAGTCTTTTTTTCTGCATTAAGGTCAGATAGAATGGAAATGGGCTCTTACATTTGTTTCTGGTCTGTTTCTCCTTTTGTTCCTTTCTTTCAATAGTACATTAAATATTAATGTTAAGGATTATCAGATCTGAGGACAAACTCTAACTCCTGTTTCTCTAGTGACACTAAAATGGAATCTAAGAAAACACCTAGTGTAGCTTCTCACTTAAATTGATCCACATAGGTCTGTCCATCATCTAATCTGGATTCCATGACCAAGGTAAATTAGTACATCTGAAGGAATCTAAAGCTATAGAAAAAATTATCTCTTATTAGGGTTTATGAGCTTCTTCTACCCAAGACCCCCTTCCTTGTTCTCTTTCTGTTTCCCAGTGGAACTAGCACAGTACTTGGTGCAATTTCCCTCTTCCTCAATATTTCTTTCCTGTGCTTTCATTTCCAAAGTTTAAATATGATTTTCCTGTTTATTTCCCTAACCAGGGAGCTGAAGGGATTCTCAGATCCATGCCAAGAATACCTGATTGTCAAGATTTTTAGCTAGATTGTCAAGATTTTTAGCTAGAAGATCCTGACACTTTTCCTTTAAGCTATGTTCAGAGCCTGTTCCTAAGGTTATTTATTAGGGACACTAAGGAATTGACCTCTGGATCCTAATTTCCCAGCAAGATTAGTACTGAACATCTTCATACAGTTAAAATACTGTGAATTGAATTTGAACTGTGATTTCCTTTACTAGAACCACCTTATTAGTTTTTTTTTTTGTTTGTTTTGTTTTTTTTAATAATGGGCACTAGATCCCACACCAATGGAATCCAATGCTCTATCTTAGGAAGAGTAGCCATTGGAATATGCAAAGCATACAAAAGGACAGCATTGTTTCTCACCAATAGAATTTTATTTCTAATGAAGCAGAACAAGTTAAGGCTTTAGATAAGAAGAAATATTTAGAAGTCTACTATCAACTCACAATGTTCTGAGTATATGGTTTTATTTGTTATATTACTTATAGTACTTTACATATGTTTTTTGTTGAAATTTTTTACCTTCTCCTAGTACTCTCTTTTCAGTGGGGTGCAAGAGATAAAAGTTTAAGATTAGAAAGTCATGGGTTTGTATCTTTCTGTTACTGAAAAACTATGTAAGCTCAGCAAAATAATTCCCCAGGGAGGTAACCACTATCTAAAACAAAACAAAACACCCTCGGAAGTACGAGGAAAATTATATTTGAGAACTTGCATTAGCAATATAGGTCCACTTTCTAACACATCTTCAACAAGGCTCTACAGATATATACACACATCACTTAGGATAACAGGCGCATGAACACATCATCTAAGCTAACAGATACTTTTTTCAATTTTTGTTTTTTTTCTACTTTTATAAACATATTAAGTATTCATCCCAGCTTCCCTTCCTCCGCCTGTGCCCATCCTTTCCCTTCCCTTCATCGTTCCCTCCTGCCTATCCTTCAGCTCTTATGCTTCTATGGACCCCAGGGTTTACTCTGGATTGTCTATTCTTGTAGGATCTAAGGTCTCTATGATATATTAAATTATCTCTCTTTAGGCTACCCCACTGATATGTGCATTTTCTTCACTGTAAACTAGAACAAAAACCTAAAAAATGGGGGGAGGGGGAATAGATCAATAGGGAAGACAGCTAACAGATATTTTTATTAATTCTTACCTAAGTAATCTCTAATTCTTTGTGTACTCTCACAAGCTTTCTTAATCTGATTTTAGTTCTCCTGTATGAAACTCTCCCTTTAGGTCTTAATCCTTGATACTGTCTTTCAAAAGTAACTAAAGACACAAATCACAGCAGACAAAAATCATTAGCTGATTAGACTTTTGACCCCTACCTTCATGGATGTGAAATCTTAATCTCTGAAAACAGACTCATGTGATAACTTCTACATGGAACACAATGGTGAAACGTTTTGGTTTCATCTTTAATGGCTTCCTTCTACATTCTGAAAAATTGAGGTAGGGTTCAGATTGAATTTTCCCAAGTTTTGAAAGCATCCACTAAACTAATATCAAAGCATGAGAAGCAAATTTCTCAGATATGTTAACTGGATAATTTGCTTTCAAATTGTGCTAATTTCACAAGCTGCTGATCCTTTAGGAGCTATCCTAATATTGTTAATAATATAAATTTGGCATTTGGCTAAAATTCAATCTAAACCCTACCTCAATTTTTCAGAATGTAGAAGGAAGCCATCAAAGATGTAACCAAAATGTTTCACCATTGTGTTCCATGTAGAAGTTGTCACATGGGTCTGTTTTCAGAGATTAAGATTTCACATCCATGAAGGTGGGGGTCAGAAGACCATAGTTCAACTGAAATTTGTGTGTTAATGACATGATCAAAATTCATAAAACTTATTTGTTTCTGTTGAATTTCAAGGCTTTGCATATTTCTGAGATTTAACTTAACAACATACATTACAAAGTGACAATCATTACTTTCTCTAGCAGCAAAACATTGAAGAGAAATTAAATTTTAGTACTCTCCTCATATACCCATGATGACACCACCAATCTTTCATCTCCAGGTATTAGAAACCTTTAATATTTTGTTTTTCCTTGGGAAATTCCTAGATTTCTCTGCTTTCATTTCTATTTCACTTGTTAAATTCATGATTTTTTCACAAGAATAATGTATATCATGTAAAATTACACTAATAATGTTTATAAAATAATCAATGCAAAATACCAGATATTACTATCAACATATAGTTTGGAAGGACTGACAAGATAGCTACAGTGGACAAAGACACTTGCCTTCAGACCTGATTTCTGTTTGATCTCTGGAAACTTCATGGTCAAAGGAGATAACCTACTTCCACAAATTATTCTCTGACTTAAACATACATGGCTTTGTGCACAAATGCACACATATACGTATATCCCATAAACAAATGTAAAAATACACATTAAAAATTTTACTATGTAGTTTTTAGAGTGAACAATATGATCATTTTATATAACTGCAATGTTAAACATAATTAAAATTCCCATATCAAACATGTTTACTCATACCTGAAATCTCAGCACTTGGAGATAGAAGTAGAAAGATCAGGAGTTTGAGCATCCTCAGCTACACAACTAGCCTGAGGTTAGTCTTTGAGACAAATGAATTTGTCTCAAAAAAATTAAGATTAAATTAACTCTCAGCTTAAAGCTTTGAATTTTTATTAGATTTATGAATTTATCGCATGTGTGTGTGTGTGTGTGTGTGTGTGTGTGTGTGTGTATGTGTGTGTGTGTTCAGCTGCATGCCACTACGGATATGTGGAAGTCAGAAGACAATCTTCAAGGGTGCCGAGCTATTGCACTACCACATGGGTCATTGGTATCAAAATCCAGTCATCAGTCTTGGCAGCAAGAACCCTTGCCTGCTGAGTCATCATGTGGTTTATGCAGGTGATATCTATGCAGGAATTCGCAACATTAGAATTTTTATTATTATGCCAGTAAGATAACTATTTGTAAAGGTTAAAGCATTCAAACTTTGTTTTTTAGACTTGATTAATAAAATTTTGTAGGCATAAGGAAATGTCATGGCTCCCTTTAAAGTACAATGGGGAAAAAATTAAGCAATGCAAAATGGGGACAGTTTTTTACAGTACTGAAGCTAGTTATCAGGGCATGAGGGGCGGCTGCCTCATCTATGCTCAGCTCCACATTTAGAGAAAGCACCACACTTGGAAGTACAGTAAAGCATCATTCCCTCTGTATTAGTCAGGATTCTCTGAAGAACAGAATCTCCAGTAAATCTATTAAATTAACTTACAGTAAAAAATAGTGTCCTTCAAAGTTGCCACCCATAGTTGCTCCATTCTTGTCCAGAATGCCCCACAAAGCCAAAAGATCCCAAGAAGGTCTCAAGCCTTTGCTTCACTGGAAAGTCGAATATACTGGTTCCCACAATGATGAAGAACGGCTGGACTCCAAGGTCAGTAAAAAAAAGCAGGGTTCCAATATCAGCGATGAATGGCAAATATCAGCAAGGCCTGGAGACCAGGCTCCAAAGACAGCAGCAGGAGCAACAACAACGTGGAAAGGATAAAGCTCTGCGTCAGCCAAGGATGGAGGTGGTGGCAGCAGTAGCAACAAAGAAGGCGAACAAAGCTGGAAGAGTAGACTCCACAGCAAGTCCACAATGAATAAGGCGAGAGCATAGATATCACATGCATGGGCCACATGGCCCTCCTCCTTGCACTTCCTATTATCCTGTGCACCCCTGGAAAGCACCACCCACTATGGGCTGGGTTTTCCACAGCAATCAATCAAGTACTTGCAGACTCGTTTTGGGACCTGTTTCGACCATTGATTCTCCACAGCTGTGCCCCATTCTGCAACTGTCAAGTTGACACTAAGATGTAACCATAACTTCCTCTTTGTTACAAGTGATTTAGTGTTTCTCATTAGAACTATTTTCGCAAACTCCATTCATGCTTGTTATGGACTTATCATTGAACATGAGTGGGATATTATCTTCAGCATTTTTATCAGTTAAATTTTTATTAGACTCTTTTGAAAAAACTTTCTTTTTCTTTCTTCTTTCTCTCTCGTTTGCTTTCTTAGAGAAAGAGAGAGAGAGAAAGAAAGAGAGGGAGAGGAGAAAAGATATATACATTCATGCTATACCACATAGGTGATGATCAGAAAACAGTTTGGGAAGTCAATGCTCTCCTTCAACAATGTATACTCCAGGGATCACTCTCATGTTATCATATTTGTAAGCATTTGTCTTGCCCACTAAGCCAACTTGTCTACCCTCTTGATAATCCTACTGATGAGTACTTTCCTTCTGCTAATATGGCAGTATCATATGAAGCATTTTTAAGGGTTTTACTTGCCATATACTTTACTCTGTATTTTGCTTTCTAATTTATATATATACACACACACACACACACACATGCATATATGTGTGTTCGAGTATGTATGAGTGTGTGGTATATGTGCATGTATGTATGTTCTCATTCAGGTAGAGACTGGAGAAGACCATTGGCTCAGTATCTGCCTCATCCCCTTGAGACAGTGTTTCTCACTAACCTGGAACTTGACATTTTTTTAAAAGTAGGGGGCTATCCAGCAAATCTCAGAGATTCCGCTGTTCACACACCCTCACCAACTTGTCATGGTTTCATTGTGAGTTGTCTTCCTTGAGTTCATGTGTTTGAATCCTTAGCTGGTATATGTGATCCTTCAAGTGGAGCCTTGTGGAAGGAAGTCATGCCACAGGGAGCCGGCCCTGCTTCCTTGGCTCTATTCTCTCTGCATTCTCATGTCTGCAGCGACATGAAAACGCAGCATTCCAGCTTTCGCCGTCAATCATGCCTTCTCGTTTGTGACTCCTGCAAAACTGAATTACATGCCCTCTGGAACTCTAAGCCAAATAAATATCCTTCTATGTACCCTTTCCCTGGGTACATAGAAAGCACTGTTACCACTGAACCATTTTCCCAAACACCATCATTATAATTATGTGAATTTTCTAATCCTCCACATAACTATTAACAGGTTAGAACAATACTACTGGTACTCTGGGCATAAGATCTAGAAGTTTCAGGGCTAAGTTACATTCTGAGATTCTTTTCCTTACATCACTCCAGTTATTGGTAGAATTTAGGTTTTGTGTTTAGAGAATTAAGATTGATGTTCTCTTTTCTACTTTCAGCTGAAATGTACCTTCATTAGTGTCTCATTCACTTGGCTTCAAAGGAAGAAAGAGCAAGTTAACTCCTTCTGTGTTCTAACTCATAACATCTGTCTGGCTGATTTGCATGCCCTCATGTGACATATTAAAAGCCCCCCCAGGAACCATATTGGTAACTGTGATAGTAGATACATAGTAGATGCAGGTATTAATTTGAGAGTTTCGGGCTGAACTTTGGGCACAGATATGAAGAACTGAGTTAAGGCAAATCCTTTAACAAGCCCTGCAGAAGATTATCTGAAGGATATGGGAGCTGCAGACTGCTGCTTTGGACTACTAAGGTTGTATCTTGTAAATTTATCTAATATGTATATGTATATATGTTATCTAATAAAAACACACGTATATATGTCCATCCTATCAGGTCTGTTCTTATAGAGAACCCTAACTCAGTAGCCTATAATAATCATCCTATATAAATAACATAAACTTGAGGCTGGAGTGGTGGCTCAGGGGTTAAGCCTCTGCCTTGCAGGCGGAAGGTCCTGAGTTCGTATCCTAGACCCCATGTATAGACGCCGGGCGGAAGCGGGGGCTGCCTGCGTTTCTGGTCCCTGTTAATCCCAGGGCAGAGTAAACAAGGAGGAGGTGGAGGCATCCATGGTGGTTCCCGAATTCACCCGTGGTTCTAAACATACACACGCACACACACACACACACACATGCACACACACACACACACACACATGCAATTGAATGAATAATAAAAATAATAAAAAATAAATAACATAAACTTAACTTTAGCTGTCTTTGCTTTCATGTGTAAACATATGTTTTATGGCAATCACAACTTCTATTGTTTACAACACGATTATTTTTCAATCCAAATACTCTTCCATATTCTCTGAACAGAACGACTCTGTGGACAACAAGATCGGCAAGATACAGTTTTGCCCATGAAAGCTACAACAGCAATCAGGAGAACATACCAAGTTTTAAAAACTATTTTTAGTGTTCTGGGTTAATTAATGACATTGTTTCCTTACAGATTGGAAAATCACTTGGGCAACATGAAGAGTGTTTCACTATCCAGAAGTGGTTACTCCACACATACAGCATAATAAAAAATCCATCTAATAGCTGTATCAGGATATGTTTATCTGTATCTGTATCTATGTCTATGTCTACATCTATATCTATCTATAACTATAATAGTTACTCTTAACAGTTGCTGTGAGAGAGAATTCAACGTTAATCAACTTAAGGCAGAAAGAGAGATTTATTCAACTTACAGTTCCAGAGGGGAGAAACAGACTTTCATGGCAGAGGCGACATGGCTGGTGGCTGAAGCTGCGGGCTAAATCACTGAAAACATCCTGGAGTCTCTCTTCAGGTAGTTACAATAGCTATTTCTCTCTCTCTCTCTCTCTTTCTCTCTCTCTCTCTCTCTCTCTCTCTCTCTCTCTCTCTCGCTATATATATATATATATATATATATATACATATATATATATATATGTTTGTATGTATGTATATCCTGTGTTCCCATTGTTCACAGGGTGGCCCTAAGCACATTTGTATTTCATTTTAGTTACCATCCTAATTTAACTCAGTATAGTTGTAAGGATGAGAAAATTTAAAGGCAGAAATTTATATAGTCGGTTGTGAAAAGTATTTTAGATTTTGATAAAAAGAGATAGTTGCGGCCAAGATATATTTCTTTTCATTTGTTCATTTTTATTTTTATTCTCTTAGGGTTTCATACATGAAAGAAATGAATCCATTTCATTCTCACTAATTATTACCCAATCCCAATCTCCCTTTTATTTCCCACTACAAATTTTCTCCACCAGTCTCCCCATTTCTTTCACATCATTTCTTGTGTGTGGCTCACTAAGGTTCTTCTAGGATATCATTAATGGCATGTGCTTGGGCACTTTCTCAGGCAAGAAGAGCACATATCAGTGGGTAAAACATTAGGGAATATAGCTCCCTTTCATCTTCCACGTCCAGCATTAATCCTCAATAGTATCTTCTCTTCCACAGTGAAATGAGCAGCAGACCTTGCTGGAATGATGTCTGCTATACCACAGTGTATTGAACTTCTGATGATGTTCGAGGATGTACCTGCTGCCACTTGTCTAATAAGAAAACTATTAGTCCATAACTCAACTGATCTTTAAAACATGGCTACTCTGATGGAAGAACAAATGTTCACTTGTATCTTGTTACTTTTCTTTGTTAATTTGGAAACTGACCTCAGAACCTCTAAGAGACCTTCCACTGGAAGACATTCTCAGCCTCAAGGTATTTTGACTTTGACTGAGAGTCACAGATCTGGTGACAACCATATTGCTACTGTAGAAAAAGTTCACTCTCAGAGAACAGCACCAAGGAAGTTCTTTGTTGTCACTTGATTCATTTTTTCACAAACACAATAATTGCTGTGCAAATTCTACTTAGCATTGCTGCACTTAGAAATAGAACAATTCTGGCACTGTGAGTAGTTTAATTTCACAGTTTATCTCTCATGATGAATCGTGAAAGGAAAATATAAAATAAATCTTCATGACAGCCTATGTTCTCTTTCCTTCCACTTCTGTTTAGATGAGAGGAACCACTTGGTGTTAATATAAACAGTGTTCTATATTGTCAAGACATTATGTAAATTAGTATTGCCTTGTTCCATGAATATAAGGTTTTTGGCTTTGTATGAAAAATTTCAGCCATTTTTAAAATAATCATATGTTAGAACCCTGTGTCATCTTGTCTCCAAATATAATAATTGTTGACTCATGTTTAGTTATATCTTTACTTCCACTCATAATGTGAAGCTCACAATGCATTCTAGATTACTTTATTTGTGACCATGGCTGATATTTACAAGGGTCCTGTTTGGCAAATAAGAGATGTTCAAGGGACTAAAGATATAATTTATTTTATTCTTCCAACTATGTGCATGTGTTCATTTGTGCCATATAAGCCTTGATTTTAATACATTTTAATAATTAGCTTTAATTTTAACATATTTAAATATCCAATTATATACCAATATAAAGTTTTCACTGAATTCTTCAATGAAACATTTTTAAAATACATTAAAATACAATGTCTCCTCCCTCTATCATCTCCACTTCGGTAACCTTTTTTTTAAATTTAAAGCAAGTTCATTGTACCCCTAAAATCATGTTTAAAAGAGCAGGTGCCTTATCAATAAACCCATAGTTTAAGGAATGTCTCAGCACTCAACAAGAAGTTGAGTTCCTCTTAAAATGGAAGATGTGTTATGCAGAGAGCCACAACTGACTGAGGTGTCCAGAACAAGTGACTGCGGAGTGTTCAGCTCTACACAGGACATCAAAATAACTCCTATCCCATGACTCAGGGAACCCTGAAAAAGAGGAGGCAGTAAGAATATAAAAGTATGATGGTAGTTAGTGGTACTTGAATACAATATCCTCTGCTATACCCACTAACTCACTGCATTTATGTCCACTTCCATTAGATCTGCATAATAGTTGGAAAATCAACATTTTGCTCAAGAATTCAACAACGATAGCCCTCTTTGATGCTATACCCATTTCAAATGCTATACCCACTGATGGCTCAATCCATGTCCCAGCACATGTTTAAGTAACTCTCAGTGGAGATATCCTAGATGAAATATGTCACACAGGCGAAAGGATATGCAATTAAGGAAGAGACTGGCTAGAAAGAAAGAGAAAATGGGAATGAGTAGTCAAGTGTAAAAACATATAAATTCATTGTATTTATGTATGAAAGTGTTAAGAAATGAAAAATAGATCATAAGGACATCACAATTGAGAAATGACTTATTAAGATTGGAATCCAGAATGATCATGATTGACAACAGCATTAATGACTCAATCTTTTTAAAAATTATTAATTTATCTAGTTTTACAAGCATATTGAGTACTCATCCCTACTTCCCTCCATTCCCCCTTTCCCCTCCCTCCCATCCCTCTCCCTTACCTTCATCAATCCATCCCACTCCTTCCCACACGCTGCCTGTCTGTCCCCAGGACTCCTTCTGGCTTATCTGCTCTTGTGGAGGTTCAAGCCTGTTGTGGCATATAAAGTTGCCTCTTCAGGCCACCCCACTGATAGGAGCATTTCCCTTCACTCATCCAACTTTAGTCCCAAAGATTTCCACTGTATGTTTTTATCTCTCTTGAGTCTGTCTATAGTCTACGGGGGCAGGTTAGTATGTTAGTCATTATGCAGGTCTGATACAGAATGACTCATTCTTGAACATTAAATATGGAGTGAAATTGCTGAATAAAATTTATTTGAGGCAAAAAGTGTGTGTATATATTGCAAAATTTGTCTTTACATTAAAATATATAGGTATAATTTGTGAGATGGCTTAATAAATTAACTACTGGTTTGCAAGCATGAAGATCTGAGTTCAATATTCAGCACCCATGTATAAAGTTGGGTACAAATGCATTTATCTATTAACCAGTGCTGGGAACACATAGACAGGCTGATCCCTGGAGCTTACTGAGCAGATAGTGCCCAAACTGAAAGACTGTATCTCCAAAAAGTAAGGCAAAGCACAATATCGAAGAAACCTGACATCGACTTTAGGCCTCCACATGCACATGCACATCCAAATATTCACCTTCATACACTTACATGAACACATACAACTACCGCACACACTCACACACAATGTAAAAACAAATAAAATAATAAACTTATTGATGTTTGTTAACTTCTATTAGTATATCTGCATATATTACTAAGGTTTATAACATATGACTTGCCACATGCATAATTACCCACATTAATACATTAGCTTTTCACATTCTTGCGTTAAAAATAAAAGTATTTTGTACCTTTGTCCTTATTCTTTACCTAATAATGTCTCTGGCAGTTTTCCCATCATAATATTCAAAGACATACTTTACATCTTTTATTACACTCTCATGGCTTTTAATTGTTCAGACAAATTAGATTTTACTCAACAAAGTAGATTTTTGATAGACACTTACTATTGCAAAATGTTGGGTCTTTCAGGTTTTTGTTAGGATAAAATTCTGTCTTGTACATAAGAAGAATTTTAACTCCTGTGTATTAGAGAAAACAGTCTATTCTGAAGAGTACTATTGCATGAGAGTCTAAATTTAGGCAGTGTGAACATTCCTCTCATTCAGAAATACCTATCCCACGCACACACACACCTACAAATGTGAACACAGGTTAGCAAATGCTTGCACTGATTTTTAACATTGCCTGACTTTACTGTGACTCTAGATCATTTATTTTGGAAGGTCTAGGATTTTGTTATTGATACAATATCTTTGTAAATCAGCTATGCAGAGAGAGGAAAGCAATTTCCATCATTGCCTGACTCTTCCTCTAGATTGTCATTAATGGGAGAGAACTTTAGTATCTATTGTTCAGGTAAAAAACATGGCCTGAGAATACTTACTTGAGACAGAGACACTGCACCACAAAAGGAATCAGATGTGAGAGAACTGCTCTGCTTTTTCCCCACGGGTATGAATGAAGCAAACAGAGGATGCACATAGTACTTCTTCTATAGTTTTTTTTTTAGCATCTTCATCTTTCATTTGGAGGATATACTCATCACTTGTTCCTTCATATGTTTTAAAACTGAATTCATTCTTATAAGGAAGGAAGCCCTCTTTCTGGCCCACTAACAGTCAGTTAGAGGGTATGATCCATTTATACCATACCTCTTTAATTGCAAATAATTTTGTAATAGCAAATAAAAAATTATTTTTATATGAAGCTACGTAAGGATCATGGCTCAAAGATTATGGCTTCTCAATATGCCTGATATATTTTATCAAATTTTTTCCGTATGGTATATTTATAGGTCTTAATCTTCCAAAGAATACATTATTAATTTTTACTTAAGCCAGTAATCTTTATGCATTTATCTCTCTTACAAATCTAAATAAATTGATAATCCATGCCTCATGAGTAGAAACACCCACTCTGAGATCAAAGAACATAGAAGGCTTTATATTTAACTGTTAGAACAGGAAAATTATTGCAGCTTTTACTTTCCTCTTCAAAGTGTCATGTAAAGAATTTGGCTTCTAAGCATAGGAAAGCCTTTTCTCCCCCATCAGTAAGAAAGAATGATTGATGTCTATTATGTGATTCAATTCCACAGTAAAATATGGCTATCACTAATAAATACAAAGAGACATAAGTTCATTTTGCAGGGGAAGGTTAAAGTGTCTACTTGGCATTTGAGTTACAAATTATCCTCTTTTCCCTCCAGCTATATAATATATTCTTAAAACCTTGTAATTCAGAAAGGAAATGTATCCTAAAAGATCAAATAATATTTTAAAATGATTGATTGATAACTACTACCAAAAACTAATTTCAAGGCTGTGAAAATTTGTGACTTTATAATTCCTCTTACATTGAGAAGTCTGAATATTTAAAAAAGGGCAGTATAAGTTATAATGACATCTTAGGAAAGCTATAAAACCATCAGTCATTAGTCTATATGTCACAGGTGATGAGGTGAAAAGGAAGGAGTATGTCTAGAAACCTTTACCCACATAATGAGTTTTTGCTTATTTTATGTTTCCAGAAATCAAAGAAAAAAGCAAAATATCATTATCTGTGCTGCAAGATATGGACTTAAACCTCAATTCTATGTGTAATACATTATGCAAAACTCTATTCATAAAAGAAAGAGTACCTGCATCAAATGTTAAAATATTAAGGTCACATGTGCTGATGCATATGGATGGTCTTTATCAGCAGTGTGATATTTAAAGGAAGTGTGGCAAATGTAAAGCATCTTGTTCAGAAATGACTGCTTCTTCTAAGTCCCTGCAATTTTATCAGTCTACCTTCAAGAGGAAGGGAAAGGAGATGCCGTTGAGAATGTTGGAGATTCTAAGTTAAAAATAGTGTGATCACCAGATGGTTATTGACCTAGAGCAATGCATCACCTCTAGCTGGAATCAGCAAGAAAATGTCTGTTCCAGCACATTGATTATCTTCTTTATGCAATCACAGATAGAACTAAAGATTCTGGAAATGAACGCAAATACTACAAATAGCAAGTTATAGTGTCCAATTCAGTACCTATAACGCTACATCCACACACTGCCTTACCAATGGCTGCAACATGGATTTGTACTTATAAATGCCTCTTTCATTCCACTATACTTTAGAATATTTTATCCATAATTTGCCTATGTCATATAGCTCTCTCTGCTCATTCAATATGAATATAGTCATAGTATGGTCATACACCACCATTAAGAAATAAATGTAAACTAAAACACTTCTAGAGTAAATGTTTCTACCTCACATGATCCCCACTCATACAGTCGAGCTTTGGCATCATGTCAGAAGGAAGCATTTATCAGCAGAGTTGATAATGAGAGGACATCATGAGTAATGATACTAGAGGAATTATTAGGGTAAGTTTTCTTGGAGTAGAAATACATGTACATAAGCTGTGAACAAAAGAATTAGGGATCTAGAAAGATGGATTTGTAGTAATGTGCTTGCTATACAAGCTATGAACTGCAGTTCAGATTACCACACACCACATAAAAGTCAACCAGGAATCATTGCTACCTGTAAGGACAGTGCTCAGTAGTAAGAGGTAGAGGATTCCTGGGGGCAGTTAGCTAGCTAGATGATGCTTGTTTCTGGGTTTGCAAGAAACCTTGCCCCTATAAATACAGTGAAGAACAAGCAAGATAGTCAACATAAACTTTGGACCTCCGCATGCACTAGCCTATGTATATGCACATATCAGCACATAAACATATATATATATATATACATACTTGCATATCCACATATACTTAATATGTAAAGATTTTAAATATACATGATAAGAATTTTTGTTGTAAATAGATAGAAATTGAAGTCTATGTAAATTAAAACATATCTATGAATATAGTGATAGACAAGAAAACTTTGATTTATAAGTTAACAAAATACCTACTGAAATTAATGGATACAATAAGAATCCCATTGAATAATTTGTATTTATCCAAACTTAGGGGCTGCAGTGCCAACATTATAAATAAATACAGATAATGAGCAAGTAAATAAATAAACAGGGAGTCATGTAATGGATCTTAACATTGAAGTGAGATAAAGAGAGTAGATAATGATTCCTTTTCAGAAAGGACTGTGCTGAGGATATAGGAATGAAGCTAAACATATCCAGTGCTAAATTTTAAGCAAAATCTATCTTCCTTCTTAATACATTAACATGAAGATAGAGAAAGAAATGAGGAAGGAAGGAAGGAAGGAAGGAAGGAAGGAAGGAAGGAAGGAAGGGAAGGAGGAAGGAAGGAAGAAAGGAAGAAAGAAGGAGGCAGGAGGAGGAAGGAGGGAGGTAGATGGGGGTAGGGAGGGGAGGGAGGGAGGGAGGGAAGGGAGGGAGGAGATAAGAAGAAATAAAGGAAAGAAAATGAAGGAGAAAAAGGAAGAAGATAGGCATGTCGAGGGTCGAAGGTAAAGAATCAATAAAGAAAGCAATCAAGAAAGCTAAGAAAGAAAGAAAGAAAGAAAGAGAGAGAAAGAAAGAGAGAGAAAGAAAGAGAGAGAGGAAGAAAGAGAGAGAAAGAGAGAAAATTGTTAATGGAGGACTTTTAGTACTTTAGTACCCTCTAAAGTAGACAATGATGTTGGGAAGTGTTTATGAAAATCTTCCTGAAATCCAGAAGAAGAAACATTTACAAGTTTAACAACTTAGGAGCTCTTGTAAGCATCCAGATAATAACAGAACTTGTCCAGGCATCCGATGATGTACTCTTGTGGAAATAGCATATCCTCAGATATCCAATTGGATGTTGGGAAAAGGAATGGAAAGTACAATGGGAAAGATTAAAGGGGCATTTGACATTATTTTGTGTTGCAAATAATAAAAACACTGGATTATGGGGAAATGGTGGAAAGATACTGTTAAGGAATGAAGTATGATTAAGATAATAGGAAAACATGGCATTTATGTGCACATATGTACAATTACTAAGAATACAAATTTTGATTAGGCAGAAAGCAGAAGCGTTTGCAGCCCTACCACTAAGAAAATAAAAAAAATATGAATACAGAGATGTGTGGCACATTGTCCGTGATGTCAGATACTCTAGGCTGACCACAGCCCCTGGCTCCAGTGAAAAATGTCACTGCAGAAGCATATTACTCTGCAGAGAATCTTGATAAAGCAAGTGCTTCTATGAACTAGGTTTTTTTACACAGGATTATGGAAGTAAATACACTGTAAATACATTGTACCCGGTGAGTCAGTGACAAAGAGGGTAGCAATCTGGAAACCCAGAAACACTGAGTAAAAGTGGGAACAACAAACAGTTCATCTCTGAATAGATGCAATGTAATACATTATTTTATAAAACTTTAGTTACATATTTAAAATTGTTAACAATCATTTATTTTCATCTCTGTGCTTATTTTTGACAAAACTAACATATCATTAGCATGATAATATACTATTACCATAGCATTAGATGTAAGACATTGCTTGGACTAACATAATTTATCTGTCTATATCTTTACCTTGAAAAAATATCAACGGATTATTTAACTAAAAAGCATACCCTCAATGACAAAAGTTAATGCCACTACATGAATGACTCATGTAGAAAACTAGGTTCCAAATTTGAGCAACAGCACCTAAAACATATTCGCTGAGGGCTTACTTTATGTAAAAAAAAAAAAAAGTGAGTGACATTAAGGCTTTTAGGTGTTTTCTATTTCAGTGTGGGAATTATAATAAGAAATTCAGTTACTGCAACTTGATCAGGTTTCTTTCTTCAAAAATGTAGATGTGCCCTTCCCGCCCAGGACTCAACCCCAGGTGCCAGGTCACCTGCGGGTCCCAGCTCCTTCCACTAGTCAGCCTAAGAAGCACCCTGTATGCTCTGGGCTAGGGAGGGCCACTAGGCCATACCCCAGGTAAAAAATAAACAGCAGCAGCACCAGCACCTCTGCCCTTTCTGCCAGGGACCCTCTGCTCCTCAGAGGACACACTGCTCCTCAGAATTCAACAAAGTCCAAAGAAAACCCAAGCAAAGCTCTAAGGGACAAAGGCCATACATCTGAAGTCCTCTAAAATCATCCTATCACATAAGAGAGATTCTTGTCATCCAGTCCAAAGATAAGTAAACTCCTTTTAACCATCCCATTCCCTTCAATTATTAGTCACTGTAGATTAACTTTTCCATATAGCCATCCCAAAACATATACAATTTCAGAGACTATACCACTCATCCTCACATATCACCAAGGTACTAAATCATAAAAGTGCACTACCATACGTTCACCCCGTCTATTAAACCTGACTTAATTGATGTACTAACAGTCTAATAGCCTCATCTACGAAATAACAATAACAACAGACAAGTGTATGCAACTCCAAGGCAAACACTAGTAATAACAGCTGGAGAGTATTAATACAACTAATTCAGTTCAGTCAAAAACACGCAGAAACTGAAAGAAATCTTAAGACATAAAACAATGATGCTAAGTCAAAGTACAAATACATGAGAAACAAAACCCAAGAAAACAAATCTCCCACCAAAAGAATTAACCCCATAATGATAGATTCCAATCAGAACAAATTCACAGAAAATAACCAAGAAAGCCAGATCCAAGATATTGACTTTCAAAGCATGATCATTACCATAATCAATACTATGAAAGAGGAAATTTGGGAGAAGTTAAATAACCGCATCAACCACTTTGAACAGAAACACAACAGAAACTTGGAGGAGTTGAGAAAAACAGTTCAAGAAACAAAAGTAGGCATAGACCAGTTAAAACAGTCTCAAGCAGAGACTAAAAGACAAGTTATCTTCAACCTAGAACTCAACAAAGAGTTTTATTTGTAGAACTAGTGAAGCAGAAAATAGAATTTCAGATCTTGAAGACAAAGTGAGAGAATTAACCAGCTCAATGGAAGAGGTTGTTAAAGCCAAAAAGATAATTGAGAGAAATATTCAAGAGTTATGGGACACCCTGAAGAAGCCTAACATGAACATTCATGAAATCCCAGAACAAGAATCTCAAAACAGCACACTTGAGGAAATTTTTCAAATTATCATCAAAGAAAACTTTCCTCATCTAAAGAAAGAGGCCTATTCAAATACAGGAGGCATTCTGCACCCCAAAGAGATATGACCAAAATAGAAAATCGCCATGGCAAATAATAGTCAAAACACTCCACTTTCTAGACAAAGAAAAGGTGCTGAGAGCTTCAAGGGAAAAAAAACCAAACTTTTATTTATTTATTTTTTTAAATATGTAACACTTCAGGAATTTGCGTGTCATCCTTGTGCAGAGGCCATGGTAATCTTCTCTGTAACGGTCCAATTTTAGTATACCTATTAAAATAACAAATGACTTCTCAATGGAAAGTGTAAAAGCAAGAAGAGCTTGGAGTACTTCAAGTATTGAATGAGCAAAAATGTTAACCCAGACTGATATACCTGACAAAAATATCTGTCATGATCCAGGGGGAAAGAAAAGTTTTCCAGCACTAAGACAATTTGAAGCCTTACCTGTCTAAAAAACCAGGCCTTCAAAAAATGATAGAAAAGATACTCAAGCTTGAAGAAAAGAGCAAGTATATCCAGGAGGACAGAAGGGAAGTATAATACCACCAAAACCTAAAAGTCAAATAATACACTTATGAAAGCCACTAAACATAAAAACTGTCCAGAATTAAAAGTAATTTCTCAATTAAAACATTAAATGTCAATGGAATTAACTCACCAATCAAAAGACACAGATTACTTGGATTAAAAATCACAACCCATCGATCTGCTGACCATTCAGGAAACACATCTCACCACAAAAGATAGGCACATCCTAAAAATAAAAGGCTGGTCAAAAATTCTGCAAGCTAATGGAACCAGGAAATAGGCAAGGATAACAATTATATTATCAGACAAAGTGGACTTCAAACCAAAAAAAAATCATAAAAGACACAGAAGGATACTACAATTTAGTCACAGGTACAATTTACCAGGAAGACTTCACAATACTGAACATATGTGCACCTAATATTGGCTCTTCCACATTCATTAAGCAGACGGTACAGAATCTAAAGAGAGAAATCAACCCCCAAACGATAATTCTTGGGGATTTCCACACCACCATCTCAACATGGGATAGATCAACTGGTCAAAAACTTAACAGAGACACTTTGGAACTTAATCAAACCCTTAAAAAAATGGATCTTACAGATCTCTATTGAACTTTACATCCACGCACCAAAGAATACACATTTTTCTCAGCAGCACATGGAACGTTCTCCAAAGTAGAACACATACTGGGCCACACATACAGGAAAGTTAAAATTCTAGTCTGTACCCTATCAGACCACCATGGTCTAAAGCTTGACATCCGCAATACAACAAAAAACAGAAAATACACTAACACCTGGAAACTAAACTCTATGATGCTGAATGAGAATTATAAAGAAATTATAAAAAAGTCAAGATTTTCTGGAAGTGAACAATAATGAAAATACAACTTATCAAAATCTTTGGGACACAATGAAAGCTGTCCTAAGAGATAAGTTCATAGTTCTTAATACCTACATCAAAAAACAGAAACAACACAAATAAATAACTTAATAATGCAGTTTAAAGCTTTAGAGACACTAGAGCAATCCGATCAGTAGAAGAAAGGAGATTAACAAAATCAGGGAAGAAAAATCCAAAGTTGAGATAAGGAAAATGATACAGAGAATCAACCAGTCTAAAAGCTGGTTCTTTGAAAAAATTAATAAGACTGATACACCCCTAGCTAAATTAACCAAAAATAAGAGAAAATCCAAATTAAAAAATTAGAAATGAAAATGGAGTTATCACTACTGATAACCAAGAAATTCAGAGAATTATAAGATCATATTTCAAAAACTTATACTCTGTGAAATTTGATAACACAAGAGAAATAGATGAATTCCTAAGACACACAACTTACCTAAATTGAATCAGGAAGTTGTGAATTATTTAACTAGTCCTATAACATATGAGGAAATTGATGAAGTAATCTCAAATCTTCCCACCAAAAAATGTCCTGTACCAGATGGATTCAGCACAGAGTTCTACCAGACATTTAAGGATCAAGTAACACCAATATTCCTCAAACTGTTACATCAAATAGCAAAGTAAGGAACACTACCAAATTCTTCCTACAAAGCTAAGATCATCTTAATCCCAGAACCTAATAAAGATACACTTATAAAACAAAACTATAGGCCAATCATTTTGATGAGCACAGATGCAAAGATTCTCAACAAATCTTAGCAAATCGGATCCAAAAACATATCAAAAAGATCATTCATGGGGATCAAGTAGGCATTATCCCAGGCACACAAGGTTAGTTCAACATACATAAATTAATAAATGTAATTCACCATATAAACCAGTCCAGAATCCAAGATTGTCTTTTGACAAGATCTAACAGCCATTCATGATCAAAATCCTAGAGAAGGTTGGAATGGAAGGAACCTTTATCAATATAACAAAAGCTGTCTACAACAAGCCTACAGCAAGGATTATACTCAATGGGGAAAAACGTGAAGCATTCCTGCTTTGATCAGGAACTAGACAAGGCTGTCCACTCTCACCACATTCAATATTGTACTTGAAGTCTTAGCTGAGGCCATAAGACAAGAGAGGGAGGTCAAAGGGATTCAAATCGTCAAGGAAGAAGTCAAGTTATCTCTATCTGCGATGACATGATCGTATACCTGAGTGATCCAAAAAACTCGACTGGGAAACTCCTGGAACTAATACAGAAGTTCAGCAGAGTGGCAGGATACAAAATAAATGTACCGTGGCCTTCCTCCATGCCCAAGATGAAAGAAGTGAAAAAGCCCTAAGAGAAAAAAATCCCATTTACTATAGCCCCTAAAAAATGACATAAGTTGGTATAAACATAACCAAGAAAGTAAGAGATTTTTACAATGAAAACTTTAAAACCCTAAATGAAGAAATTACAGAAGACACCAGAAGATGGAAAGACCTCCCATGTTCCTGGATTGGCAGAATCAACATCATAAAAATGACCATCCTACCAAAGGCACTATACATATTCAATGCTATACCAATCAAAATTCCAAAGCAATTCTTTAAAGAAATTGACCAAACAATCTCAAAATTCATATGGATGCACAAAAGACCCAGGAGAGCAAAAACAATACTGAGTAACAAAAACCCTCCTGGAGGTATCGCCATACCAAATCTTAATCTATACTGCAAACCCATAGTTATAAAAACAACCTGGTATTGGCTACAAAATAGACACATAGCTCAATGGATAAGTGTTGAAGACCCAGTTATAAGCCCACACAATTATGGCCTTTTGATCTTTGACAAAGAGGTCTAAAATATCCAATGGAAAAAGAACAGCATTTTCAACAAATGATGCTGGCAAAACTGGATGTCCTCATGCAGAAGATTAAAACTGGACCCGTTCTTGTCACCACATATAACAATTAATTCCAAATGCATCAAGAAGAATATTATAAGGCCAGATACTATATAAACCTTAGTTAAAAGGGTAAGGAACCCCCTTGAGCTGATTGGACTAGGCCAACAGTTCCTAAACGGAAATCCATAGCATAGTCCCTACAACCAACACTGGACAGATGGGACCTTATGAAATTGAAGAACTTCTGTTGAGATAAAGAGATTGTAACCAGAGCAAAAAGGCAACCCATAGAATGGGAGAAAATCTTCACTAACCACATATCTGATAGAGGTCTATTATCCAGAGTGCACAAAGAACTTAGAAACTTAAACACCAAAGAAACAAATGGTCCAATTAAAAAAATGGGCCTTGGAACTCAAAAGAACCTTTACCAGGGGTGCCACTGAAATGTCTAACCTATATCTTAAAAAATGCTCCACATCCTTAGCAATCAGAGAAATGTAAATCAAAATCATCTTACCCCGGTTAGGATGGCAAAAATCCACAATACAAACAACACCAAATGCTGGAGAGGATGTGGCGAGAAGGGAATTCTCCTACACTGCTGTGGTAATGTAAGCTTATACAACTACTCTGGTGAGCAGTCTGCCAATTCTTAAAAAAATTAAAGATTGAAATGCATTATGACCCTGCTATCCCACTTTTGGGAATAATCCCCTATAGAGCAAAAATTCGCCTCAATGGCACAAGCAAGACCATGTTCATAGCAGCACTGTTTACAATAGCAAAGTCATGGAATCAACCCAAATGCCCAACAGTTGACAAGTGGATAAGGAAAATGTTGTACATTTATACAATGGCATACTACTCAGCCATCAAAAATGATAAATTAATGCAATTTGCTGGGAAATGGATGGAATTAGAAACAATTATATTAAATGAAGTATCCCAGACACAGAAAATTAAGTGCTGTATGTACTACCTAATAGCTGCATCCTAGTACCAAACCCAGTTAGTGACATACTCAAAGATAAATCTCTGTAATACCTACAGTAATTCAAAGATTATAAACAGGAGAGAAGGGTAAGGAGGGCTCTGCCATAGAAAAGGAGATACAGGATCATGCTACAGCAGAGAAAATAGGCCACCATCAAGGACTGTAAGTAAATAGTGAGACATCTAGTTAAGCTCACAGACTTTCCTTTCTGGTCATTTGCAACTGAGTGGGTTTGATCTCACCAGTCAGGGAAGGCATAGAGTCTAGCAGATAGATGGTAACCATCCTGCAAATGGGAGACCAACTCCCCCTCACCATGGTCTCCTACTCTTATTCCATCTACCTTTGAATCTACTCTTACAGTAAGACTATTTTAAGAGCCTTTTATCTTTGGCTAGGAGGTGACATCCAATGTCCATCAGGATGGAGCCAAGGACGGTGCAGGAACAGCAAAACTGAAAAAAAAAAAAAAAACATAATTCAGAACATCAGAGACCCTACATTAATCACCTGGAACCAAGCCAGCTTAATCTCTCCCCATCCTAAAGCTCCGGGAAATTTGCAGAAGAGGTGGCAGTAAGACTGTAAGAGCTTAAAGATGGGGAAGAGCAACAATATGCAAGATACTCCACACAAGTTAGGGCCGAAGTAACCATAATAGGACTTTGCATGACCTATGCAATGATCGACATATCATTGACCTCCTGAAAGTCTAGCATGAATCACAGGCACTAGGATCCTTAGAGGCAAGGGATTAACAGCCACAATAGTGTTCCTATATTAAAGGGGAATACAAGAAAGAGCCCTAAGCAAGCTACTGAGTCTTTACACCTCATCAGAGAGGAGGACCCAGAGGGAAGTTTGACATTCACACTATACGATGCTCCAGGGATGGGGGGAAAGGGGGCATTGGGAAAAAGGAGGGAGGAAAGGAAGGGGAAGAGCAGGGAGGTATTAAGGGGATCAGGGGAGGTGTGGAAGGAGGGAGGAGCTCGGGCTACCTATTAAGTTTGTATGGCTGGAAAAAATAAATAAAAATAGAAAAATGTAGCTGTCTTCAGAAGGAAAGAGATGATATTTTGATTCCCACTTGGAGAATGAGGAATTTTTAATAATTCACTCCCCTTAATGTGGTCATAGTGGCAACAGATCTGTTCTTTGCCCTAATAATTTAATTTGCATCCATTGTGCTTTTAAAAAACTTAGTCTTCAGCCTTACAATTGCCATCTCATTGGTTATTCTCTTTTTCATCTTGAGTATATCTTGAGTATGTACATTGCATGGGAGAGTTTATAGGTGGCTTATTAAGAGCTGAACATAATCAAATTCTGTCAGCAAATGACTTGAATAGTCATACCTCACTAAACAATATGTGCAAGTTATGAAAAATATGTCTATCAATGATTTTGTCAAACAAAAATCAAACAGTGCATTTATGAAAAGCTAGAGAGTATAGCCTACATAGTATATAGGATACATGGTGTACTTTTTTAGCTCCTAAGCTATACTAAACACTGCAGATTACAGTAGAGTATCATGACTTTTAATTTCAACATGTAAATTTAGATAATGTAAAATATGAGATGACAAGAAAGTCTCAACTCTATCACCTAATAATAGATTCATTATAAATGAACTATTTGTTGAACGATATATTGCAAGGTGCAGGATTATCTTTCCTCCACTTTTAAATATGTTAGATATCCTCTTCTTTTTTCTATTTTTCCCTCTCCCTTTTTCAGGACAATAAACTAGTTATGGTTGTTAACTTTCTGGTTATAGACACAGGTCTCATTGTTTTTCAGCTAAAACTGTTATCTTCACTTATTGGGCTACAATAAGGAATCTCTTAGACAAATTAAAACTGAGCCTTTGTAAAAGCAAAAAATGAGCTGATCTATTGCAGCCTCCATTCTCCAAGTTCCCATTGTTCTCCTAGATCTTTTGTTTTGAAATAAGGAGAAGAACCAGACAAAAGTTGAGGTTATTTAATAACTGAAATTATTTTCAATTTGGTAGTGGTAATTGTAAATCTTTCCTGGCAATTGGGTGCCATCTTACATGGTAGCAAGTCACTTTGGAGAATTCCTAAGAAGCAGTCCCCCTCAAGGGCAACCCCTTTGCACTATTCCCTAACCTGGCAGAAATTCTATAACATTTCTGACAACTCCCTCTTGGCTACTGTCTCTCTGATATAACTCACAGAAAGTAACCCACAGGAATCTATTACACATATTCAGATAACTATTTGCCAATATGAATATTTTATTCACCTCAGTCCCTGTCAATTGGAAATTTCTCTTAGTCACTAGTTGAGTGAAAATTCCAATGATTTTATTCCAGTGAATTTGTTTCAGAAAAAAATTCAAGCTCAATTTTTTCATAGAGTGGCAAGGTATTATGCCTTGCCCAATCTTTCATGGACCCTGACAAGATGGTGTTCCATTTATTCTTTAACTGTACAAGCCTTTTTCATATAACTTGTTTAGGAAATAGCTCAGCTCCTAGAAAAGAGAAATTACTCAAGACCTTCAAGCTTACAATAATTACATAATGGCTTGACTATCATGAGAATGGTTTTAGTAAAGCAGAGTAAAAATACCACAGAACTATCTAGAACCTAGAATTATTTTTTGTTACATATCATTAAGGATAACCCTCATGCTAGATCCCTTGGAGCAAATTGTGAGATCAGCAATACATTCTTTACAAAACCTGAGAGCCCATGGCAGTAGAGTAGATTTCAAATAAGTGGCCATTATGAACATTGCACTAGGTGAGACAACTTTACTCTGATTACTCACGGTCCAATGAGGGAGCTGCTCAAAAGGTTAGCAGGGCATACTTTGACACAATCTTGACAACAAAAAAATTCCCTTTCTATTCTGCTCTACCTGTCATTATTATTAAACCAGGTGGGAAATAGAGCAGAGAGTGCATATAATGCTATAATAATGGGAGCATAATGTAAATTATATTGTGATACTAGAATTTCTGAACACTACTCATTGAAATTTCTCTCTGTGAGATATGACCAAATAGTAATAAGCACCAACTGCTATGTTGATGGGGTGGACCTCTTCATAACACCCTCTGTGCTTCTGGTACCTTAACCCACACTATTCACTTGCAGAACTAGATACAACTAATGTAAAAAGAAACTGATGACTCATGTCACTCTGAAAAACAATTCTGAGTAAAATGTACATTGTATCTTTAAATTTTCAGAAGCTAGGAGAAATGGTGTGTGAGGAAAATGTTCACGAAGGAGGTCATTCAAAGGATAATCTAAGTGGAGTTTTCAATAGGAAAAATACTAGGAATAGAAGACCAAACAGTTGCTGTTGAGGACAACAGTTAGAGGAAATGAATATTCTGAAGGAAGGTCACAATTTATTATCTTTATAACTGTGCATGGCAGGCCAAGTAAAATTATTGCATATATTTGATTTAGGCCATAAACTCAGCTGTCAGTGAAATATTTTGATGGTATTAACTCTATAATAAATGTTAGAATACTGATAAGGTTATATCCATGTCATATCTAATTTGACCATGTAAATGTAAATTAGTGTTTTAAGGTATGTTATCTGATTTCTAAAGCTGATAAGATAGTATCCGTGAGGAAAAAAATGAGCAAATATTGGTTATTAATAATAATTTAAAGGGCCTGTGAATGTAGATCAACAGTTGTCTGGAATGTCCAAGCCCTAGGTTTGAAGTTATGACATTTAGAAATGATAATTAATTAGGTTATATTGCTTTAAATGTATAATAAGTCACTAATAGTTAGAATATAATACTTTGTTGTGGTTGATATCCAAATTTGGAATTCCTTTCCAAGAAATAACAACTAAGAAAAATGATGAAGCAGAAATCACAGTATCTTACTTCTAGGTAATTTATACGTCTGTTAACTCACTGTGTGTCTTTTGTTCCTTCAGTTTCCCTCTCTGCAAAATAAAGATGAAGAAACAATCATGCTTGTGGATTTTTTCTAGGTCTATCATTCTATGTAGAATAAAGGCTTTCAAATGATGGAAAGATCAATGGAAATAGAGTATGTCTTGTAATTCAAGACTAATTAGGGGTAATTTAATAGGAGAAAAGATGTGAAGCTCATTAGTGATCACAAGACTGGAAACCATGCAGTCTATTATTTTTTCCCTTTTTCATCTTTTTGAAGAGTGTTTAATTGTCTTCTTGAGTATTCATATGAGAATAATTTGTATTAAGATGTTGGCATCATAGTTAAAAGACCTAATGAAGTATAACTGGGCTTCAGATTTCCTTTGATGTGGATAATTGATTTTATGAGATGTTTAAGCACATGAATAACAAATGTTCAGGAATTGTTCCTTGATATTGTCTTGGATTTTCAATGTCTTCAATGTAGAAAGCCTTGATGGTCATGTTTGTGTCTTTATTTTTAACCCAGATGAAAACACTCTCAAATTTAAACTTTCATGCAGTTTCACTACTTTCCTCTAAGGTAACAAGCAGAAATGTTAGATAACATCTTAAGCTTCTAGAAGTACACAGGTTGCCTCATGATTTTTTTCCATGATTACTCCATAGGACATGATCATGTGTGCCACATTTGTGTTGAAAGAAATTGATTTATTTCCAGTTGTAGCAAATGATAAGTAAATGAGTGCAAAATCTGCTCTATAATACTGAGCAATTCATCCATCTGTCCATCAAGCAATCTTGGCTCCATTTCAAATTAAAGCTGATTAGAAACCTTTCATTAATAAGTCACTGGTGCTTTTAAGAAAACTAATTTACCTGACCCTCATCATGCAATTATACAGTGATGTGGTGTGTGTGTGTGTGTGTGTGTGTGTGTGTGTGTGTGTGTGTGTGTTTTACTCTTTATTTAGTGTTTATTCTATGAAAATGGAGATTGCCATACATGCTAATGTTTTTTGTATCCAATAGATGTAATTACAGCTTAAGAACCTGTATTGCCAAATACTCAATATTTAACAAGTGTATACTTCTGAGACTAAAGAAGCAAGGCACAGTGAAGACAGCAGGATGGAAAATTCAAATGTCTATTTGAATTCAGTGAACCCTGTTTTACCACATAATTATGGAATTTTATTTGGTTACTAAGAATGAAGCTGAATGGATTGAATGTGGCGCTCTATTGATTCAGCCTTCAGCTACATAACATAGGAGTAGACACTCAGGGCTTCTTTTGTATGTACCAAGCACAGCACATTGCATTGTATTTCACTATTATATTCTTTTGGTTTACTATATTTATTCACAGAACCATTGAATTCCATCTCATTCTTCAGTATCTGTATCAGGGGCAAGTAATCTATGGTAAGTGGGTGACCCAGTCCACAATTTACCCCTTTATGGTTTAATGAATAAGTATTTATTGAATCTTACCATATACCATATCCTTTCATGTACCGACCATAACTATGTTCAAATTAAAACTATGAATGAAAACCACTTGGTCTTAAAGGTCGAGTGTTTTTATTACCTGACCCTTTTCAGAAGAACTTGAAAACCTTGTTCCTAGACAATCCTTATCTTTTCTCTGTTGACCTCTCTGATCAATATCTTTGTTTCACTATTTCTTATAGCCTTGTATGCATGAGGGTTGAACACTTAAAAGAGATTACATAGACATATGAGACATATATGGAAGACATATGAGAAAATTTATTGTGGAAATTTTTTCATGTGATTATCATTATGATGTGTGCGAAGTCTATTAATATGAAAACTAAGAGAGATAAGTAACATCTGTGAATCAGGTGGTATGAAACTGCCTGAATCAGATGGTTTCAGAAGACTGGGAGTGAGCAATGGGCAGTGGTGGTACAACCACCAGACTGCTCGAGATACAAACTCTGTTATACAGGGATAGAAAATGTCCCTGTTGAAAAATAAATTTATCTATGCTCAATTTTTTGATCAGCCCAATCCCTATATTTTCTTACTCCTTTCATACTGATATAAAATATACCGTAAATGAATTTTATTAATGGCATAAATGTCTTTCATTTATGACAATAATTGTCTAAGACCAAGGCATAACTAATGTTGAAACCCAGTAAATTTTGCCTCCTGATCTATAGAAAGCTATCTCTCACTATAAACTCCACAGTAGAAAGGATAAGGGTCTTGCTTGTCCTCTTTTAAAAAGAAAAAGAGATCCATATAATTCATGGTTCTAATACCCTACTCATCAACCAGAGGCCCCATCTAATATCATCATTCATTTATAAGATTTTCAACATATGAATCTAGAGGAAACTTAGACATTCAACCTTGAGTAGTCATCTTATACTTTAAAAAACTTCTTAGCACATTTACTATATATTACAAATTTGAAACCTACAAAGGATTATTGCATTAACCATTGCATTGAAATGAACTGTATAAGTGAGGCTAATACTATCCTTGTTGTTATCAAGACTATCAGCGTTTTCTAGAAGCTGGTTTTACATGCTTTACAATGTTTGGCATGTTACAAAAAATAGCACAAAACCAATTCAAATAGCGTCAGCATTTATGGTTCTATTAAAAAAGAGATTTAGCAGTGCTGTATATTAGTTTATTATTCCTATGCTGAAAATGGCTATGTACTCCGTGACATGATAGAATATGTTTTTCATGGTTCTTGAGATCAGTAATCTACAGCAACGTTTGCTGGCCAAGTTTCACAGTAGCAGCAGAGCCAGTCCCTTCTGCAAGCTGCCAAGTTCTTTGAGGCCCCCTGGCTTCTCTGCCTTCTTTCCCTTCCAGTATCTATAACTTGCATAGCTGGCCTCACTGTTTCTTTTATTACATGCACATCCCTTCTCTTATTTCTTCCATGTTCCTTTATAGGACCATCTTGATGATATTGGGTTTACCTGGATAATCCAAGAACATCTCACCATATGCCTTTTCTTCATACCCATGACATCCTTCTTACTAAATGAAATGATGTTCATAAATTTCAGATATTAAGATATCAGCCATTTTATTTTTATTATCTGGATTTCATTGTAAACATTATGTTGATCTTCAAAAGTGCTGTCCATGAAAACCTGAACAAAGTGTTCTAGTTGCTATTGTGGAAACAGAAAAAGATAGAAGACAGTGAGATGTGATTCTGGTACTTTATATCCTCATAACTCATGGGACAAGTCAAATTCAGAGCCAGATATAAATAGATTCATATAGACTTCAGCATGAGTTTCTCTTTTCATTATTTACAACTGATGCAGAGTGTGTGTTTTAATACCCTGAATATTTTCACACTTCAATTGAGTAAACAAACTGAGACTTAAAGTGGTAATTTCACAGTCAGATTGCATTGAAAGTTCAATGCATTTGGTATTTTAGAGGTCAAGAATAATGTCACTTTTTAATGATGTCTCAGTGTTTTTTGAATGTATAAAAATCATCTGCTGTGATGCTGATATCCAAAGCAATAAAAAGTTTTACTCTTCTGAAAAGTAGCTACTAGAACAGTAGTTTCTAAACATTGATTTTTGGTCTGTTGCTCCACGATGATTTCAGTTATCACAAACAAATGTGGAAAATATATAGAAACACAAAAGTTACTCATGAAGTGGATGCATTCAGTCTTTATACTTCCCTTCCTGCCTTTCTTATCTATTTTTTCTGCAAAACTCTTAAGAAATATGATAAATACATCAACCGACACAAAAAGTGAAGTTTACTAAAATTAATTGAACTGTATACATAAATGGACACATTTTATACTTTATGAATTAACCCTGAATGAGGTAGAAAATTTAAGCTAGCTATAAACCATTTCTTTAAGTAAAGTCTACTTTCTTATACATCTAATTGTTGATTCAAAGGGAAAATTAGGAAACAAAATTAGTTGAATTGAAGGGCATGTATTTTAGTTCTGACTATTTAGAAATGAAAGGGAATATTGAGCCATATACTTTCTTACTAAAAGTGAGAATGGAACAACAAAAATAATTTGCTATGACAATGTATCTGTTAATGCCTTACAAGGCAGAAAGAGTTAATTGGCACAGTTGGATGATATATTCCATCAGGGTGAGAAAGGCATGGCAACCAGTACCCAAGGGAATTGATTACAAAACACCCATATTCAACAAGCTAAAAAAGATCATTTCTGCCTTGCTTCTTGTTTTTCCTTGGCTTTATTCATTCTATGTATCCAATCCAGGGAATAGTATCAATCATATTTAGAACCCATTTAACCCAGTCTATAGATTCCTTTCCAGACATATCTAGAGGTTTGTATCTTAGTTGATTCTGAATTCTGACAAATTGGCAATCAATTTAAACATCATACAATCTGAATTTAATGACTAGTATATTGTAAAGATACATATGGACAGGTGTTCATCAATTAGTCTTTCATTTCTGATAAGTCAGAGTTATTTATAGAATCAAGATGTTGTTATAGAATCACATGTTGTTATCAACAGAGACACAGAATTTGATTTAACTAAATGAATGAAATAAAATAATTTAAGCAGTCAATATTTGTTAATGTCACTCCTAATGGTATTTATTGGGAGGCTTTCCTGTAAATTATAGGAAGTCATTCCTATTCCCTACTCACTTGACATTAGTTGGATAAGCCGTGAGAGATAATATTAGTGAAAAATGTAGGTATATGCAGATTGGAGGTATAATTTACCACACATTTAGGACTGTGCTTATTATTTGAGAGATAAGTATATAATAACAGCTCTAAGGATAAAACAGAGTATTGGTTCATGTTATTATATTATTAGTAAATAAATCAAATCAAATGAAAACATTCTATTTGGCTCCAGAAGAGGAACATCCACAAAACAATTTTCTATTTCCAGAAGTTGTGAAAGTTGTATATATGACAATGCTTTATTTTTCTCCTTTTATTAACCTGATTTAGTCTCTGAACAATTGTATAAAGTAAACACTATTCTTACTGCTTACAAAAGTTAAGTTAATACTAATGGTTCAGGTAAATAATTATCTTTAAATGCTTGAGAACTACATAAAACTGAGAACATGGTAGAGACCCCTTCTGATCATCATTATAAGCACTAACATTACAGATGCTTAATAATATGTCAAATCATACCAGACTTAAGCAAAAATGACTTCTTTGGTAAAATACTGGTAAAAGTAGCCTAATCAGGAGTTATTCATGCTGCCCAAAATTGGAACAATTATTCTAGAACAAAAATCATAGGATCTGAGACTTTCCAATTAATTTATAGTCAACTCACCCTTTACAGGATTGCTTAGCTCCTGATTTATAGAGGTGGAAAACATAAGGCTCAAAAAGTTCAAGAACTTTCTTACCAAGGTACCTCCTGAGCTGATAGCATGACTCAGATGTTCATCATCATGCTCTTCTCATTGTTTTGAATTGCTTCCGCATTTTCTTCTTATAAAAGAGAGTTGCTTACAACACAACAGAATGGCTTACTTGGCAGCTACGTGACAATTGTAAAGTTTACAATTCATTAGAGATATTAATGTCATTATTAGTAGGAAAGGTTTTTTATTGCAGTTTAAGCTTTCATTCTTTTCTATTTAATTCCAGTTCTTTTTTTTTATTTATTCAACTGTGCGCATATGCATGTGTATGTGTGCGCGTGTGTGTGTCTGTGTGTTTGAGTGTCTGTGTATGTGTAAACCACGGACGAATTCGCAAACCACCGTGGACCGCCTCCACTTCCTTCTGCCCCGGATTCACAGGCTCCACCCTACCAGGAGCAGAAGCGCAGGCCACCCCCGTTTCCACCTGGCGTCTATACATGGGACTGGGATCCGAACTCAGGACCCTCTGCCTGCAAGGCAGAGGCTTAACCCCTGAGCCACCTCTCCAACCCTAATTCCAGTTCTTAAGAGAATATATCTACTTCAATCATTATCTTGCAGTCAGTGAACTCTCAACAACTCTTTCTGTGATAGCCTGGAGGTTAGAAGACTAGATTATTTCTCAATCAGACATTTCTGTGCAACTCAAGGATGTCAATCATTGTGAAAGATTAGCTCACCTATCTTTATACTGCCCTTTGACTTAATGTATTCACCGTTAATTGTCAACAACAGAAAATGGAAGAAGAGATTTAATTTCTTTAATTCCATCATTAGAGAAGTGAGACACACTCCTGAATAAATACAGTTACTCTCTGGTAATTACTCTCTGGACTGGTAGCCCTTCTCTGTTTTTATCTGATATTCCTTTCAGCTCCACAAACCTAGTTTTCTAAATTATTTCTTCCTTTAACATTCAGAGTTTTGCAAAGGACTACTTGGATGATACCTGCAAAGGACTGAGAAGCTAGCTGTGTCCTGAGAGTGACATTAGATATTGTTTCATTTGTACTCATTTGTATTTTGAATGAATTTTAGTTCACCTTTCTCCCTTAAGAGATCTTGAAGCTTTTTGCCAAGATGGCACGGAAAGTGAAGAAGGAGCTCCTGGCCCTCCCAAAGCTGAAGCCAAAGTTCAGGTTTTGAAAGCCAAGAAAGCGGTGCTGAAAGGCATCCACAGCCACAAAAAGAAGATTCACAGAGAGAGAGAGAGAGAGAGAGAGAGAGAGAGAGAGAGAGAGAGAGAGAAGAAGGAAGGAAGGAAGGAAGGAAGGAAGGAAGGAAGGAAGGAAGGAAGGAAGGAAGGAAGGAAGGAAGAAAGAAAGAAAGAAAGAAAGAAAGAAAGAAAGAAAGAAAGAAAGAAAGAAAGAAAGAAAGAAAGAAAGAAAAGAAAGAAAGAAAGAAAGGTTCGTACATCACCCACCTTCCTGAGGCCCAAAATCCTGAGGCTTGGAAGGCAACCAAAAATACCATTGGAAGAACGCCCCCAGGAGAAACGAGGTTGACCACTATGCCATCATCAAGTTCCCCTTGACCACTGAGTTAGCCATGAAGAAGACAGAAGATTAAAAACATGCTTGTGTTCACTGTGGATGTCAAGGCTGACAAACACCAGATCAAACAAGCTGTAAAGAAACTGTATGACCCTGACATGGCCAAAGTTAATATGCTAATGAGGCCTGATGGAGAGAAGAAAGCCTATGTCAACTGACTCCTGATTATGATGCTTTAGATGTTGCCAACAAAATTGTGATCATCTAAAGTTGAGTTTAGCTACTAATTCTAATAATTCTAATTCTAAATTCTAAATTCACAAAAGAAAAAGATTTTGTATATTCACACATTTACTGAAACAGACTGATTTGTTTCTACTTGTGCTTTAATAACAGCTGAGGATGAAAATTAAATCTACAGCATGTTTATCTTTACTTTATACTGTAAATGAAGATAATATATTGTTGTGGATGCCCGGGCTTGTCATTAAATAAAATACCAATTATAAAATTTATTTGGATTATATGCTCACCTGTAACCAAAATTCAGAAAACAAAATGGTTTTAACCAACACTGAATATATTTTCCTTGATATATATTATGTATTATATAGGAAAATACTGATAAAGAAAATAAATATCATGGAATGTCCAAATTACCAAAAAATATATGAGAAACCACTACTGAATTTTAATATTTAGGGAAACATTAATTAATTAATAGGATCCCAAAGAAACTACTCACACTCTTCCAAGGTGTGTTTCAAGGCATCCAAACTCAAACACAAGTCATCCCTCTTCCTGGTATAGATTCATTTAACAATAAATGAATAAATAGTAAATTTGAAATTTTACTATGAATAATGTGTAAGTATTATGTTTAATTAATAAATGTGTGATTTTACTATTAATAATACTCATACTGAAAATAATGCAAAAAGTCTCATCATTTGTTCTGTATTTTTATAATAATGCCTTGCATCAGGAAACAATAAAACTATTTATATAAACCACAATACATGCAGAACTCAGACATATTTAGTAAGATTAAGTAGACACAGAAGACTATATAAGCAAATAATAAATGTTTAAAAAGTTTTTGTTTATAAAACATCTATGGTGTTTTCTGATATATGCATATCAACTATACATATTATTTTACTTTAATATATATATTTTTGGTTACCTTCTTTCTGCTATTGTGAGACAACTTTCATGTACAGCTTAAGGAAGAAAAGGGGATTTATTTGTCTTATAATTTCAGAAAGGAAATATAGTTAATTATGGGAAAAAGCATGTTGGGTAACAGAAACTGGAGGCAGTAGAAATCAAAGGAAGCAGAGAACATCATTATGGAGTCAGAGGAAGCCATAACAAGAACAAACTGGAAGTAGGATAGGACTAACAAGCTTCCAGTCTTGCTGCTCCAATCTGCATTCCTCCAGAAAGATTCTATCTCCTAATGTCACAAGGATCTTTCCAAACAGTAACATCAGATAAGTATGCAGACACATGAGTCAATGGGGAAAAACTCAGACTTAAAACATAACAGTTGCACAATATTGCTCTTTGGAAATATTTAAAGTACCTGAAATTACCTAGTCTTGTAAAGATCAGCAGTGAAATAGGGTGTTGCAGTCCGCCCGCATGGTTGCTGATAAATGACCATCAAACAGCTTAAGGGAACAAGGGGTTTATTTTCTTATGACAGTCTGGTTACAGTTCTCCGTCCAGCTTGATGGGAAAGCACGCATCACCAGGGCCAACGGAGATGGCCACACCATCACCACGTAACAGCTAAAAGAGATGGACAATCCTTACTTGCCAGACCAGCATGTCTGGACAACTGAACAGAAGGATGCCAAATCTCTCAACCAGCTCTAAGTATTTTATTCACCTGTTCAGGGCCTAGTCCCACCCACCATGGACTGGCCCTTCCCCATCAGCTAGACAATCTCTTGCAGGTTTGCTCCGGGCTTAACTCAACCATTAATTCTCTACAAATGTGCCCAGAGCTCAAATCCTCAACTGTCAAGTTGACATCTGTGCCTAACTATGACAGGTTTTCCCCAACTTTGGTAAACATTGGAATTACCTAGAAAATCTGTTCAATACAAGTGAGGTAGGGCTGAGAATCTGCACTTTGAACACATTCTCACCAAGGTTGCTGCTTCAAATGCTGGTGAGACTTTGACAATGGTGGTGTAGCCACCTCTTCTTAGGGAGTGTCAGATTCATTTAACTTGATGCATTTCTTATACTACTTACATGTCTGAGGAATGTGTGTGTGTATGTGTATATGTGAATGTATGTGTGTGTGTGTATGTGTGTGTGTGTGTGTGTTTGTGTTCCTGTGTGAATGATGTCACATATCTGCCCAACAGTACATGGTGCAAAGTACAGAAGAAAACCTCAGGTGTTGGTTGGTACTAACTTTCTACTTTGTTTGAGTCAGGGTCTTTTCTTCAGGGCTGTGTATGCAAATATTGGGCTTTCTCCTACCTCTGCCTCTTATCCCACACTAGTTAGGAAGATAAAATCATGCTATTGTCCAGATTTATGTGGGTTTTACTCAGTATGATATGCACTTTTATCCAATGAGCCTTTCCCTGTGGTCTGTTCTTTTTTAGGCTAAATGCACCCTCTCATTCACTTATCTTCCTCTCTGTCTCTCTCTCTGTCTCTCTCTGTGTGTGTCTCTCTCTCTTTATCTCTCTCTCTCTCTCTCTCTCTCTCTCTCATGCATGCTCTCTTATTCTCCTTCCAAAACTCCTTCCTAGGCTCCTTGTATTTCTCCTCTCCCTTTCCCCATTTCTTTCTAATCTTGAACTTTTTCTTTTCCTTTTTCTCCCGTTTTCCATTTATCTTTTTGTTCCCTTCTCTCCTTCCCTTTTCTTTTTCTTTCATTATGTGTATTTAAATTAAAAACTACCAAAGACATGTTTAAAATCTCTTAAATTAAAATTTAAATTCCCTAATTCTCAAGGGAGTAGATACATATTTGATTTTTTTCACAAATTGAATTTTTGTCTAATTATACAAGCTCAATAAGTAATCTTCTTCTCCCTCCCCCTTCCTTCTCCCCTGTTGTCTCCCCCTTTCCTATTCTCCCCCCTCCCTCTTGCCCTTTTTATGAATTTCTGAATTTCTGAATTTCCCTGAGTCATCTATATTAGTGAGGGTTGAAGACTCAGTGGCATAGCTTGGGGCCCTTTCTTGGGCTCCTGGTAAGCAAGGGAACTCTATTATGATGGTTTAACCTCTTGCCTCTAAGGATCCTACTGCCTGAAGCTTTCTTCTCTGTGATCCCTGCTAAACTTTGGGGATGTTGACATGTAAGCCATTGTGCAGATCAGGCAAGGTCCAATCGCATTGGGGCTACATCCTGGTTGCTGCAGCCCTGACTTGTATCTTTTATCCAATGAGCCTTGGAGAGTATCTTGCATATCATTGGTTCTCCCCGTCTTAGGCTTTTTACAATCTTACCGCCCCCTCTTCCTCAAGGTTCTCTGAGCTTTAGGATGGGGACAGATTTGGCTGGTCTGGTTCCAGGTGAACATTGTCCAGTCTTTGGTGTTCTGAATTATGGTTTATTCTTGTTTTCAGTTTTGCTGTTTCTGCACTGCCCTTGACTGCATCCTGATTGGTTGTCAAGGTCATCCCCTAAACAAAGATAAAAAACTGTTTAACTGAAGATCTTAATATAAGACAGGCTAGGCTGTAAGGTAGATGGAAGAACAAGAGTACAAATTGATTTTTAAAAAAGAGATTTTGTACAAAAAATAGAGCGCATCATGATTATGTCATGTCCAAGAGATAATGCAGTCTCCCTGAGGTGGAGATGGCTAAGGCTTATTATCCTTTTTAGGAACAAGAACTCTGTAGGCACCTACTATCTGCATTTTGGCAAGATGTGCTTTTCAGTAATAAACACATTCTGTTGTAGAAGACTTCCAGGATGACTGCTGATTGCTCTTCCAATCTATGCAGATATTTATAAAGCAGTATGGTATATTGTCTTCCTAGCTAAAAATTCATAGTCCGTTCTTCCCTTGTTACATATTTCCTTCATCTTCCTAGGCTTTTTTCTAGGTTTGATTAACAGGAATGTGTTCCTTTCTGACATGCAGGTCTTTTTTTATTATACATTTTTTATTATTATTTCCGCTCATACAAACTTAATAGGTACACCAGTTCCCTCCTTCCTTCCTCCTCCCCCCTAATCCCCTGTTCCCCCTCCTTTCCCTCCCCATCTCCCAGTGCCTCCCACCCTAATTCCCAGACAGTCCTTTATTGTGCATGCCTGACTCTCCTCTGGGCACTCCTCTCCAATGACCCACAAGGACCCAGTGGCATTTCCCTGAACCCTTTCCCGTGTTTCCCTTAAGCATAGGAACACTACTGTGGCTGCCAATCCCTTGCCTCCAAGGATCTTGGTGCCTTTAGCAGATGCTAGACTTTGTGAGGTCAATAGTGTGTTGGACATTGTGCAGGGCATGCAAAGTCCAATTATGATTGCTTCGGCCCTAACTTGTGTGAAGTATCTTGCAAATCATTGCTCCTCCCATCCTTTTGCTCTTACAATCTTACTGCCCCCTATTCTGCAAATGTCCCTGAGCTTCAGGATGGGAAGATATTAGCCTGGCCTAGTTTAGGTGGTTGATACAGAGTCTTACCAGGGATGAAATTAAAATGTCTAACAAATATCTAAAAAAATGTTCTACTTCTTTAGCCATCAGGGAAATGCAAATCAAAACCTCCCTGAGATATCATCTCACCCCAGTCAGAATGGCAAAAATCCACAATACAAACAACAACAAATGCTGGAGAGGATGTGGAGAGAGGAAAACTCTCCCACATTGCTGGTGGGAATGCAGGCTCATACAGCCGCTCTGGCGAGCTGTCTGGAGACTCTTAAAGAAATTAAAGGTTGAAATGCCATATGATCCAGCTATTCCACTTTTGGGAATAACCCCCCATACAGCAGAGGTTCACCTCGATAGCACAAGCACAACCATGTTCATAGCAGCACTGTTTGCAATAGCAAAGTCATGGAATCAACCCAAATGTCCAACAGTTGACAAGTGGATAAGGAAACAGTGGTACATCTATACAATGGAGTACTACTCAGCCATCAAAAACGATGAATTACTGGAATTTGCTGGGGAATGGATATCATTAGAAACAATTATATTAAGTGAAGTATCCCAAACCCAGAAAATTAAGCTCCGTATGTACTCCCTAATAGGTGGCTCCTAGTACCAAACCCACCTAACCCACCTTGAGACACTCAAAGTTAAATCTATGTAATACCTACAGTAATTGCAAGGATTATGAACAGGAGGGATGGGGTTAGAGGGCCACACCAGAAACAAGGAGAGAAGTGACCATGTTACAGCAGGGAAAATAGGCCTCCATCAAAGACTGCAAGTAAGTAATGTGACACCTGGTTAAGTTCACAGACATTCGTTCCTGATCATTTACAACTGAGGGGGTATGATCTCACCAGAAGGGGATGGCATATAGTCTGGCAGATAAAAAGTAACCATTTTGCAAATGGGTGGTTGACCACTCCCTCCCTGTGGTTTCCTACTTTTATTACATCTACCCTTGAATGTGCTCTTATAACAAGACTCCAGTTTAACAGCTTTTTGTCTCTGGCCAGGGGGTGACATACAGTGCTCACCAAGATGGAGTGAAGGGCATTGCAGGAGCAGCAAAACTGCAAAAGAAAATTGACATGCAGGTCTTAAACCAACCAGAAAGGTGTTGATTGTGTCCTTGAAATCCATGCCAGTATTATACTGGTGGTCACCTGATGCCATGGGGATTTTTGTTGTAACTTGAAAATCTCTCGAGGTGATGAGACCTTTGATTGTTTTTCTCCCCCAATACCATCTATAATATACTTTGGTACTATGCAAGCTATATAGCAAGGTTGATTTTCTCCCCCAATACCATATATAATATACCTTGTACTATGCAAGCTATATAGCAAGGAGAAAACTCCCAAATCAGTTCAAGTTGGTATTTTTTGTCCATTTTCTGTAATCCATATGTATCACATCTTTAGCAATTAATTGGATGTTACTGTAAGTTTTTTGGAGGGCAACCAAGAGATATAGCAAAAGTCTATAATGTTTGGAGAGGTTTGGAGAATTCTCTGACCCTCAAGTTATTGGGAAGTATCACGATCTTGGTACTTGTAGTATATTTTATTTAATGCTGGGTTCTAAGTGGACCAGTTCATTTTTTTGTTTTGTTTTGTCCTGTGTTTCTCTGTCTATACTCCTCTCTGCACAAGAACTCTCCATTCTCATTCTTTTTAAAAAAGAAAGTTTCATGACATAGTAGTAACACAGGAGGTCCTATCTGCTTCCATCCTACAAGCTTAGGGTTTTTCTTTGAGACATTGAGTCCCTCCTATAGTCCAACCCTTCATTCCATCTCTGGGTGTATTTCCCCATTATTCATTCCCTTACCTACCTTCCATGGTGTCCTATATGTTCTCCTCCAAAGATTTCACCTTGTCTTTTCCCACCTTCCCACTCATTGATCTCTTTTGAATTTTCTGACTCTTAACAGTAAATCCAAGGCAAATACTTCAGTCAGGAAAGATCAATGTTGTATACTTACAAAGGAATTGTATAGGGCCTGTTCAGTCAACATCACACCATGAAAGCAGAAAGATATCAAGAAGTTCCACACCCCTGTCAGAGATGGAAGATGCTTTCCTCAATGGTATAGCCACTGATATCAGATGCTTACTGGAGCATGAATCAGGTCAGGCATAAGTCATCACAAGCAATGTGAAACATAGTGGGCCACATAAGTAAAAGTTTTTGAAAAGAGGAGGGAATCTTGCAGGGGATATGAAGGGTTGTAAGGCAAAAAGGAGGGGGATGGGATTTGGGACTAAATGCTGAAAGTATTATAAATCCACTCTATCCATGTATACAACATTAAATAAGTAAATAAATAATAGAATATGTGAAACAAAAACCTTTCTTAAATTTAGTATCTACTTAGAAATGTACTTACAGATTCACTGTCAAATGAGCTTAGCTTTTTAAAATTATTAGTTCTTTAAATATTATATTTATTTATTTGAAAGCAGAGAAAATGTGTCCACATGCATGCCAGGATGCACAAGTGGAGGTCAGAAGATCACTTTCAGATCCTTTCTGTCTGTGATATCTGTAAGTGATATCTGTAAGCTTCTAGACATCAAGCTCATGTTGCTAAGACTGGGAGCAGATGCCTTGCCCACTTAGTTCTCTCATCAGCTATTACATTATTCATTTAACTTTTTGATGCAGGTTTACTTTCCTACAAATCTCCTTATTCAATATCCATCATAATATATGGACTTCCTCTTTTTAATTACTGTACATAGATTTCTAAGTCCTTCACTGCCTACCTACACTGCTAGCCCTGTAGATATGAGGCTGCCTCTCCAATACAAAGTAATCTTTATATATTAACACAATGGCTGATTTGTTCAACACTACTAATAAAAGGCCTTTACCTGGAGCTATGCTGTGAAGACATTGATGTGGCTGAATAAAGGGAAAGAAGTATGAAGAACTTCAATGAACTACAAGGCTTATAAAACCAACTGCTCTGCAGGCCAGAAGCAAGCAATTAAATAGAAAATTACCTTATTTTTCTTATTTCAGAGTCAATTAATCTTCTACCAACTTTGATTTTTAGCCTCCACACTATGCTAAGTAGGCACTTCTGTGACTTTTTCTCCTAGCTATAGTCTTTGCCACAACAAGAGTAGTTAACAGAAATAATTCCTGAAAAATGTTGCAATGTTTTCCACATCAACGTTATTGTGCTAAATGTATTAATTTTAATTTACCTGATTTGTACTGGAAGGCTTACAAAATGTATTTTTCTATGCTTTTAAGAGAAGAAAGTCATAATTTCTCAGTCAAGAGTGTTGGAGGCTGTGTGATTTATGATATATTGTGAAAGCTTTCCAGTTCCATCACAAAATAGCCAGCAGATCTGTCCACACTGACAACCTCACAAAGGGTATAGCCAAACTCATAAAACAGAAAACAGGACAAGATGGGCCTATAAATGAATAATATTGCCCAAATTTATTCTTTATTAGACTTTCAGACAGAAGGCTTTCTGCTTTGTTAGAAGGTGGGTTAGATATTGCCATTGGAACTGTGAAGATATAAAGCATAATAAGATATTCAGTTTTCCATATGTTAATGAAACACACATATCTATTTGTGTTTCTTTCTTGACCTTTCCTGACATGCATGGTAATGATGGAAAATAATAAATGGATAAATAAATTATATATAGAATGACAGAGACATGGTAAATCAATGGCAGATAGGATGACATGGGAAGACAGATAAATGATTACCTCACACTTAAATAACAGCCTGATAAATAAGCAATCCTGCATGAGATGAAGCAACCTATCTGGAATAAAAGAATCACTATTTCCTTTAAAAGTAAAATGATGCATGCTTAATAGAACTAGATTTACTCATAATATTTATATGAAGGCATTAAAGACCCTCTTTGGTAAAACAATATTGAACAACAGGAAGAAAACTAGAAACATCCCAATATCTGATTTCAAGACTTTCTGCAGAGCCATACTAACCACACAACATGGAATTGACATAAAAACTAGCATAACAGAAGAAGTAATAAAAAAATAAAAAGTCATAAATAAACCCACACATCCTAAGACAAGTGATTTGCAATGAAGGTACCAAAACTGTGTATTGAAAAGATACCATTGCCAACAAATAATGGTAATAAACATGCAGAAGATTGATGTTAGAGCTCTATCTTTCACCCTTCATTAAAATCAACTCAAAAATTCAATGCCTAAATGAAGATCTGAGACCCTAAAACTACTAGAAAAAAAGAAGAAATGCTTAAGATATAGTCTTGGGCAATGGTTTTCTGAATGGGACTTCAAAATCACAGGAAATAAATGAAAAAAAAAAATTAACAAATGGGCTCACTCAAGCCAAGGCAGCAACCAACAGAGGAATAGACAACTTACAGATTGAAAAGAATATTTGCCAGTTGTATATTGAACAGAAAATGTTAAATGTACAAAATACATAAATAATTTTTTAAAAAGCAATAAAGCAACTAAAAGTATTAAATGGCAAACAAGGATCTGAATATTAAATAATGAACAAATGTTCTGAATAGATGCTTTTTGAAAGAAGAAATGTGAATGGAAAATAAAATGAAACAATGCTCAATGTCAGTCAACAAGGACATATACCTTAGGAAAAAAAACTATATTGATTTACCTTTTCATCCCACTGTGAATGGCTGTCAGAAGACATAAGTGAAAAACTTTAGTACAAATGTGAAGGAGACCCCTCCAACAAACACTGGTAGCAGGAATTTAAAGTGTTCTGGTTATTACTGCTAACTGTAGAAGGACTATTTATAAACCTAAAACTAAAAGTCCTCTATAATTCAGATATTCCTCTCTTGAGTATTTACCCAAAGGAAATAAAATCAGTACTCCAAAGAAATAACCTTATGCTTGTGCTAGCTAGCTATAGCACAATTCACAATCAATAGGATGCTGAATCATTTTAAGTGCCTCTCAGGAAAAGGATATAGAAATATTTTACCCGTGTAATTATATGCACTTGTATATGGAGAGAGAAAAATATAATGAATTATTCAGCAATAAAGAAGAATGAAATCCTGACATCTGCCACATCTAGAACTATAGGGCATATGTTAAGTGAAACAAACCACTAAAGCAGCTATACAAGAGACACATGTTCTATCTAATGTCAAAATGAAAAAAAAAAAATAGCAGAACTAAAAGCAAAAGTGATCAGTAGGGTTGACAAGAATGTGGCGTCAGGAACAGTTTGGAAAAGGTGTCCGAATGTAAGCATGACATGACAGTATGGAGATGTTACAGCAAACTTCAATGTATAAAATTAATATGAACTAACTAAAACAAAAACTATGCACTACTACAAATATAACATGCACATTAAAATTGCATACTATGAGGAAGGTTATCACTTTTCAATAAAAATTTCACACAAGAAAATGAGAATAAACAAAAGATGATAGGAATATGCATGTGGAAGTATTAAGTTGATATCAAAGATCATTCTCGATTAGTCTCCCACTTTATTTTTTTGAACCCTTTTCTCTCACTAAATATAGAACCGAAAGATATGATCAGTCTGGTTATCCAATTTGGTCTGATGATTCTCTTGAGGGCTAGAATTACAGGTGAACCAGCATACCCACCTAGCATTATATATAGGATCAAGGATTGTAAAATCTGATCCTTTTGCTTATGTGGTAAATACTTTAACTGTTGAGACATTTCTCCAGATTCTCTACAGTTTTTCAGGGCTGTCTTTCCTTAACTTCAGACATCTACCTCCTGTCATAGACACTCTCAGCAATGCTACTGACAGACAGCAGGGCTGTGCAGAGGCCTCCTTACAAAGATGAATCTGTCAGTCACACAGCCACCCTTATCAGTGGGGAGACAGTATTATTATACTTACCTTATGTCTTGTCTCAGAATCCTCCTCTTGCACTTGTTTTCTCTTTGATGAAATAGCACGGACTTTCTTGACATTCATTTTTATAGAATTCCACAAGAACACAGAATCAGATTCCCCACATGAACATAAAGTAAGCATCTCACTAAGTAATGATTAAATATATAGCTGAGAAATCGATAAAAATTGATATCAAACTATTGATATTTCTATTGAGCTGGCAAAAATAAGAATCTGCTTAGAAATATTTTCATAATGGAAACTGCAAAATATGCCCACGGAGGCAAGTGCCCTTACTACAACTTTAAATAAAATAATTACAAAACGCGCATAAAGCTTTAACATAAGTGAGAATAAGTGCATAAGTGCAAATATTCAGGGAAAGAATCTAAAATAATATAACAATTATGAATGATGTATTAAATATCTGTAATCATTGTCATGGTTTGAACTGATTTACTAAGATTATTTTTTCATGTTTTTTCATATTTCATTATGCAAATATTTACCACATTTAAATTATTAGTTTTGTAGATCCACAACTGATGTGGGGATGAGATTCATGTCTCTCAGCTCTCCTCCATCTCTAATGTCATTTTTCACTCAAACACCCAGTAGTCACTCTACACTTGTCATGGAGCTCAGCCTATGCCTGTGAATCTACCATCTGTGCAATGACCCTTAGGGAACCCAGTCACATTTCTGATCCTGCCCTCCTGCATGACTTCTTACAGACTCCTCTATATTTTGCATGTTTCAGTAGCTTAGAATTCCTTAGTCCAGAAAGTTTCACTGTTTTTCAAAGATTGACCCTTCCATAGTTAGTTATTCTTGGAAGTGTTGCCAAACATAAGATACAGGTCTCTGTTACAATGGACTCTCAAGGATCAATTTGTTGCAAATGCACCCAGGATAGTTATGTCACAGTTTTGGCCAGTTGTAAAGTGGCTCATGAGAGTATGAGAGCAAGTCTAGAACCAGTTTCCAATCATAACCCAGCTAAAATGTTTATAATATTGCTTTAAATATATATATATCAATATAGACAGATAGATAGATGGATGGACGGACAGACAGAAGGATGGATGGATGGATGGATGGATGGATGGATTTCTACAAATATGTGTGTGTATTAGGAAACAAACCCAAATGTCTATTCAGATATAATTAATTATCATTGTTATGGATGTTTATCTTTAAATTATATCCCACCTACAATGAAAAATAAAAAGAAAAAAGAATTCATAAGTTATACAGGACATATTGCAGATTGATGTTTTGGATGGACTAGTCCACAAAAATGTCGTGTGTGTGTGTGTGTGTGTGTGTGTGTGTGTGTGTGTTCAAACACTTGTATAGATAGGAAAACATTAGAAAGAAAGCTAGTGTATGTAGCTTCATGGGATTTGGATCATTTATGACATGAAGATGAAAAATTTAAAATAAAAGATAAAGTGTTTACATGAATAAATTTTAAGAAATTGCTCCCCACAATTTTATCATATTTTTGTACTGTAACTTGTGTGTGAAAGCATCCACAGTGAGGGGTGTGAAACTGGGCACATTCCTAAATGATTGTTTTCTCTACATTTCCTGCCTAAACTCTAGCTCTGCCTGCCCCAGCACTCACCATCTGTCAATCAGTTTACTTCATATCCAGTGATTTTCTTTAAGTGCTCTGTTTCTAAATTCTCTACTTGCTATTGCTGGAAACTGAAATGAGGGATCCACCCTCTGCTGTAAATCTGACGTGCCAATTTTCAGGCAAGATTTGAGAAGTAAACACTTGACACAATTTATTTCTTTTTCAAATTGTGAGACTTGGAGTTTCCCTTGGGCCCATGTTTGAATATTTGAAAACTACCTTCATGTCTTTCAAAATCTTGACAGGCATAGGGATTCAGAGCATGCCAGCAATATGTCAGACGACATCAGTCCCTCAGTCTCCAAGAGTGATGGAGACTATCTTTAAGACGAGTTTCCTTTTCCCTGATGGCTAGGGATGTGGAGCATTTTTTAAGATTGGTTCAGTCAAAAATCACTTCAAAAAAGAATTCTATTTATTAGAGTTCAAAAATTCATGATAATTGAACCTGGAAAAAATTTAATCCTGCCAATCAGTTCCCCATCTTCCACTTTTTACCTCATAGTTTCTAGAAAAATCAGCCATGAGCTCAGGTCTCTATTCTGGGGAATCTAGCACTGTGATTGGTAAATATTTCTATCAGAATGTATTCTATATATTTTAATTTCACTTAAACTCACAGATACATTGTCAATTAGATAGTAAATAATAAAAAATAAATAAATAAATAAATAATGTCAATTAGATAGTAAATAAATAAATATTGTATGAAGACAGAAACACAGATTGATTTATTCAGCATTCTAGCTCCATTGGTGATTAACTGTAAATTTAATAAATGCATTCAATTTTCTTCATGCTTCTACTATTTTTCCTTACCATAACAGAAAAGAGATAGATTGTGATGACTCCATATCAAAGAATTACTTGAAAATTAAGTGTTTTCTTTATTTTATTTTAGTTTGTTTTATTGAGAATTTTTCTTTTATACAAATAAGATGAGTATCAACTTGGGAAAGTCACACATAGGGAGAAGAAAATAATCTCTAGAGTTTAACTGAAGTGGGAGTTGTCCTAGAGTTGTTAGTAAGTACAGTTTGGTAGGGAACAATCCAGGTGAGTCTCAGAATATTTTTAATCTTATTTGATCACTTCATTTTAGATAGAGTAACAAAATGGGATATTTTTATCTGGCTACATTTTATGGGCTCAGTTCTGTTACTCCCACAGTTCTTCCTGTACCCTATCTCCTCTGGTTCTTGGGGTGATGTACCTGTATTTAATTCAAGGCTCCTGTCGTGAAGTCACAGCAATACCCTGCGTCTCAAAAATATCTTCCCCCTCAAAGTCTACCATGGATCACAAACACTAGGATCCTAAGAGGCAAGGGATTAACACCCACAATAGTGTTCCTATACTAAAGGGGAACACAAAAATGAGCTCTAGGTAATGCAACTGAGTCCTTATACCTCATCAGAGATGAGGACCCACAGGGAAGTTTGACATGCACACTAAAGGATGCTCCAGGGATGGGGGCAAAGGAGGGAGGAAAAAAGGAGATCCAGGGAGGGATGGAGGGAGGGAGGGGAATGAGGTACCTATCAAGTTTGTATGAGTGGAAAAATAAATTTAAAAAGTCTTAATTTTGTAATCCTTTGCTGGAATGAATACATGATTGAAACAACTTAGGGGCCCAAGGGAAGTTTATGCAGACTATGATTTCAGGCTGCAGTCCATGATAACCAAGAAGGTATCAGAAAGAGCTAAGACAGAGGCAAGGACCAAAGAACATATTCTAGCCACAATTCCACTAGTTCCTTTTCTGTCACGCCCATCTGCTAAAGGAATTGTCTCATTGGAGGTCTGCCCTAACCAAATAATTCTTCATAGGTATAACCACAGGCCCATCTCTTCAAACTCTTAAGTTGATACCTGTGAGCACTTCTATGCTCCTTATCTGGCTTCCAAAAGCTAAATATCCTTGAGTCAACTCTGAGAATTCCAAAGCAAATTTTTAGAGCTTGGTTTATGTAATGCCTTACTAGATCATGTCCCATTGCCATCTTGGAGACTAACTTCAAACAGATGACAAAGCCAAAGGTCAGAGATACACCTGAGTCACAAAGTCTAGGTTTCAGACAGGTAATGTATGGGGGAAGCAGCTAGACCAGCATTTGGGCAACAACTACTGAAGCAATTCTCCATTTTAATGAGCATACAAGAAAAAGAATGGATGAGTTATAAAAGGAAGATAAAAGGATAATATAGGTCAATGATAGGGTGTGTGCAGTGCTTGTGTGTATGTACCTTTGTGTGTATGTGTGTGTGTGTGTAGTCCACACATTTAAATATTCAGGTGTATACAGAATTCTTGTGGCAGACAGTCCAAGTCAATTGTTAGCATACCTGGGAATGAAGGATTTACTGCTAAAAACTGGCAAAAAGCAGGAGGCGAGGTGCATCGGGATACAGAAGAAAGCATCTTTAGGTCCAAGACTTCAAACCAGAGTCTTTATGAGAATTCATCCTCAGAAGATAGGAATTTGTTAAATCGGGGTGAAAGTAGCACCACACCTTGTTGATGACTGAGGTCTTGCACTAGGCAAGTGAATGTTATCTTTTTGACTGCCAATATGGATGTGTTTAAAGGAAAGAAAGTTAAATGGGGACAGGGGACAGAAGCTTATGGATGAAAAACTATATTCCTATTGAGTTTCAGGATACATCGACAGCTTTTTTTTTTTCAAGATAATTTTTGTAATTAATTTATTTATTTATTTTCATTCATACAAACTTTTTTTATTTTTTTGAGAGCAAATAGACTTTTATTACTTTTTCATACATCGGCATAAGAAACCATAAGTTTTTAGAGTTTGTCAAATATAATAAATAGTTTCATTAAGATATTTTTATTTATTTTTATTTTCACTCATACAAACTTAACAGGTACACCAGTCCCTTCCCTCCCTGTTTCCTCCCACTGCCCTGTGCTCCCCTCCCCTGTCCCCTCCCTCCCTGTCCCCAGTGCCTCCCCTCCCCCAATCCTTTAATGTGCATGCCAAACTCTCCTCTGAGTCCTCCGCTCCAATGAGGTGTAAGGACCCAGTGGCATTTCCCAGAACCCTTTCCTGTGTTCCCCTTAAATATAGGATCACTACTATGGCTGTCAATCCCTTGCCTTCAAAGATCCTAGTGCCTTTAGCAAATGCTAGATTTTGTGGGGTCAATAGTGCATTGAACATTGTGCAGGGTATGCAAAGTCCATTTATGACTGCTTCCGCCCTAACTTGTGTGGAGTATCTTGTATATCATTGCTCCTCCCATCCTTATGCTCTTACAGTCTTACCGCACCCTCTTCCGCAAATTTCCCTGAACTTCAGGATGGGGAGAGATTAGGCTGGCCTAGTTCCAGGTGGTTGATATAGAGTCTCTGATGTTCTGGATTATGGTTTGTTGATTTTTTTTTCAGTTTTGCTGCTCCTGCAATGCCCTTCACTCCATCCTGATGGGTATTGGATGTCACCCCCTTGCCAGAGATAAAAAACTGTTAAACTGGAGTCTTGTTATAATAGCACATTCAAGGGTAGATGTAATAAAAGTAGGAAACCTCAGTGAGGGAGAGGTCAATCACCCATTTGCAAAATGGTTACTTATTATCTGCCAGACTACATGCCCTCCCTGACTGGTGAGATCATACCTCATCACTTGTAAATGATCAGGAAGGAAAGTCTGTGAACTTAACCAGATGTCGCATTACTTACTTGCAGTCCTGATGGTGACCTATTTTCTCTGCTGTAACATGGTCCCTTTTATCCTTGCTTCTGGTGTGGCCCTCCTACCCCATCCCTCCTGTTCATAATCCTTGAAACTACTGTAGGTATTACAGAAATTTATCCTTGAGTGTCTCTAAGTGGGTTTGGTACTAGGAGCCACCTATTAGGGAGTACATTTGGCACTTAATTTTCTGTGTCTGGGATACTTCGCTCAATATAATTGTTTCTAATTCCATTCATTTCCTGGCAAATTCCAGTAATTCATCGTTTTTGATGGCTGAGTAGTACTCCATTGTATAGATGTACCACTGTTTCCTTATCCACTGGTCAACTGTTGGACATTTGGGTTGATTCCATGACTTTGCTATTGTAAACAGTGCTGCTATGAATATGGTCTTGCTTGTGCTATCGAGGTGAATTTTTGCTGTATGGGGGGTTATTCCCAAAAGTGGAATAGCAGGATCATATGGCATTTCAATCTTTAATTTCTTGAAGAATCTCCAGACAGCTTGCCAGAGTGGCTGTATGAGTCTGCATTCCCAACAACAATGTAGGAGAGTTCCCCTCTCTCCACATCCTCTCCAGCATTTGATGTTGTTTGTATTGTGGATTGTTGCCATCTCACAGGGGTGAGATGACATCTCAGGGAGGTTTTGATTTGTATTTCTCTGATGGCTAAGGATAGGAGCATTTTTAAAGATATCTGTTAGACATTTTAATTTCATCCCTGGTAAAGTTTCTTTTAAGTTCCAGGGCCCATTTTTTAATTGGGCCATTTGTTTCCTTGGTGTTTAGTTTTCTAAGTTCTTTGTGCACTCTGGATAATATAGCTCTATCAGATATGTGTTTAGTGAAGATTTTCTCCCATTCTGTTGGTTGCCTTTGTGCTCCTGTTACAATCTCTTTATCTAAACAGAAGCTCTTTAATTTCATAAGATCCCATCTATTGAGTGTTTCTTTCTTTCTTTCTCTTTCTTTCTTTCTTTCTTTCTTTCTTTCTTTCTTTCTTTCTTTCTTTCTTTCTTTCTTTCTTTCTTTCTTTCTTTCTTTCTTTCTTTCTTTCTTCCTTATTTCAGCTCATACAAACTTAATAGGTACACCTGTCCCCTCCCTCCCTCCACCCCTCCCTGGACCCCCTAACTCCCTCCTCCCTTTTCCCCTTCTTCTCCCCCCCTCCCTCCCTATCTTCCAGTGCCTCCTCCCCCCCCAACGCTGAAGCATCCTTTAATGTATATGTGAAACTTTCCTCTTGGCCCTCCTCTCTAATGAGGTGTAAGGACTCAGTTGCAATTCCTAGAACTCTTTCTTGTATTCTCCATAAGTATAGGAACACTATTGTGGCTGTTAATCCCTAGCTTCTAAGGATTCTAGTGCCTTTAGTCCATACTAGACTTTGAGGGGTCAATGATACATTGGTCATTGTGCAGATCATGCAGAGTCCTATTATAATTGCTTCAGCCCTAACTTGTGTGCAGTATCTTGCATATCATGACTCCTCCCATCCTTGTGCTCTTACAGTCTTATTGCCCCCTCTTCCGCAAATTTCCTTGAGCTTCAGGGTGGGGAGAGATTAGGCTGGACATCAACAGCTTTTAAGAAAGATAAGAGTTAGGATCTTTTGTGAAAAAAAAAAGTTCAGGGGATTCTAGTTTAAAGTTGCTCATGGTAGGAGAGTGACATGAACACCAGAAACTGAAGGAACCTCAGAGGTTGATCTGACAATTCTTCACAAGTGTGCCAAAAAGATCATCTCAAGCATCAAGTTGACACCTGAAATTAGCTGAGATATACAATACAGGCAAAGTTGCATTTCTTCAAAATGAATAAAAAATAAGAAGAGAGAAGAAATTAGGCAAGACCATTTTATACTAAAAAATCATTCACGACATTATCAGCTAAGATTTCATTTACTATTTGATGAAGTTTTTCTCAAGTACAAATAAAGTCTTAAAATTAATGGCATCCTTTTAAAGAAACTCTAAAAATGGGAGGGTATTTCTTCTTTCTTCATAGAAGCTAAACTGGAATACTTTTGATTAAGGGCAACAATACCCACTTTCCCATCTATTTAAAAGTTATTTTAAAACAGAATTATAGAAATTTAAAAAATAATAGACATGACATTCCTGAACATTCTTCTTTCAGAAGTGGAATCCTTTTTTTTTCTTTATTATTTATTCAAGGGTGTGTGTGTGTGTGTGTGTGTGTGTGTGTGTGTGTGTGTGTGTTTGTGTGTGTAACCAAGGGTGAATTTGGGAATCATCTTAGACTGCTTTTACCTCCTTTTTTTTTTTTGCTTTGCCCTGGGATTCACAAGCTCCGCCCACCAGGACCAGAAGCCCAGGCTGCCCCCTGCTTCCGCTTCTGCCCTGTGTTTGTATGTGGGATCTAGGATCTGAACTCAGGACCCTCTGCTTGCCAGGTAGAGGCTTAACCCCTGAGCCATCTCTTCAGCCCCGGAATCCTTTCTTACATAAGATATTGTTTCTTATTTAGAGAGCATTATTACCTATAACTGTCCTACATAGCTACTTAGTTGGACATCACATTATCTACAACCATAGTTGTTTGCTAAATAACAAACCACATTAAAATGACAGCTTCTTAAATTTCATATTAATGTATTCTGTGTGTCTCTAATTGGCAGAGAAAATAATAAGGTAAACCTTGATTTTTTTCCTCTCTGACTCCACTTTCAAGTCTTGGAATTTGAATAAAGGCAGTTGGAGCTATGGAAGAGTATTTAGTAGTTTATACTGGCTGTTGGCTGGGACGAGAGTGGGAGTTCTTAATCAGAAACCCCACAAAGCCTGTTCTCTGGTCAGAATTTTCACAGTATACACTCATCATGATACTACAACATGACAGGAATCCAAAGACAAGTTTCACAGCCCACAAGCCAAAACATCCTATTCCACTTTAAGCTTTGGTCTTAGAAGTCAGGTTGCATCACTTTTGCTACATAATTGTTTGCAAGTTAATCATAAATCTGCCATATCTTGCTGACAGAGAAGTGATATTCAAAATAACACATGGGGCACAATATATTGTGTGGCCATATATAAGAGATAAAATCTGTGTCATTTAATTGTGTCTGCTTTATTAACTTACATATTCTTCAACAGAGGTTTTGCAAAAACCACAGAGCATGGAAAATGAGAGTAAAATGAGATTTTTTCTTATTTCATTTATAATTTAATACTTGAACATGGATGCAAGACTTATATTCTAAAGTTTTGTCATGGTACCTAAACTAAGCTTCCTGAGGTAGACAAAAATCAGTTTTACCACCTTTATCTCCAAACTCAACTCAAAATAGCAAGATGAGGAAGTGGTGCTCAATTCGAAATAGCAGGTAAAATAAATTTTTTATCCATTTGCCAGTTATATGGGCAGCAATTTGATAATTAAGAGCTGAGATTTTAGGCAGATGTGTAAAGAATTAGTAGTCAAAACAAGTCCCAAGCAAGTGCATGGGAGTTTATCTATTCAGTGTAGGAAGACCCAGTCCACAGTGGAGGGACTATTCTCTGGGCAGGTGTTTAAGATGGAGAAAGATGATTCAGTAGTTTGGCATACTTTGGCATACAAGCATGGAGGCATAGTGACATTGCTCAGTGTCATTACTCATCTATTTTTATGAATACAGTGTAGTTGACTCATGATGTTAGCACAAATTCTCCTTCCATGATGAACATAACTGAGAATCAAAAACAAGAATAAATGCCTTCTTTCCTTAACTTGTTTTAGTCTATTCATTCAGTGAAGGGAAGACAAAACTAACAAGGTCATCATACTGCTGAAGTACCAGAGTTAATGAGTTTGTTATTAGAGAGGAATTCTGGAAGAAGGTATACATATTCTCAAAATAAAAACTGAAATTTAAAGCATTTATGGATTTTTCAGGAAAGAAGAAGAGCACAATGCAAAACCTAGATGTTTATTTTATGAACTCCTTCATCTAAACCACTTAGAATCTCTTACCTTGTTTATTCTGGTCTTTTTATTTACATCACAACTGTTTTCACCCCTGCACAGATACTACCACATGCAGAAGTTTAAAACACTCAGTTCAGTTCACTCTTCTTCCTAGAATCCTACTGTGGCATATATTTCATACCTGACAGATCTCAGTCTAGGTGCTAGCTTCCTTTCAAGCTTTGACCTCTATGCACAGTTTTTCCACTTCCAGAAACACCCCTAGACCACCGTCTCCAGCCCTTCTGGGCTTCCATCACTCTGGATCTTTACAGTGCCTCCCACACGTGGCAACTGGGACTGTGTTCTCCATCTGATGATCACACTGGTGGTTTTAACTGTTGATGGAAGGCAGGAGCACTCCAGTCTGATATGTTTTTGTGCCTCACGCTGCATGTCTCTTGTGCTAAACGTTCTCAAACTTTATGAGAAATTCTCCACATAATTCTTTCTCCAGAAGGCAAATGGCTGGAAAATAGTGGCAGCATCTCTCCTGACTGCCATATAACATCTGGAAACAGTGTCCCGCGGATTGTAAGAGCTCAGTAAATGTCATTGGTAGATTTAATTTAGAAAACTGCTTTTGACTAATTTTTCCAGCTTTCCAACATATATTTTATAATATTTTCTATCTTCAAGATGCTTTTCTGGTCTTTTTAAAAGTTTTATGAAAAGAAAATTTTAAAATCAAAGTACTAAATCAAACTGTATGTTGAGATAAATATATGTTCATATACTTGTCAATAACAAGATAAATAATATTAAAATCCTCGGTGTATAGTTTTGTTCTCATGGGGTTGCACACATTTACTAGTATTTCTGCTTTGGAAATCTTTCATCACCATGCCATTTTCCTTGCTTAGAGCTGTCAAATTTTTCATTTACTTGTCATTTTTGTCCATTGGACACAGTCATATTTAGGCTTTCTTCATTCTATCTCCTTTTCCGTCTTTATCTGTCCTATAATCATTACAACTCTAAGAATAAGTCTAGAATTTTATGACACTATTGCAAATAAAAGAAACCAGCTTTTCAACATGAATCAAATTTTATTATTTTTACGAAGGTAATATAATTATTTCTCACAATTTCTTAGGGCCAATGTTAATTGATTTTCTTACCAGGATTTAAATATCAAAATGAATAACCTTTACATACATTCATGAGTAGGAGTTAGTTTCTGGAATTAAGCAAAATTCTTTGTTATTTGGGGCATATGGGTACCTAAAATTTATAATACGCGAGTCAGATTTAATTTTAGTGATATCTTATAAATTCAGGCCATAAAAATTGAGAAAGCCAGATAACTTAATCAAATGCTTTCCCACATTAAAATTTTCATTTCTTTCTTTCTAGTGTGCTATTGGATTATTGTTTTCCTTATGCGAACTAAATGTTGATAATCCAAGTTTCATGGCCAAGATCCATAATTTGTTTGACCCCTGTTAATTTCTTCCTGTGAACTGAAAAAAGACTGCATTTATAGGATATGGTAAGATAGCTCACTGGTATAACATGTGCTTAGCATGCAGGACTATGAGAGAGAGAGAGAGAGAGAGAGAGAGAGAGAGAGAGAATGAATATTTTTAGTAATATTCATGTTAGCTATTAAGATGACATGTGCTGCTACAAGAATAAAAATTATTAATAAGAAAGACCTGTAAAAAGTAGCTGCAGAGGAAACTCAGGGGTGAGGACCTCTGCTTCATAAGCAAAAAGACATGAGTTTTGACCCCACACAAAATGTTTGGTAGAAATGGAGCCTGGCAATCCCCAGAACAAAGCAATAATTAGGCAGAGTAAGCCAGGATAATTGTCCAAGTTATCCTTTGCCTCCACAGGCATACACAGTAAGTACACTCTTCTACACACACCCACACACATGCATGTACACACACCCACACATGCAAAAACGAAAAGGTACAACTAGGAAATTATCAATTGATAAAAATCTTTATAAGCATTTGCTATTTGAACTTTCTTCAAATGTAAGTCTGAAAATTCTAACAACTTTGCAAACTAAACTTTACAACTTCTACTCCCAAGAAAACCAACAAATCCCAAGAAATGTCCTAGACAGGATTTCAGTACCATTTTCTGCCTTCTGTAGTACATCACTGTACAGTGCCTATTTTCCTTTTCCAAATGTCATTTATGTTCCCATCAAACAGATCCAGCTACTTGTCCCTTCGAGGAGCACAACCAAAAATTTTATACTATCGTTATAAAGAATGTTTCTTCAATCTTTGAGGATATATAGTCCTATTCTAGAGATTGATACTTAGATTAACTTTACCATAATAAAATGTCTGAGGGAATTAACTTAGGAAGACGAAAATTTTGTTTTGGCTTTCCATTTATAAGCTCCAGTGCATGATCAGGAAATGTTATTGCTTGGGTTGCTGGCAAAAATCAGATATAATGGTAAAGTGCTTAAGGAAGAAAATACTGACTTCTAATTTCGATGCTGCCACAGCAACAAGAGAGAAAAGAGAAAGAAACATGGCTAGAGAGATGGCTCAGGGGTTAAGACTCTGCCTCATAAGCAGAAGGTCCTGAGTTCAGATTTCCGGTCCCAAGTAAAAAAAACGCCAGGTGGAAACAGCAGTGCCTTGCACTTCTGTGCCTGGTGGACAGAGCCTGGGAAATCTCAGAGTGAAGCAAGATGGAAGGAGAAACAATTCAGGATGATTCCCAATGCAACCTTGGCACAGACAGACAGACAGACAGACAGACAGACAGACAGACACACACACAAACACACACACACACACACACACACACACACACACACAGAATATTTTTGAAAGAGAGAAAGAGAAACAGAAAGAGGGTGAAATAAGAGTCTGGCAATTCTCTTAGAAGACATATCTCCAGGGCTGGAGAGGTGGCTCAGGGGTTAAGCATCTGCCTTGCAGGCGGAAGGTCCTGAGTTCGGATCCTAGACCCCGCGTATAGATGCCAGCCCACGTATAGATGCCAGGCGGAGGCAGGGGTGACCTGCGTTTCTGGTCTTGGTAAGGCAGAGCCTGTGAATCCCGGGGCAGAGTAAACAAGGAGGTGGTGGAGGCGTCCATGGTGGTTCCGGAATTCGCCCGTGGTTCTACACACACATACATACACACACGCGCACACATGCATACACGCACAATTGAATAAATAAAAAATTAAAAAAAAAGAAGACATACCTCCAAAGGCGTAAAGAGTTTTCACAAGATTTCACCTCTTAAATCATCCCTTCAGTTGTCAATAATATTACTCTGGGAACCAAAATATACATTTAGGGGGCATTTTCATTAATGATAGTGGTACAAAAGTACCTGGATTAGGTAATAGATTCCCAAGTCAACTGAAGCAGCTCAACCAGCACAAAAACTGTGTCTTCTTCAGCCTCTGCCTTCCCCCCATCTCTTTACATACATGGGTCTCATTCATGTTCATCAAATACTCTATCACGGATCAATGAATCTTTCAGTTAGTTATGTGGACATTGGTCATTTTCAGTATTGAGATCAGTGTCATTCCAGGAATAAAGCAATCTCATTAGTGAACAAGGTGAAAACTATATTGAGTAAGAGGTGATCAGGCATGGCAGTATGGAAAAGTCTTTTTTATTTATTTATTTATTTTATTTTTATTTTTATTATTATTATTTATTCAACTGTGTGCATGTGCGCGTGTGTGTGTGTGTGTGTGTGTGTGTGTGTGTGTGTGTGTAGAACCACGGATGAATTCACGAACCACCATGGACGCCTCCACCTCCTTCAGCCCCAGGATTCACAAGGCTCCGCCCTACCAGGACCAGAAGCGCAGGCCGCCCCCGCTTCTGCCTGGCGTCTATACGTGGGATCTGGTATCCGAACTCAGGACCTTCCGCCTGCAAGGGGGAAGCTTAACCCCTGAGCCACCTCTCCAGCCCTTTTTATGTTTTTTTAATTTTTTTATTTTGGAAAAGTCTTATAACTGCTGCTCCTATACACTGTTCAGTAGTATGTCTCAACATGATGTTTCTTTTCTAAATCTCACATCTGTTGTTATACATTCACCATGAGATTATATATGAATTTCTGCCCTTCCAGATATTCCTCATCATGAGGCTGAGTTCTCAGACATATCTCTCTCCATTCCATAAAGATCATCCTCATAGGGTTATTATTCACCCAAATCAAGAAATTGAAAACAGATAAATTGGCATGAGAAACAGGTAGAATCCGTTTGCTACACCACTGATTTCTCTTTCACATAAAAACAGTGTACAGTTCCTTCTTCATACTGTTTACATTTTAATTTCTTTATGTTGAGGATATTTGTTTTGACATTCTATCTAAGCACTCTTTATAACTAAGAGATATTTCTTTAATTTTAAATATCAAAGTATATCAACTATAGTACGCCCTTGACATAATTTTAATTTCTTATTATTATTGTTGTGGTAGGACATTTAGTCATTTTATGACTATATTTATTTTTAGACAAGTGTTTGCAGTAAGCTAAGACAACTCATAGCATACTTAAATCTAGACACCTTTGTTCAGGAATAATTGTGATACTATAGATTAAGCTGCACTTTACTTTCAGCATCTATTCATTATACAAAGAGATGTATTTTATTAAGACATTTCATTCAACTTCAGATCCACACCAGTTGCCTTTTTAAGTATCTACCCTTTCTCTCTTGCTGAGCTCCATCCTTTTTCTTTTCCTATGTGGCCCTCCTTCAGTTTTCATATGTGAGTGTTGTGTCTGCTCATATATGTGTGTGTGTGTGTGTGTGTGTGTGTGTGTGTGTGTATTTGTGTAACAACTTAGTTTTACATTTGAGAAACACATGTGATATTGATCCTTTTACTGTATCAGACTGATCTTCACAACTAATTCCTTGCAAAAGATTAATAAGTTCGTTATACCAAAATATAATTTTATTGTGCAGATATACCAAGTTTCCTGTAAATAGGCATCTGCTATTTGAAACCTAGACTAGTTCCGTATCTCAGCTGATGTTCAGGTAGCTCTACAATGTTCTGATTCAGATTTCTCTGGGTATATTCCTAGAAGTGTTACACCTGGATCATATAATAGAGCTATATATAATTTTCTGAGGCCCCCACATCTTGATTCTCAGTGACTTGACTATTTTGCATCCTACATGCAAAACAGAAGTGCCTCCCCATTCAGTCTGTTTTTTTTTATTGCTGTTTGTTTTTAATGGTAATCATTCTAATTTACGTGGGAGGGAAGTTTTGATTGCCATTTCCCTGATAGCTAAGGATTTTTTCAATAACCTTCAATTTATCAACAATTTTTATATGTTTATTACTAATTTATACTTTAACTTTTAAGAACTGTTCATTTGTCCACTTATTGAATGGAATATGAAGGGTATTTAATTACCACTTTCTAATAACCAGACACTTCATTCATATAAATTTTTTGCAAAATATAAATTATGAAATAATTTTATTTTTCTTGTTGATGTTTATGCATCAATTTTGAGTGTAGAGGCTTACAACTAATGTTCATACATTCCTTCTCTTCCTTTGGATGGTGAGCAGAGAAAATCCCAAGAACAAAGAGTGCAATAGAATTCAACTATCCGTGATTACTTTTTTTTTATTTATTCAATTGTGCGTGTATGCGTGTGTGAGCGTGTATGTATGTATGTGTGTGTCTAGAACCACAGACAAATTTGGGAACCACCATGGACCGCATCCACCTCCTCTTTGTTTACTCTGCCCCGGGATTCACAGGCTCCACCCTACCAGGACCAGAAACACAGGCCGCTCCCTCTTCGGCCTGGCGTCTATATGTGGGGTCTAGGATCCGAACTCAGGACCTTCCGCCTGCAAGGCAGAGGCTTAACCCCTGAGCCACCTCTCCAGCCCCGTAACCATGATTACTTAATTTATGTTGCTGAAAACACAGATCACATAGTATACACAAATGTCTGTAGCCAGCATATAGCAGAGACTGAGTAAATGTCAGTTGTTTTACTAACAGCATTACAGCTGCACCTTTGAAACAGAGGTCTTGTCCTTGGATCTACACCAGTGTTATTCTGGAACAACAGAGACTGAGTGATAAGTCATGGATACTTCACAACGGAAATGCTCCTTGATTGTTTCATTCTTTTCTAGCCACAGTTAATGACAATAATTCATTAATCTGAATTACAATACTACCAAATTACAGAGTAAAAAAAAACTACAATAAGACTTTTAGCGTTCAGGATAAAATACTCTAAAAACTATTTAAATGATCATATCAAATGATTGCTTACATATGGTTCTTGTATTATAAAATAATTTCAAGGAGAATGAATTGGAGGATTCCATCCATAAATAGTGTTTATGTAACCTTCAGAATCTATAACTCTTTTGTGTTTTTTAATAAAGTGGAACACGATTAATTTCGTGGGGATGATACTGATTGTAGTGAGTAAAGAAAGATGATAAAACTCAATCATGAATCATGATTACAACACAATTCTATTAATTTGTTCTCATGTTACATTCTAGTCGATTCTAAAGTTGTTATTTATTCAAAAATAAGTACCTAATCTTAGAAGTTAGGACATTGTTTAACATTTGAATTTACGTAGAAAAGATGTATCTGTGTTTAACTTTATAAGAAAAGTAGTTGGCTAACAGCTTCACATCAACTGTATTCCAGGAAGCTGAAGACTTCAAACGTGAGAGTCCATTTGTTGAATAGCTTTCTTCCCATATTGAATTTTGTCCATCATTCTATCTTACTGAATGTAATTTAAAAACTAATGCAGTCATATCACACATTTTGGCAAGAATGTTTTGCTGATTTGATCTCAAATATAGCAAGATTATATTGTAGTGAGGACTGTTTTGTTTCAACAATCCCCCACAATGCCTTCTCAAGGCATTCCAGTTAAAAACAGGCAGTGACACAGAAATGTGGGAATGTTATGGCTAAAAGCTATTACAGTAGACCAGTAGAAAAGAACTTGACTCTAAATCTTGATGGTTACCCAGTATTGATGTAATGCTGTTTTTAGTCGAATCTGGGAACGCCAGTTTCCTGGACTTTAGAGAGGACCCCTCCAGAAACAAGAAATGGAAATGCAAATACTTCATTTTTCCTTTTGTCTTAGTAATAGTTTTTGAAAAGTAATGGACAGAGCATAGAGGGAAAAGAGGAGAAAACTGAAGAAGCCTCCTTAGACAGCATGATTCCAGACTTGAAAGAATGGTAAGATGAAGAAGATGGAAGATTGATCTAGAAACCACTGACCCTTAAGAATCCAAACAAGGTGAATTCTTTTAAACTAGGTGAAACTCATTCTATCCATTCAAAGTTAGAACTAGAAACAGAAGTTTCCCCAGAAAACCCTGCCACCTCCATCCTGGGGATAGTTTCTTGTAACCTGACACCTAGAAGACAGGTCTCTAGATTTGTCTGACATGGACCCTCTAGATTAATGTGGGCCTTTTCACTTGCTAGCTAGGGATGTCTTGGTTGTATAAACAGTGGGGAAAACTCATCCTATTGTGAGAGAAACAATTCCTTAGGCAGGTCCGGAGTGAATACAGATGGAGAGAGTGAATATTGGCAGCCAAGTCAATGCATTTATTAGTCCCTTCCTCTCTGCTCTTGCTGGAGATATGATGCTACTGTGATTGGCTGTTTCAAGTTCCTGATACTGTAACTTGCCTTCAGTGAGAAACTACAGCCTGGAATTGAGAGCAGAAATGAGCTTTTTGTTTGGGTCAAGTATTTTGTTAAAGATTCAAAATAATGATGAAAAACCAAAGCTTACACTTTTTCCACCTAAGGTCATTCTGAGTCACAGACTGAAGTGCTGGAGGAAAATAAAAGTTCAGGAATGCAGCCTGCTCGATTCCTGTTCCAAGTATCATGGAACTTTGTAGTTTCTGAAAACATGAAACATGATTTCGTGAATACCTTGCCTTTTCCTCTAGTTTTTTTTGTTTGTTTGTTTGTTTGTTTGTTGCACTGGAATTTCTGTACGGCAATTGACTAGTATTAATCATTGCTTTGCAAAGTTAAGCCCAGGGAAAGGAGCTAATAGCTTCTATGCAAAATAAAGAAGTCAAATAAAGGAATCCACTTGAACTATCAAATTACAATACTCCAATACATCTGAAATTTCTAGCAACCAATTATTTTTTTTCTTTAATAGCAGAGACAAATTCACCACAACTATTAAAAATAATATGAAATGCTGAAACCGTAAAGCCAGTTATCCTCATAACACAGATGGTAATGTACACCTGTAAACTTTAATTCAAGTGTACATATATTTTTTATTTTAGTTACAGTATCTGAGTGCATGTGTATGTGTGGATAAATATTCGTATATACATGTGTGTGTACATTTGTGTGTACCCATAATCCTGCAAATGATGAGAGAAAACCTAGTATGATGTTAACTTGCTGAGCAGTAATTCAGCATTCAGGAGACTAAGAGGATTGCTACGAGTTCAAAATCAACATTGCTACATAGTGAGTTTCAGGTGAGCCTAGGTCATAGTGAGAAACTATCAAAAAAATACAAATTATACTTCTTTTTTAACTTTATTTTTCTCATCTAGGAAGCAGGTATGAAATTACCCCAGAATATTCATATGAAGAAAATGTTCATTAACACAGATAAAATATTTGATCAATATGGTACCCAGGAAACATTAAATATGCATTGGCATGTTAAGATTTGCATTTTATGTAATTAAAACCTCATTATATAATGGGATACATATTGATATATTCACCAGATTAATAAATGTGAAACCAAAACTCTCAGTGTTATTGCCAAAAATTATACATACTAGAAGATATGGACCTGTAATGCAAATTAAAATCTGACATCATTTGCTACAATTGCATTATCAGTCAGCAAAAATGTCAAGTGCTGGTGATTTCTCCTAGGGAATTTATGTACTGAAATTACTAATTGACAACAATGTGCATTATTTTTCACATACACATTTAGATTTGTTATATATAATATGTTAGTCCATAACTCTAGGCATGAAATTCTTGGACTTTTCTGAGTTCAGACATGCCAGTTGGTCATGTGCTCTCAGTTATGCTCACTGATGTTTTCAATGTGAATCAAATAAACAAAACCTTTGAACTGTAGGATAAAAAATCAAGCAAGATTCACATGAATATGTTTTAAATAAATACTAATTAAGCAAGCATAAGGACTAAATCTTAAGGACATAAATTAGAACAGGTTATAAGATCCATGGAGGCGAGTGAGACACATTCTTCTCTTTTCTGACTTCCTGTTTGACCCTTTGCCATCATGATCCCAGAGAAAAGGTGTTTTGAGGTTCAAATATAAGAACATGGCTGTACAAGGTCCTAGGTAAATGAGGCTACCTGCATTTTTTAATTCATACACGGGGTGTTACTTTCCCTCTTGTTTCTTCTGCCTGAGAAGAGCGAAGCTTAATAAGCTAAAACCCACTTGTTTGAATTGCATATTTTTGCATAACAAATTATCCTCAAGTTTAGTAACCTGAAACAAAAAAAAAATATTTTGCTATTGTTCTGTAGGGTGATGATTTTGTTCTTGCTGTAGTTTCTTCTTGACTGACTCCTGACTTTAACCATGTGATGGTTACTTGGAATGGAGTGGGTAAGATGGCCTCATGTGTTGGTCTGCAAATCAATCCCAGTTATGTGCTGAACCATGGATCCTTGGCCACCATAGAGATCACATGACAATCTCTCTGTGCAACATTATATTGTGCAATATTATGCATATTATTTGGCAGATATCTCTTCATTTCTTACCACACCAGCATTGTTAGATCAACCTCAATGAGACATGCCACTGTTTTCTTCAACAACTACAATTCCTGTTTAAAAGAAGAATGTGCTTCTCATCTTGTGACATATATAAACAGAATGGCTACAACATAAAAATATTCCAGACAGTATGAGAACCTGCTGCACATAACTCATTCTAATTCTTTTTGTTACCTGATGGTAATTTATAAATTTTACAAATGTCAACCTTATCTTTGGACTAGTAACATTTTATGTCCCCTTTATTCACTTGAGCTAGTAAGGGAAAATACTAGTTTCATATTTACTGGTCTCATGTCTTCCTCCCTCTATCAGATAAACTGTGATTTTTCCTTTGCAGCTTCTGTTATCATATAGTTATGATTTGTTACCTAAATTAAGATAACATTATTTTAATCTGTTCTTTTAACTTGCTCTCTTTGATTTTCACAAATGTTCTAAAAATCTTTTGTAAAATATATATTACATTAATCCTCAGCTTAAACGCCACTATTATTTTTCTGTTCAGTAAAGATACAGCTCTTTATATCCTAGAGCAGGAAAAGAATTCCAGTTATATGGTCTAGGTTTCTTTGTCTCATCTATTACATGAAAATAAAATCATTACATGTTATCAGTCCTAGGTTGGTTAAGCTGATATATACCTAAATTCCTTTGCTTCTATTTGCCCATGTAATTTCATAATGCTGTTCAACAACACTTTATTGTTGTGTCATTTTCTTTAGTCAATAGGACACAGAAAGTGTCAAAAACAGAGGTTAGCATGTTGCTCCTTTTAGCCTTAAAGTGCAGGGAACCTGCCCAGGTCTATCTAGTATCTGTGGGCTAAATGACTATGACTGAGGTATGTATGATAATAGTAGCATTTAACAACTCCCAGTATTAGGATTTTTCCCAATCACATGAGTGAATCCCACATTTAGATCAGAATTAATGGTTGGACAATATATAACTGAATTATTTATCGACTCATAGTTTGCTAAAAATAATTATCGTCTAAGGATTTGAGTAGGAAATTTTTTTGTGTTTTGAGCAAGCTGACACAGAAATTGGACTGATCCTATAGTATAACTATTAAAAAAACAATATGCTGGATGGGCTCTGAGAATGAACATTGAAGAAAGATGAAAAAATTACTTAAACTGATAAAATTACGTAGTGGTAAAATGATTGGCATAATTGTCAGGTAGGATAAATTGGAAGATATAACAAGCGTTAATGAAATTTTGGAATTGAATAAGGTGTCCAGACAGAAACAGAAGATAGCATGTATATATATAAATTATATATGGGATAGAAGTTACGGTACTTAATGATGCATATCATAGACTTGTAACTTGTTCTTTAGTTTCCAAATCTCTAAAGGCAGATATAATTCTCAAAGTAAAATACTTTAAGGGAACAATCAAATCACCAATATCTCTCTAGTTTTAATTTTTTTATTATTTATTCAATTGTGTGTGTATGTATGTGTGTGTATGTGTGTGTGTGTGTGTGTGTGTGTGTAGAACCACAGACGAATTCGGGAACCACCATGGACGCCTCCACCTCCTCCTTGTTTCTTCTACCCCGGGATTCACAGGCTCCACCCTACCAGGACCAGAAACTTAGGCCGCCCCTGCTTCCGCCCGGTATCTATACGTGTGCCTAGTATCAGAACTCAGGACCTTCCGCCTGCAAGGCAGAGGCTTTACCCCTGAGCCACCTCTCCAGCCCCTTTTTTTAAAATTATTTTTATTATTTATTCAATTGTGCGTGTATGCATGTGTGTGTGTGTGTGTGTGTGTGTGTGTGTGTGTGTGTGTGTGCGCGCGCGCGCAATGTCTCTCTAGTTTAAAGAACTTGCGTAAGTCAAATAATTTTGAATTAGAACTTTAGTCTCTCTCTCTTTAAAGAAAAAAAGGTAAGTCTCAAAAATAAATTCTTGGTTAAACACATAACTATTGTTTAAAACTTTTGCCTTAAAAGCACAACAATCTGAGTCTGGATCTCCAGACCACATGCTAAAAAAAAAAAAGTTGGAGAGACAGGGGAAAACCTGTAATGGCCTTGGAAGGCAGAGGCTCTTTCCTGCAGCCTAGAACTTATAGTATGGCAGGAAAATCTAATTAATAACTTTATTTTCCTCCTCACAGTAATGTCTCGTGTATTGAAGTGAATACAGAGAATGTGATTCCATGCTGCATTGTGTCATGTTTCTATCATGTTTCTTTCCTTACTGACAAATAATCAGACCCTGATTACACACAAATTTTATCATTTTGGTTGAAGAATCTGGTTATATAAATGCACACAACAGGTTACTAGTAGATTTATATACTGAGTGGCTTCAACTGATATAATCCAATGTTTAAAATTAAGTTGGTCCTTTAGAGTAACTTTTTTGAAATTACCCATCAAATATTAATGGTAAATATTAATTTTAAACCTAAATTAATTCTTACAGATGCTGAGTGTTGCTTATTTCAATGAAGATGGACTTCAGAAGATAGTTTAATATAAAACTCAGCTCCTAGTATTAGAAGATGTCTGAATACAGACTCTAACATGACGAAGTCACAAAATGTGAAAATCAAAAAAAGAAAACATATGGGATAGTTAAACTTCGGTGTCAACTTGAGCACATTAGCTGAGACCACTTGAAGAGATTATCTGGATCAGTACATCTACAATACAAAGACCAGTCCTAGATCCAATTGGAACTTCCCCAGATATTATTGGAACCTCTTAGTAGGGGACCAGATAAAAGGAAACAAAGAACAGAAAACTGGGAAGAAGAGAGACTTTCCAGGAATCCTCAAACCTTCAGCTGAGCTGTCACTCACTAGCCTACTGTATTTCACAGTGACATAGCCTGCCTCCAATTTCAGCCAGCCAGCCCTGCCATCTTCACCATGGCTGCATCTACCCTCTGAAGCCACAAGATGAATAAATTTCCTTTTTTCCCTTAAGGTATTTGACTTTGGGTGTTCTCTTACAGCCACAGTTAAGATTAACTGTTATACCAGATAAGAAAATTTTTAAATTGGAGATATATTTAAATGAATACATACCCATCCTAAGAGACTGTTCATCCATATAGTGAAAAATTCTGTGACTACATTTAAGGAAGGCACAGTAATGGAACTTCTAGCATCAAATGGAGTGCTACAAAGGCCTTCATCCAATATTTGCTATACAAAGACATTCATACACACATATCTGTCACACTATAATTAGTAATAAGAGCAGCAAGCAGAGTAATATGTTAGGAAGAAAACAGACATTCTGTATAACACTGTCAGTGAATGGATATATTTCTGAAAGTATAGCAAATATCTAATTAGTTACTTGAGTAGGTACCATTTCTGCTTGTATACATACAAATATATCAGTAGCATTGCTATTATCATTCTTGTTAATATATTATAGCCTTTAGTTAAATCTGTGCTTGACAGTATTAGCTCTCATATCTGAAATCTCACTGATTTTTTTCTGTCTTATATTTGGCTTTCAAGACTACAGTTAGCTATATTTGGACACATCTTATCTCTCATACAATAGTCCGTGCTCTTTGAAAGACAGGTGTATCTTTAAGCTATTATATCCTTTGTTATCTTTGTGCCTTACGTTCCTTAGAGGCACAATGAATGCCAGTTAAATTAAACAACTATTTATTCTATAAAATATTAGCTTTTCATGTTATTTCAGTTAGATTTTCTTCAGGAAATAGATTAATATGAAGGAAAGTCACTAGCCTCACACAGACTTTATGCAAAATGTATTTTATCTTTTAGATGGGCAACCATTAGACTTTTCTATGCTTCAGTTTCTTTATCTTTGTAAAGCTAAGTAAAGTATACATTGTATAGGACTCTGAAGTTAAGTGAGACATTGCAGGTAACATATACAAAACTTAAGAATCTTGAAATGTTATCCATATTTACAGTTACTTTATCAACAGCTTGTTTTTTTATTAATATATTTTTTATTATTATTTCAGCTCATACAAACTTAATAGGTACACCAGTTCCCTCCCTCCCCCGTACCCCCTGCTCCTCCTCCCCAACTCCCTCCCTTCCCATCCCCCAGTGCCTCCCGCCCCAATTCCCAGAGAGTCCTTTCTTGTGCATGCCTGATTTTCCTCTGGGCCCTCCTCTCCGATGACGTTCAAGGACCCAGTGGCCTTTCCCTGAATCCTTTCCCCTGTTCCCCTTAGGTATAGGAACACTGCTGTGGCTGCCAATCCCTTGCCACCAAAGATTTTGCTGCCTTTAGCAGATGCTAGACTTTGTGGGGTCAATAGTGTGTTGGACAATGTGCAGGGCATGCAAAGTCCAATTATGATTGCTTCAGCCCTAACTTGTATGGAGTATCTTACATATCATTGCTCCTCCCATCCTTTTGCTCTTACACTCTTACCGCCCCCTCTTCCGCAAATTTCCCTGAGTTCCAGGATGGGGAGAAATTAAGCTGGCCTAGTTCTAGGTGGTTGATATAGATTCTCTGAAGTTCTGGATTGTGGTTTGTTGGTTTTCTTTTGCAGTTTTGCTGCTCCTGCAATGCCCTTCACTCCATCCTGGTGGGCATTGTATGTTACCCCCTGGCCAGAGACAAAAAGCTGTTAAACTAGTCTTGTGATAAAAGCACATTCAAAGGTAGATGTAATAAAAGTGGGAAACCACAGTGAGGGAGGGGTCTATCACCAATTTGCACAATGGTTACTTTTTATCACTGGTAGTTTTTCTGTTCATTTTTTAACAATTGTGAATGTGGAGATATGAAAGAAGATGATTCCTGATTCATATTTTGTTAATATTAAATGAAACTCAAATTAAAGGAAATAGAAAGAAGAAATGCATAGTGGATATGTATTAACTGTGAGCTTTGACTGTCATGGCAGCTCCTCCTAATAGTACTTGGTGATGAAATCCAACACCTGGCTTACAGGTGCTACTAATTCTATTTCAGTAATGAAAGATTGCCTGTTATCGAGAAATACGATATCTTCCCTACTTGAAGCATCAAGGCGATGCACATTCTACAAAAGTCAAACCAGTTTAAGTTTTGCAGTGCATCATTTTCTGAGACCATTTATTCCTTCTGATTACAATGATAAGATCTCCTTTTGATTTTGTCAGTTTCTAATTCCAATGTATGGAGTGCTCAAAACTCTTTTCATAATTATGATTATTGTTTGGGAGTCATAGATAACAATACTCTCCAGAACAAATTAGGTGCTAATTAAGCAATCCTCCTCCCTTACTACAAACAAGGAGAGAATTTTAAGATAGAAAGTCAGTGTGTGTATAAATATACAAATGCCCATATATTAGAATACATATGAAACTTAAAATATGCATGATATATATATATACTCTCATACATGCATTCATCTTAACTAAAAACTGATTCATGTTATGTGCTACATCATTTTTAGTCTCGAAATAAGATAAAAATATGCCTCTGTAACAAATACAAGTAACAACTGATGGCTCAAGCTCTGGGCACATTTGTAAACACTTATCTAATTAAATCCTGAACAAGCCCGCACAAGATTGTTTAATGGATGGAGAAGACCCAAACCATGAAAAAAAAATGAGACCATTCCCCAGGCAGGTGGATAAAATGAAGTAAGTGGGTGTAATTTAGAATACTTGGACATATATGCTGTCTTGTAAGTGAGGTTTGCCTCCCTCAAATGAGTCCTAGGTAAATGTTATTGCCAGTTCTCTTGTACTCATTAATTAAATTGGACTTTCCCGCCAAACTGAATTATTAAATGTAACGAGATAATCTTAAAGAAAATTCTTGTTCCCCCTTAGCCAATTTATCATGAGTTTATCAGAAGCATAAATTTTTATGATAAGTTTATCAGGCAACTATGACAACTACAAACTTCTATTTATTTCCCCAAAGAATAACTCAGTCTATTGCTTACTTAGTGGATTTTATCCCTTCTGCATCTATTATGTCATTGCTTCAGAAGATGGGTATTTGTTTTAAGTCACTTATTTGTTCCTTTTTATTTATTAGACAATTTACTAACCAAAAGCATTTATTTATTTGGGCTTAGTCCCTTCTTTAACTATTATGCAATCACTAACTGGCTTTAAATACAGGAAATGGATTCTTGCAAAAATTTTAACAGACATACTAACCATAAAGACACTAATTATTGCTAATGAGAGTGTAATAGATGAATCAATATTTTAACTTTAAATAAAGCCACTATGCTTCAGAATGTGGTTTCTTGTAGTGATCAAATGTGTATCAGTTTTATTAATGAGCAACTACTTGGGCAGAACTGCCTCATTAGAAGAATTCTAATTTGACATTGTGTAAGACAGTCAATGAAGGTTTTGAGCCAAAATAATCAATCTGAAATCCCTTTTTAACAATGTTACATTGACATTAACAACTCATGAAACTCAGTCTTGTTCTATGTAGTGTGCTAGTTTGAGACCTATTGCGTGGCTAGCAGCAAATTTCAGAGAGGAAGTGTGAAAGGAAAGGTGATTTTTAAATGCCATATAGGAGTCTAAAAGAAGTATGATGACACTTACAAAATGAATTGTATGAAGTTTCAAGTGTTTTTTTTTTATTCCTTGCTTCATAAAATAACCTAAAAACAAATAGAAAATTAATTATTTGTATAAAATCAGGGCTTACTGTTGACACACTTTCTCTGAGCTGCTCTTTACTCTTATAATCCACTGCATGCCGGTAATGAACCTCATTTATAAACTCAACTGATTCCCTACAAAAAGTCACAGCAATAATGAAAGGTCGGTCAATATTAAACACATTGAGTACATATCCTCAGTTTTCCTTTCTTATAATTTATATTCTATTTTCAAGCATGAACAGGAGTCTCAGGCAAATTAAATAATTAATATTGTCTCACCCAATAGTAGAGGTTTGATTAACTCTAAAATTCCACCTAAACTCCAACTCATCCAAGAAAATATGTTCATTTACAGTTTCCAAGGAAACCACTAATGTAATAAAAGCAAATGTTAATAACCTAGAATTAAGCAATTTCTTCCAAAAGCAATTTCTTTATTAGATAAATATAGAATATGTAAGTGACTTCTGAGTTAGAGAAAATGTTCCTTAAAATATGAAAAGAAAATAGTTGGGGAAAATTATAAGAATAAATGCAGGCACTGTAAAAATAATAATATTAAGCAGTGAAAAGAATGTGGAAAGATTTTGTTTGCTCGTTTGCCTTATATTCTCTTTTTCACCATAAAGAGTTTTTTCCATCTGGTTTTATTTTTTTTCTTTCTTTCTTTTTTTTTATTAAAAATGTAATTATACATTTTAAAATTTTTTACCAGTTCCCTCCCTCCCCCCTTCTCCCCCCCCCCGAACCCCCCCTCTCCCTCCTCTCCCTCCCCATCCCCCAGTGCCTCCCCCACAATTCCCAGAGAGTCCTTTATTGTGTACGCCTGACTCTCCACTGGGTCCTCCTTTCCGATGACATATAAGGACCCAGTGGCATTTCCATAAGCCCTTTCTCTTGTTCCCCTTAAGCATAGGAGCACTACTCTGGCTGTCAATCCCTTGCCTCCAGGGATCTCGGTGCCCTTAACAGAGGCTAGACTTTATGAGGGCAACAGTGTGCTGGACATTGCGCAGAGCATGCAAAGTCCCATTATGATTGCTTTGGCCCCAACTATTGTTGAGAATCTTGCAAATCGTTGTTCCTCCCATCCTTGTGCTCTTACACTCTTACCGCCCCCTCTTCCGCAAATGTCCCTGAGCTCCAGGATTGGGAGAGATTAGGCTCGCCTAGTTCTATGTGATTGATATAGAGTCTCTGAAGTTCTGGATTGTGGTTTGTTGATTTTCTTTTGCAGTTTTGCTGCTCCTGCAATGCCCTTCACTCCATCCTGCTGGGCACTGTATGTCACCCCCTGGCCAGAGACAAAAAGCTGTTAAACTGGAGTCTTGTTATAATAGCACATTCAATGGTAGATGTAATAAAAGTAGGAAACCTCAGTGAGGGAGGGGTCTATCACCCATTTGCAAAATGATTACTTTTTATCTGTTAGACTATATGCCCTCCCCTTATGGTGAGATCAGGAAAGAACGTCTGTGAACTTAACCAGGTTTCTCATTACTTATTGCAGACCTTGATGGAAGTCTATTTTCTCTGCTGTAACATGGTCCCTTCTCTCCTTGTTTCTGGTGTGGCCCTCCATCTGGTTTTAAACAATAAATTTCTGTAGTCTTGATCCATGTTAGCATGGTTAGGTCATTGGAAATTCTGTGATACTGAAGAATTCATAAGTGACAATAAGCAGTAATATAAGTTAAATGAAATGGGAAATATGTATCAAGAGATATCTTGGTGTTCTGACAACAGTGATTTTAAGACTCAATACTAAAAAAAGACAAGAAGCAAGAAGGTAGATAATACATTTCTCAATAAGTACATAAGGGACAAACATTCTAGTAATAAGAGCAGATTTGAAAAAATCTGCATGCATTGCTGATAAAAAAAGCTCAAGTATTGTTTGCCAAGTTGAATATATAGGTTTTGTTTCTAGAATAAAACCGACAACCAAATCACAAACCAGACACACACTCAGAGTAAACCGTCAGCTGAATTGTATATGCACTGATTTTGAGAAGTTAAAGTTCTGAAACTCAACATTGGAAAACACATTTTATCTTCTTAAGCATTAACTTCCCCACATATAAACTATTATTAGTATACCAACTCCATAAAGGTATATTAAAGATTAATTTAGAGAGTGTAATCAAAATGCCTCATGCAGTGGATTTTAAATAGATAAGTAAATCTCAATAAATACTCAAATAACCATAGCATCTTGCCTGCTCATCCATAAATATTATCAGGATTAGAACTAAAATTTAACGTGGAACAGAGAGATAACTGATTTGCACTGATCCCTGACTCTGGAGATCCATGTGTCCATCAAAAGTGATGAGACATGGGCATTTTAATTCAGATAGGGTCTTATTCCTCACAAAATTTTAGTTTTAATTGCTTGATCCAAAACTACAAAAGCAACTGTAATCATTAGTAACCATATCAGAGAAAAAAATAACTAGAGGACTTTTTTATCCATCATTAGGAATATGCAAAGTGAGCAGCCTTGTTGGTTTATTCCTGCAAACCCAACATTAAGAGGACGAAAGGAAGAGAATCAAGTGCAAATTCTGCCTGGGCATTTAAAATAGTGAGATCCCATTTCAAAAATAGCCAATTAACTAACTAATTAATTAATTAATTAAGTTGGCACCTTCAATTCTGGAGAGATAAGTCTTCCTATGGTTCAAATTCCTGAGAGGATTTGTCCCTGGAATGTAGGCAAACATCAATGATTTCGTGGGGAAAAGTTAGGAACAGAAAGAGGATCTCTTATAAGTTTACTTCTCTTATCAATGTCCCCGGATTAAAGTTGGGAAAACTTGTTTGAAAATGATGTAAATGTGGTAAACTATGATCTCATCTGTGGCAAAAAGGACTTAATATGAGGAAATGGTCAGCTGTTTGTCCTTTCAAATGCATTTAAGGCTTTGCAGTAATCTTGGGAAGCAATGCCAGCAAAGTGTTTACTTAGCATTGCAGAAAATAATGTGAAAGAATTCCTCAATGTCATTTGTAATTTGCTCTTTGAAAATATATGTAAGATTTTAAATAGAAGGATTCTAAAGCATATCATACAGCTAAGTATAGATATAGTCATATAGATACATATGTTATATGTACATATGTATGTGTACATATATATATATATCTCCTGTAATATATATCTCAGTGTGTGTATATATATAATCACTGTATATATATAATTATATATAACAGGTGTACAAGGTGTACATATATATATCACAGACATATATATATATATCACAGGTGTATATATATATATATATATATATATCACAGGTATATATACACCTTTAACAAGAACCACTTTTTGAGTAGGTTAGGCATTACTAAAGTCATAAAAAGCAGATTTTCAACAAGAGAGTTTTTATTTCAATAATATCAGGTGGTAACACTGTAGCACAACATATCAGATTGCACAAATCACAAACTGAGCATTTTGAACAACATTCTCCATTGTCATATATATATACATATATATGTATATGTATATATATAAACAAATTCAATTCAAGCCATAGATTTTCTGTTCCCTAAAATATATAAATATATACAAGAAATCATAAGCTGAAATTCTAATTGCTGAAAACAAAACAGATATATATATATATATATGAGTGCGTTTCCCAGTAAAATAGATCCTCAGTTCTTTAACTATTTCTAATTCATATTTACCTGTAGAGAATGTTCAAAGCTTACATCAGATTCTTGGCTATATGAATCTTGCTTCCCATAAAAATAATCCTTGATGAATTTCCATATGTGTTCCCTGAGCTGTATCTCAAACTAAAAAAAAATTCTCTAACAAATGAGAATAATCAAGAGCATAGTAAAAAATGGTACAGTTATGCAAACACTTGTTTTCTGGTGAATTTAATAATGGTTTTAATAATGATTTTTAATAAGCTAAAAATCACATATATGATGATTTGCTTTCTAGAGTTTATTTCAAACATTCAGAGACTATTAGTTTAAGCAAAGTTTTCTAATGTTTGCTGCATGAACGTGTATTTTTGCTAATCAGTAATATCAATAAAGCAAGAATATTATTTTCTATATATAAAAATCAATAATTATCCCAAAGTATCAGTACATAGCATTACAGATTTAACTTTAAAAAAGAAAGGGTCCACCTTCATTTTTGCCACACATCTTGCAGTCATGCTTATCTTTGTCTTTGATGAATTTTATATTAGATCTTATCAGAATATGAAGAGTATGATTCATCATTTCATTGTAGATTCAACAACATGACATTCTCATCACAAGAGATCACCGAGGTGAAAAATCTTGATCCTTTTATTTGTGTCACTTCTCATTTTATTGACTCAATAAAATGGCTTCATACTCTCAATATGTAAGCTACAGTCATTGCTACTTTTGTGTGTTGGGGGAAGCAGTGAGTTGATGTGTGGGTGTGTGGTATATGTGTCTGAACATGTGTGTATAGGCATGCTTGCCCATGTACATGAAATCAGAAGAAAGATATTGGGTGTCTTTTTATATAGGTTTATGCCTTTTTCTCTTGAGGTAGGTTCTTTCCTTGAAGATGGAGTTTGTCATTTGACTAAGTCCACTGGCCAGGAAGCTCCTGGGATCTGTCTCTCTTCATTCCCAAAAGCTGGAGTCACAGTCATATGCTACAATGCCTGGTTTTTATTGTAGTGCTAAGGATTCAAACTCAGGTTATCATGCTTGCATAGTAAGCACTTACCCAGTCTGGTCAACTCCCAGCCCGTTATTGTTATTCTCAATGTACATTTCAGCATAATGTCTATGGCTGTTCTGATTATGTCTGATACCTGAACACCTTGAGATCTTTTACATCAATTTATAACGAACACCATTCATGGTCTCCTTGATACAACCAGAATAATATAAATTTACCACAAATGGAATGAATAATTCAACAATGTTATATGTAGAGAGAAGTACAACCCCTTCCCATTGTCTCCAACTCAACACAACCAATAACAAACTGATATTTCACTCAATTAGATGTGAGCCTAAAATTTCTTGAAATTTTAGATTTGGAGCAACCATTGACTGAACTCCAACCACGTCATTAGCATAAGATCAAGGTTTATGGCTGAGTTTAGGACACTGGCAAAGCCACAACTTACGAACTCTTATGACTAGAAGAAGCAGAAATATTTTATTATTCTCTTGAAATTTATTTTCATTTTTCAAAACGAATGTATTTTAAATTAAAGTGAGCATAAGTTCGATGTGCTAGGACATATGCACAAAGACAGTTTTGATAGGGCAAATGCAAATAGAGATCATTAAGTAAATGCAATGAAATTCTACCTACATATTTTTATTTACTAACAATAAAATGATTAAGTATTTTAAATCAACTAGAAAAATGCATAGTAAAATTATTTATAGCATAGAACCCTAATGTAGAAGTAATCAGGTAAATCTTTCAAATGATTGACTAATCTCAGAGAAAGTATTTAAGCTAGAAGTCACTCAATTCTACCTGTTCCATACTCAGTGCTAGATATTACTCCCCCCGAAAAAGTTTAATTCAGCTATTCAGATTTCCTTTATTTCTAGAGAAAGGAAACTTGTAGGTTTTTGGTTGTTTTCTTTTTTAACAGTAGAATAATAACTAAATTGAAGAAAGTATCACTTCCTAAGTCATTTCATCTTGGTGGCTTTAAATTCCCAGACTATTGGTTAGCAATTTGTCTCTTTTTTTAGCAGTGGAGGTTTCCTATGGGCTATTTGTTCACTATATACCAAACAATTATTTTTAAATAAATTCCATGCTGCTACCAGGGACACTGATATTTTGATATCTTACCTAATATAGTGCCCATGTTCCTTGGACTAGACTACAATTCACTCCTTTATTACAGAATTACTGACCATGATAACACTGTTGATATGACACAGAACTTGAATATGACCTTAGAATGTGTATTCTTAAGCTTTGATATGGACTGAGAATCTATTGATTGATCTTAGTTTTGGACCTTCTTTTGAAGACTGTTTTGCCAGAGACATTAAAATATTTCTATTTATAGAAAGAGTGAAAATTGCAAGTACTATCTCATATCAACAGTGTATTATGGTCAAGAGTTTTGTTATAATCAAATAAATTTTAGCCCTTTCTTTGTGTCCCACTGGATTAAACCAGAAACTTTTGTTTCATCCTAGGTTTGAGCCCATATATACATTTTGACCCCCTTTTGGGTCTACTAATGATCATTAATATTCATTAGTATTTTGTGAAATCCCATAGGTTTCCTCTATGTTCATTACTGATCACTCTGTTGTAGGTTCATGACTGCCGTGTACATGATGGTTTTGGAGACTAGAGTTTCACAATCCTTTTTCTCATCTTCCAGCTTTTACAATTTTTCCACCCCTCCTACACAATGGTTCCTAAGTCTTTGTAAATAGTACATAAGGCTTCTTGAGGACTGAACCCTAAATCTTCACTAACTATCAACCTCTTGTGTAATAATTCTCTGCTGTCATCGTCAGTCACAAACATGAGTTGGTCTCTGGCTTGGAGCTGAGGTCAGTCTTCATATTCTTTCTGATGTCTCTTCTGTGATGTCCATAATACTTTAAGAGAGAAGGGTAGGTGTCCTACCTCATACTAGAGGCTTTCACTGTCAACTATTTTCTGCAGCCATCACCCAGTGATTAAAAAAAGCTTCTGGAAAGAGGACTGTGCTAAGCAATGAGTTTAAAGATAGGTATTTATAAGAAAATCTGATGCTGTATCCCTTTAACTAATGACTTCTTCATCCATGAGTTTTTAGAGTGATTTAAAATACCATGTATGAGTTATATCAAATTGAATCTTGAATCCACTGGAAAGTTTTGATTACCCTTGTAATATTCATGTCACTGCTCCTCCAATAAGTAAGTCTTGTCGGGATGGTTCTTGTTGTAGCTAACAGAATTCACAGTTTAGCAAGGATTTTGATGAATGCTGATATTTTTTATATATTCCTATTACATAAAAGAATGCCTTTCTACAAGACCAACATAAATGAGTGTTTTAATATGCAAATGTATATATAAAATCACACATAATCCTCAGGGATATGTGAGGAGGAAAAGAATGAAGAAAGTTATTCTTTAGGGACTATTAATTATTTCACTCCAGAGCCTGAGGATTTGACTTTTTCATAATTCTTTCTATAATAATTTGTCTGATTGGAATAACAACACTTGGTATATATTCTAGCAATCTATTTAATAATCTCTTTTTGGGCTCAAGAATTCTATTCATTTGGCTTTTGGTAACTCATTTTCTTAGTGACTCAACAATTTGCCAAATTTCTCTTCCAGGTAAAGTAAATTCAGCTACATACAAAAGAAAACCACCTCTTGCCTCCACTAAATCACACTCAATGAAGAGACAGACAATAAGCAACATGTATAGGTGATCATTAAAACTTTCAAGACTGAAGATATATGCTAAGAAGAATGAAAGCTGGAGTCAATGTTGTTGTTGATAAAGGCAATTCAAATTTAAAAGTTATTTTAGTTGCCTTTTTCTGCTGTGGGACAATATTTAGACTCCCACAGAAAGGGAAAAAGAGATATTTACTTCATGATTCTAGAAGGAAGAGAAAGTTCTTAGAGTGGAAAAGGCACAGTGGGCAGTAGAAGTTGGAGGCAGCTCAGGTCAGTCTTCATCATGCATACAAAGCAATTAAGAGGGAATTATAGGGCTAAGTAAATAAACTGCAAGATCTGTCTCTTGTGATACGTCTATCTCAAAGACTCCAGCTCCTGAAAGTGTCACTATCTTTCCCAATATTAACATCAGTTGAGGATGCAAACACATGTGCCTGTGGGGGAAAACTCACATTGAAACCATGACAACAGTGTATCCAGGGAAAATACTTTGAATGGAGCTCCAAATATAATCCCATAAGTGTTTTAGAAATTTCAATGTAGTTTGACACCCTGCAGTGTATGGACTACGGTTTTAATGTAAATCTACAAAAATCCTGCTATGCTTCTATTGTAAATTGTTCCATGTGACCCTATATATAAAATACATGCCACTTCATGAATATTCTTATTCTGTTTTATTTTAATTTTAATACCATGCACAACCTTTCATATCTGTAACTTTTGACTACAACAAATACTCAAAGTTAAGTCATAATATCATTTGCAATAAATTCAAACAACGTCCTTGAGTAGTTTGTTAACTTCTGTTACAATAATTCTTTCTAAGGGAATACTTTACTTGCAAAACTTCAGATCTCAATGACTTATAGCAATAGCATTTAACTAGACACCCAGAAGTTGGCATCTTTTTAAAGGCTTGGTACAACACAGCAACTAGAGAAAAATAGGGTCAAAATTGGTGATTGAAAGACAGGTTCAAAAATTGATGCCATATCCTTTCTTTACAAATTCCATTTGTCAACTCAAGAAAACAGAAAACTATATTCCACTAGTAATGGATCATTTATAGCAAATAATAATGCAATATAATATAATCTACCAAGTTTAAATAGCATAATTTTATAAACTGAACACAATATTATGTAGTGCCTCCAAACTTACATAGTAATTTGGTAATTTGGTCTTTTCAGGTTATACAGAACTGTCTAGAAAAGTGTTAACTTAAATAATTAGAAAGGCAATAAGATTACTAAATATACTCCTCCTAAATAGTCACGAAAGAGACTATATCTGTTGTCTATTTCCATATCTTGCCCACACCATTGAGATTCTCTTTTGCAAACCTCAGTCTGACATCCCTACTATGCTGAATTTATCTTGTGCAATATTAGTCTCCATAATGGATCATCTGTTAGGTCTCAATATATTTAGTGTTGTATTTTGTTATAAATTTTATATGCTACCAAAGTTTATCAGTACCCCAAGTTCTCTGAAGTCTTGTACATTCACATCTGAACACTTCTACTTGTGTAAGGTCTTGGTTTTTGGAATATTTAAATTCCAGACAACTTAATTAGGTTAGGTGGTTTTTAACATTGCTCCTCACCCTAATGTTATTTAGAAGACATAACCTAATGAATGCACCATCATAAGGAGCTAGAAATTTTTTTAATAAATAATAAATGACAGAAGCCTCACAATAGTAAGAAAGTACTTGATGATACACTTTACAAAGCTATTTTCTTGTTGCATTGAAGCAGTATTAGCTCCAAATAAAGCTTCCAGACATGGGTTCCTTATTCTCCTGATCCTCCCTAAACTCAGTATTCAGTCAGGCTCAGATTTTGGATTGCTTTCTTTCTACCTCTCGTTTTATACCATTGATTTTGGCAGACGAAGCTCTCTTTGCAAGCCAGGTTTTCACATTGGCACTGCATCCTTGGAAGGGGTTGATTCTGATGTTTACCACACCTGTGAATTTTCTGCCAGATCTTATCCAGATCCCCTGAAAGTAATTATCATGCTGTCATTCAAAATTTAACACAAAGTAGTTGAAAGAAACATGCACAATAATATCTAATGTTTCTCTTTCCTGCCATTCCCTACTTTGTCCTCGCTAACAGAACACCATCATAAACAATTAGTGTTTCTCCATCATCGTTTCATTTTGATCCATTTTACATAGAAATTAAGTATATGTCAGTATGGTGGAAGTGGTGGTGAATTCTGTTGTTAAAGCACTCTGATGTAGCTATCACATTAAAATCAGCATGCTTGATGAATGTTTCTTGACTAGTTAAAGAAAGCAAGAATGTTAAAGACAACAGATTTTAAGCATATTTCACTTAGATATTAATGTGAATTTTATAATGAAACTTTATATAGAGATGCCTCTCCCCCTCCCACCTTTCTTTCCTTTTTCCTTTTCCACTCTCCTCTTCCTTCACCAGTCCATGCCTCTTCTTCACACCTTCCTGCCTCTCTGCTTGTGTGGACCCCAGCATTCCCTTGTGGTTGGTTGTCTGTATTGTTATGAGTTCAGATCTCTGAGCCCATCATAAGGCTCAGATAGCTCTGATGTAGCTATCACATTAAAATCAGCATGCTTGATGAATGTTTCTTGACTAGTTTAAGAAAGCAAGAATTTTAAAGACAACAGATTTTAAGCATATTTCACTTAGATATTAATGTGAATTTTATAATGAAACTTTATATAGAGAACCACAGAGAAAGATAGGACAAATCAACTAGAACCCAGAGACAATTAAACAATACTAGAAATAACAGGCATGATAAATAACTTCCTGATAAATTGTTGATTAGAGAAATCTCAAAGAATGTCTAATCAATATAGGGTTTTGCCACTGGCTCCAGAAAATGCCAATAAGTCCCTATTACTGAAGATGTAACACATGTGACTCACAAGACATGGACAAAAATCACCAGTTGGAATTGGTCTGGAAGCTTCCTCCTTGCTAGATAGGTAATAAGGTACCAGAGAGCAACTGAAGTCTCATTAATCTGTGAAATTTGCAAACTGCAATAACAATCTCTATGGCAAGAGGTGACCATATAATAGTTGCATGAATATCAAGGTAGCAACCAACAACTTTCTGATAAGTATTAAGCTCTACTTGTCAGAAGGGACCACATTCCTATAAACTAGAATAAGAACCTATGAAAGGGAAGACATAGTCCCAGAGAAAGAGTAGGCTATGAAAGTTTAGATATGAAGGTGCTACATCAAACTTCCTTTTAATCACCTGTTATTATACCTATGTATCAGAGGAGCACTCCACTGAACCTCTAAACTTTCTTCTGCAATAGAGGTTATTTGCTACAGAAAAGCACAGCTAGTCAAATTGTAGAAAATAAGTGACCATTGACTGTCTGGTTCTAATCAGGACAGCTAAGTTACATCCACCCCATAACAAGGCTTAGGGAATATCTTGGAAAAGGGAGTGGAAAGATAGTAAGATGTTGAAGTGCTACAATGATGGTCCAGATCCTATCTCCTGGACATGACAAGAACTGCAAGGGAACTACACTTTCAACAACTCACCAGGAAAAGAGAAAGATCTCAAGAAGCTCCACGTCTACCTGAGGGACTACTGAGAACTAATAGGGAAGAAAAGGAAGATGCCTCTCCCCTTCCCACCTTTCTTTCCTTTTTCCTCTTCCACTCTCCTCTTCCTTCACCAGTCCAACCCTCTTCTTCACACCTTCCTGCCTGTCTGGTTGTGTGGACCCCAGCATTCCCTTGTGGTTGGTTGTCTGTATTGGTATGAGTTCAGATCTGTAGCTGATTATATGGCCCTTTCTTGGATAGACCCATTGACAGGGGTACTCTCCTCCACCTGTCAAGTGCTAGCCCCTTAGGTTTCATGTACGTGTAATTATATCTTCTAAGTTCCTCCTTAGTCTACAGGGGAATGTTGATATATCAATCATAGTGTATGTCTGGTCAGGATAAGTCTTATTGCAATAAGTCCCTGGATATAGAAGCCCTATTTGAGTGGAATGTTCTGGCCAACTATGGTCCTCCTCACCGTTAGATTTTTACAATATTACAGCCCCTTCATCAAGATTCCTGAGCCTTATGATGGGAAAGAGATTTGATTAGCCTGATTCTGGCTGAGCATTTTAGTGTTGCTGGTACTCTGAACTCTGGCTTTTTGTGTCTGTGTCACTAATCTACCATTATAATAGGCTGCTTTTTGCTTGGGTATTGAGATTTTTTTCTTTTGTAAAGATAAAAGGAGAGGACTTTAGAAGTTTACTATCAGGTGTTCGTGTTTAGCATTGAGACTGCAGATCCTGACTGGTAGGATATTCTGAAGAGGGGCAGGCAGAAGGATTCAGATATGAATGCTGTGAGTTTATGGTATTTTAATAACTTAATTACCAATCCCATATCCTTACTTTTCAGATTTCAAGATTTCTTGTTCCCTGATGATCTCACTCTCATTTTCATATCTTTTTGCATGTGTGATCCATTGAGATTCATCTGGATTGCCTTTGATGACATGCCCTAGCACTTGCTGGAGCATGAATCATGTATACATCAGTAGGAGTATCACTGAGGAAAGCACCTGTCCCAATCATCTGCATTAACTCATAACAGCCTCGCAGGTTTCCACTTTCGTGGTGAAATATTGATAAGTCAAATCCTGTGCAAGTCTTGTGGAAATACACACAACTGCAGTAAGTATATGCATGCAACACCACTGTCACATCCAGAAGGTACTATCTAGACACACCTGTGCCTACCCTGGGCCATGCTCTTGTATTTTTATGTCCCCCTCAGCCTTAGTTGGGAGTGAGAGTGTTGTTATCCTGTACAGAGCCAGGGAGAACTGAAACTTCTTAATCCCATAATTACAAATGCACGGAAACCAAGAATATCATATTAAGAATGACAAATACATTAATGAAACTACACAGAAACGTTGAAGTTACTTTTCTTTTTGCTGTGAGACAGTAATCAGACTCAAGCATCTTAAGGGAAAAAGGAAAATTTTTAATTACAGTTTTGAATGAAACATCCATCAAACTGTGGCAAAGTACCATATGTTTATAACCCAGAGATTATTTTAGTGGACTACCTTAGATAATGAATTTAAAAAGATAACTCTAGGCTATCAGCTAATACCAATCTTACAATGTGAAATATTAGTTGAAATTTTGAAAATAGATCTCACCCCCACCACATTATCTTACAATTGTTCCTTAATTTGAAAGATTTTTCATCAGTTCATGCTCTTTGCATCTAAAATGTGTTTTCCTGGGCTTTATGCACGTCAGGGTCTACCTTGCCTCTCAGCAAAGAAGAATTTTTGATCATGATGTTATTGCTCTGCATTTCCAAATGGCTCTGTGCTGTATTACCATATATTTCTTTCCAGCAATTAGACCATTCCATTATATGTATGCATAAATACATCATACTCTATACATAAAATGCATACTGCATGTTGATATGCCACATGGTTGTTTGAGTCTGAATCTTTTAATTGTACTTTATATATCAGTAAGATGCATATATACATATGTATATCTTGTTTTCTAGATAACATATGAATAAGAATAATATATGGTAGAAATGTAAGAAACATTTGTCAATGAATGCATGAATACATTTAAGTGTAATAATTCTCATTTATATGCAGATGCTATATGAAACAGCTAGTGTCACCTCCAACAGTGACATTTCCAGCTTCCTAGTCAAACTGATAGAGATCATTCCTGCAATCCCATGACCATTTCTCTAACAGTTCAATATTCTCTGAACATCCACTGTGACACAAACACTTTATTAGGCCCTGAAGGTAGAACAATGAAATAAAGACTCAAATTGTTTTTGTATTTGAAGGACAAGGAAACTGAGGAGAGATGAAACGGGGATCAGAGGATATCATCCCTAGGTAGTACTTCCAATAAGCTTAGTGCAGGATGAGAATTATCATTGATTAAACACAAGTTTGAGGATAGTCTACAAATTTTAATTATCTCTCTCATCCCAATCTCCCATTGCATTTAGCAAATATCTTGCAAGAAAATCAGTTATTCCAATTATCTTATCTTGAGGCAGGTGCACAGAAATGAATTTCAATATCATTGTTGGTCTATTTTGCTGCATCAGCATATTCATATTTATTAACCTTTAAAGAAATATCTCTGTATATTGCTTGTATGATTATGTGTGTATGCGTGAGCTTGTGTATGTGCCGAAGGCTCCATGTTGTTGTGTTTGTATGGAGGTCAGAACCACCTCAAGTGTTTGTTGATCTTTGCTTTTCCACATACTTTTAGTCACAGTTTCTGTGTTGCACACTAAATTCATGAGGCTAGGCTGATTGCAAGAATCTGGAAATTCCCCTTTCTCTACTTCTCATCTTGTAGTGTGCTGAAGTTACTTTCTCTTCTGTTTTCCTTGTGATACAACACGCATATCCAACTTCAGAAGAGAAAAGGGAGATAAAGCCTATTATGGAAGAAAAGGCATGGTGTGTAGCAGAAGTATGAGGGTGGTTCATGTCAGAGCCAGCACCGTGGAGTCAGAGAGTGAGGGGTAAACTACAAATTGAGCAAACCTAACATCCTACACAATGAAGTGAATGGGCTTCCTTCAGCATCCCCACCTTCTAAAGGTTCTATGAATTTCCCAAACATTAGCCTCAGATAAAGATGTCTGTCCCCTTTTTGGGGACATATTCTGACCTTTACATAGTGGGATCATTGAGATAACAGATATGCGCTACTGGTGTCCAGAATACTTCAAACTCAGGTCTTCATGACTTTATGGTAGGAGCTTTACCCATGGAGCCATCTCCCCAGTATTTCATTTTTTGTTTCTCTCTCTATATATATATATATTCTACATATATTTCTATATTCTATATATTTCTATATACTTTATATATTCAAATTGTTTCTATATATATTCTGTATATATCTATGTATGTATATTTTATATATTATATATATATTCAAATTATGCATACATATACAATTAGACTTTCAAATCCATGACTTGGATGTCTATGAATTCAGCCAAGTAGGGATTAAAAATATTCAAAAAAGTGTCTGGACCAAATATATAAATTTGATCATTTTTCCATGAGACACAAAGTATAACTAATTATATAGAATTCACATTGCAACCATATTATCTATAATGCAGAACAGATTTGAATTAAAATTTACCCTAAGTATCTACAGGTGACTGTTTTAGATACTATTATGCTCAGGCATGCAAGTCTCATGTGTTAAATGATACAACATTTGCCTATACATTGTGCATATGCTCCTATGTATTAAAACTGCTTCAAGGGGCTGGAGAGGTGGCTCAGGGGTTAAGCCTCCGCCTTGCAGGCGGAAGGTCCTGAGTACGGATCCCAGATCCCACATACAGACGCCAGGCGGAAGCGGGGGCGGCCTGCGCTTCTGGTCCTGGTAGGGCGGAGCCTGTGAATCCCGGGGCAGAAGGAGGTGGAGGCGTCCATGGTGGTTCGCGAATTCGTCCGTGGTTCTACACATACACAGACACACACACACACACACACACACACATACCCACACGCATATGCACACAGTTGAATAAATAATAATAATAATAATAAAATTTAAAAAAAAACTGCTTCAAGATGACTTATACATACCTATATGAATTTGATGTCACCATACTAGTTGGAATAGGTGTCAACTTAACAATTGACAGCTAAGCTCTGGAAACATGTATGAAGAATTTGTAGTTGGCATAATGCAGGCAAGTCAGAAGGAGAGTGTCTAATTGATGGAGGAAGACCCAACTCTTAATGAGTGAGACTATTCCTTGGGCAGTTTGATAAAACGGAAAGAACTGGTTCAGCATTTGGCATATATTGGCATGTGGCATCCAAGCATTCTGGCAAGAGAGTAAATATGTCCCTTTCTCATCAATCCCTGTGGATATGGTATGGCCATTTCCTTCTGCTCCTGATGCTAGTATCAACTCTCCTGTCATGATGGAATATGAACTATAATCAAAATCATAAGCAAGAATAAAAGTGTTTGTTCCCTTATGCAACTTGGATCCCGTAGTTATATCAGCAACATGAAGGGTAAGTCAAAAATCCCTTTAGTTTAACATGTCAAGACACATTTGCAAACATTTTAATAATTTTCCTGATTATTCCTATCGAGCCCTGTGGCCTATGTTTACATGGTGAACCATTTCTCACAATGTCAGGTACCTAACCCACGCAGCACACACATCATGGGGTAACACATGTATAGAATTACAAATGGCTTCTGAAAATGGTGATAGATACAGAAACTTCACACCATAGCAGCAACAGACTGGACTGTATCTCAAAGGTACAGTCACATTCCTAAATGCTCTGTTACTCTTTTTAAACTGTATGGTTTAGAAATTATTCCATAAGAAATCTTTGCAGGTGGTCAGTGTTGGTGAAATTTTGATGTTAAATATTTTTATCTGAATTGGTTTATTTCCTGGATGTACAAACTACAGATATGGAGCAATGAGTATACACATGGAGACAGCTGACTCTCAGATGAATGTAAGACATGATGCAGAGGAAAGGCAAGTTGAAATGTGAGGGAAATACCAGTGGCCTTGTTTGAGCACAAACTATTAAATTCCTGAAAGTGACCTCTATTGTTATGCTGTCCAGATGCAGATATCAGTAAAATTTTTTGGAATTTAAAACAATCTACTTGATAGCTAGCAATTCAGGGAAAAGATTACTGATCATTGCTAGTCAAGATTAAATGGAGGAAGAGACAATTCCAGTCCATAGTGATTACATTGTTTTACAAACAATTTTCAAATTAACTTATTGACATCCAAATAGCTTAGGCCCTGAAGATAGAACAATGAAATAAAGACTCAATTTTTTTTGTATTTGAAGGACAAGGAAACTGAGGAGAGATGAAACAAGGATCAGAGGACATCATCCCTAGGTAGTACTTCCAATAAGCTTAGTGCAGGATGAGAATTATCAAGGAATATTGTAGAAGTTGCTGGGGGACAGAAATATTCACAAGCTCCATCAACAGCATGAGATCTATAAGTTGCAATATAAATCACCATGGCAAGAGGTGACCACCAGTGTAACAGTAGCATGAGTACCAAAGAAACAAAACTTTCTGATTGGACTCAATACCTGCTTGTCGGAGTGGTACACATTCCTGTTACTGTAAACTAGAGCTAGAACTTTAAAAAAAGGAAGGAAATAGATCAATAGGAAGACAGCCAATAAATCTATAGGTAGGAAGAGAGTAGATCAAACTGTTCTATAGATTACTATAGTTATACCCATGGAATGGAAACTTGGAGTAGAGACCTCTGGGTCTAAAGCTAGATGAGTGAAGGGAAATGCATGTATCAGTGGGATGGCCTGAAGAGAGGTAATGATAGACTATGGAGGCCTGAACCCCCACAGAGGTAGACAAGCCAAAGTGAACTCTTTGGTACATAGAGGCATACAGGCAGAAGGGTAGGAGGGAATGAGAGGGAATGGTAAAGGGAAGGGAAAGAATGGGAGGGAGGGGGGAGAGAGAGAAGCTTGGATGAATACTCAATATGCTTGGAAAAGTAGAAAAAATTTAAAATTGTATCCATGGCCAAAAGATTACAAGTAATCCTGTTTTTTAAGAGAATGAGAGAGAGAGAGAGATACAGAGAGAGAGAGAAAGAAATAAAGAGAGAGAGAGAATGAAGAGACAAGCATCCTAAATGTACATATACATTTAAATGAAACCATTTACAATATCACTATAAGGATACTATTGCTTGGTTGGTAATAATTTTTATTTTGGTTCTGAACTGGTGATCATATTCAGACCACTGCACATGCTAGCAAGAATTCTAATGCTGAGCTACAACTTCAGCCCTTACAGACACTATTACATATGGACACATCATATTCTCTACCTATGTAAATAAATTATTGCTTTATTTCAATTTTAATTACCATAATTTGATATTTGCTTTTCATTAAAATATAACTAAATTTATAATGATGTTCTTAACAATAAAAGGTATTCTAATATATTTCAATACAATTTAATTAAAAATTGATAATGTAAAAATAACTTGTTTCAACTGCACATTTTTATTGGATTTAGACAATATCAATTTGCCTTGGTATTATAATCTCCTCCCAGTTTTCTTAACTATATCAAAATTTAGAAGACTTTTTTAATGTGCATATTACTTTAAATTTGTTTAAAAGTGGGCTAAATGTTCACAACCAGTGCTTTTCATATATATTCCATTTACTGTTCTTGATATTGATGTTTTTCATCTCTGTGTTAATCTTCACTATGAAAAGATTTTCTTGTGCTTTTGCTTTGGAGTTGCAGACCCTTATGCAAAGGCAATTTCCACCACCACTACCCACCCAGTCACCCCTCTCCTGAAATCATTTAAATACCTTAAAACTTTTTAAGAATTTAAGAGTCCAGTGAAAACATAAAAATGGGCTACCAGACAATCACCATACAACTGAAGACTTCAAAAATCAAACAGAAAAGAATCTTTGCATCCAACTCTAAGATAAGTAAATCCTTTCTACCGTCCTGTTACTGTTAATTGATAAACACCATAGTTTAAGATTTCTATATAGCCCACCCAAAAACTCATACTCCCTCAAGGACTTAACCATTCACCCTCACACAGTGCCAAGGAAGCAAAAGCTGAAAACGGAACTACCACACTTACCTTCAACTCCTGTCTGCTAAACCCATCCTAATGGTATTTTTCTAACAGTATAATAGCCTCAATCTATGAAATAGCACCAAGGAACACTAGACAAACACATTCAACACCTAGGCAAACATTAGCAATAACTGTCCAAGTATAGTAATTCTATCTAAATCATATCAGTCAGGAACACACACCAAGAAAAACATTAAAGATAAAACACAAAAAAAGTCCCAAGCACAATATAAATCCAAGAGAGACAACAAAAATAAAGCAACAAATCTAGAAAAAAATGCCAACACCATAATGATGGGTTCCAATCAGAATAAGCCCTTGGAAAATAGCCAAGAATGCCATATACAAAGTAATGATTTTCAAAGCCTGATTTTTCTATGATCCAAACGATGAATGACAAAATCCAAGAGGAGTTAAATAATTGCATAAACCAATATAAATGGAGAACAAGGCCTTTAGATGAGATGAGAAAAGCTGTTGAAGAAACTAAACTAGGCATAGAGCAATTGACAAAAAATCTCATGGACAGATTAAGTCCAAACTAAAAAACAATTTATCTTCAATCCAGTATTCAACAGAGAGTTGTAGCAGAACTGCTAAGAACTGACAAAGCATTAAGTAGAATATCAGAACTAGAAGACAAAATGACAGAGCAAACTAGTTCAATGAAAGAGGATAAAAAAGCCAAAAAGATATTTGACAGGTAAATTCAAGAAATATGGGACACCTTGAAGAAACCAAACCTGTGCATTCATGGAATGCCAGGACAAGAAACCCAAAATGACATTCAGGAAACTTTTCCAACTACATAATTGAAAACTTTCCTCATCTAAAAAAAGAGATGCCCATCCAAACACAAGAGGCAAATCACAGGCAAAACAGGTATGACCAAAATAGAAACTCACCACTGCAAATAATAGTGAAAACACTACAGATACATGACAAAGAAAATGTGTTAAGAGCTTAAGAGAAAAAAAAAGTCACTTTTAAAGGTAAGCTTAACAATAACAACTGATTTTTCAATAGAAACAGTAATACCAGAAGAGCTTTGGGAACTCAAATGTCAAACCAGGCTTCTAGACTACTTTACCCATCAAAACTATCAGTCATGATTGGAGGTGAAAGAAAAATTTCCCACCAACCAAAAAGAAAAACTGAAGTCTTATGTGACCACCAAACCAGGCCTACAAAAGGTGCTAGAAAACACATTCAAGTTCATAGAAAATAACAAACATATCTAAGAGGACAAAAGGGAAATATAATATGAACATATTATATTTGGGTTTCTTGTTCTGGCATTCCATGAATGCACAGGTTTGGTTTCTTCAAGGTGTCCCATATTTCTTGAATTTACCTCTCAAGTACCTTTTTGGCTTTTTTTAATCCTTTTTATTTGAACTAGTTTGTTCTGCCATCTTGTCTTCTAGTTCTGATATTCTTTCTGCTTTGTCAGTTCTTAACAGTTCTGCCATGACTCTCTGTTGACTACTATTATATGTAGTAAAAGATAAGTAATACATATAAAAGCCACTAAACACAAAAAATGATGGGAACCAACAGTCATTTCTCAATTATAATGCTAAACATAAATGGAATTAACTCACCAATCAAATGACACAGGCTACAAACATGGATTAGAAATCACAACCTATCAATCTGTTGCCTTCAAGAAGCATAGCTCACCGTGAAAGATAGACATATTCATAAAGTAAAAGATTAGTCAAAAATACTATAAGCTAATGGAACAATAAAACAAGCAGATGTAGAAATTTTGCTGACAAAATGGACTTCAAACCAAAGAAAATCATAAGAAACATAGAAGTATACTAATAACATAGTATTCCAGTGGTAAAATCATCTTTAGTAACATGTTTTTGCCAATCTGAACTGTTTCAGTGGTTCCATCTAAATAGCTTAGCATGCATTGAGTAATACCGGTAAAGACATTTAAAAGGCATGTTAGTTTTTAAATCTACACAATTAAGACCAAGAATCACCTTGCAGTAACAAGATGGCTAACTGTAAGTTATTTTCCTTTCCTCAAATTTCTCCAATTTGAGGAAATTAACCTATTTCTAACTTCGTGCAATGTCTGAGTACAGACTGTGATAATTGAATTGCTTTACCTAATGATAACCCCTGATGGGGAAGCAGGAAATCAGAGCAAGTGGTGAGCAATGGAAGGACCAATTTTGCCTGGCATGATTGTCCTTTCTTGCTACAGGAAGAAAAAAATACTCAAAAAAACAAAATATAATAAGTGACTTGGTAAACTAATGTGGTGTAACTATGAAAAATAAATCTCCCAGATGGAACTTTTGATAGATTCCATGATACTTATGTGTGTAGTAGGAGATTATATTTTTTGTTTCTAGTATAATTTACACTATACTTGCACGAAGAATTTTAGAGACGTCAACTCTTCAACTAAAAAATATTCTACTACATCCTACTGCGAGTTCCATTTGCTTCAGAAAGAAGGTATCGGGAGGGAATCAGCTTTAGGGCACAGTGATAGTGTATCCCCTTTCCCACAAGCAATAGAAAGTGGTCCAGACCCAAAGAAAATAAATGGATAATAAAATTTCATTCAAAGCTAGTTTTATAAAAATGTCTAAAGGATGTAGAAATTGTCCAGAAATTCACATAGAAAAATTTATTATTTTTATTAATTAACAGACCTGGAAAGCAAAAAAGAATAAAACATTTTTGAAAAATAAAAAGTTGGAGCAAAACAATATAAACTCTAAATTTTAGCCAAAGTACTTTTCTTTTGCCACTGAAACAAATATCTAAAATAACTTTAGAAGGATTTATATTTCCACATAATTTCAGTCAATAATGAGCTGAATCCCTCGACTTAGAGCTAAATAAGTTTGTTATCATGGTTTCAAAGAATATTCTGAAAGGTCTAGAGAGATGGCTCAGGGGTTAAACTCTGACTCACAAGTTTTGAGTTTGGATCCCTGATCCCATGTAAAAATATCAGTTGGGAATCAGTGGCTGCCTACACCTCCAGACTTGATGGGCAGACCTGGGAAATCTCAGAGTGAAGCAAAAAGATGGCAGAAGAATCCACGTGATTCTCAAAGTCACCCTTGATCCTTCACAGGGACATAGAGTACCCCCTGATAAGCGCGCGCGCGCACACACACACACACACACACACGTGCACACACAAAATTAAAAAACAAAGAAAGCAATATTTGGTAGTAGAAGAATATGGTAGAGAAAGTTGTTTACCTGGCATCCAGGAGACACAAAGATAGAAATAGAGATTAGAGAGAGGCAGAAACAAAGGAAAGAGAAGGAACAGATGGTAGATAGGTAAATGATTCATAGATGAGTAGGTGAATGATAGACAATACGGACAGGTAAATGATAGGTATGTTTGAAGATATATAGATGATATGGACATATAGAAAGCTTTAAAGATAGATAGATAGATAGATAGATAGATAGATAGATAGATAGATAGATAGATAGATAGATAGATAGATAGATGATAGATAGATATAGATGTAAATAAATACATGATACATGATACCATTCTGAGACAACCCAACCTCAACATTCCTCAAGATCAAATAACATGCTTCATCTTAAAGTATTATATCTTATGATCATTTTTTAAAACTTTTTTTATTCAGTTGTGCATGTATGCATGTGTGCACGTGTGTGTATGTGTGTAGAGCCACGAACAAATTTGGGAACCACCATGGACCGTCTCCACCTCCTCCTTGTTTACTCTGTTGGGGATTCACAGGCTCCGCCCTACCAGGACCAGAAACGCAGGCCGCTCCCGCTTCTGCCCGGCGTCTATACGTGGGGTCTAGGAGCCAAACTCAGGACCTTCCGCCTGCAAGGCAGAGGCTTAACCCCTGAGCCACCTCTCCAGCCCCTATGATCATTTTTCTGATCTATTCCTGCCCCAAGAATAATAATTCATTTCTTCTTATCTTTTTTTTTTATTATTCAGTTGTGTGTGTGTGCATTATGTATGTGCCCGCGCACACGCGTCTGTGTGTGTGTGTGTCTGTGTATGTGTAGAACCACGGACGAATTCGCAAACCACCATGGACGCCTCCGCCTCCTTCTGCCCTGGGATTCACAGGCTCCGCCCTACCAGGACCAGAAGCGCAGGCCTCCCCGGCTTCCGCCTGGCGTCTATACATGGGATCTGGGATCCGAACTCAGGACCTTCCGCCTGCAAGGCAGAGGCTTAACCCCTGAGCCACCTCTCCAGCCCCATTTCTTCTTATCTTACGGCAGTCATCATTCCCCAGTATATTTCTAACAATCACATCTCCCACGCTGTGCTTTTTGAACTGATTTCACTCTTACCATAAATAATAAATATTGTCTCCTATTTGTCTATAATTTTCTTCTTTCTAGATCATTAGCATCATGAAAATCAGACCTTCATGTGTAGTTTACTATGTTTTCTTGATCAACAATGTTGCTAGGCGGAGAGTACATTGTCAATAAATATTTTGCTTAATAAGTAAAAGAATAGAGGGCTGGAGAGGTGGCTCAGGGGTTGGGCCTCTGCCTTGCAGGCGGAATGTCCTGAGTTCGGATCCCAGATCCCAGATATAGACGCCGGGCGGAAGCGCGGGCTGCCTGCGCTTCTGGCCCTGTTAGGGCGGAGCCTGTGAATCCCCAGCAGAGTAAACGAGGAGGTGGAGGCGTCCATGGTGGTTCCCGAATTCGTCCGTCTGTGGTTCTACACACACACATACACACACACACACACACACACACACACACACACGTGCGCGCACATACATACGCACAGACGCACAATTGAATAAATAATAATAATAAAAATTAAAAAAATAAAAGAATAGAAATTGCTTTGCCACATTATATGTAATTATCTTTTAATTGAATCAAAGCCTGGGTGTTTTGACTCATTGCTGGTTAACAAAATAGTATTGCACATTTAGTATATTTTCTTAACTAAAATCAAGAAGAGAAATTAAAATACTCATATCTTTCACTGGTTACTTAAAGTAAAAACAACTTGAAAACAAACTCGTATTTAAATTAGCCAACTTTCACAAATCATAAAATATTTATTTGCAAATTAAATGTAAAGAATTTAATATTTTCATATCGGAATTTATTATTGATTTACTATTTTCCCTTTCTGTTTTAGCTCTAAGCTCACTATAATTTATCTCCCTTAAGAAGTCTCATGGGTATGTGAGACCTCTGCACATAATACCACTCTCATAAAATAGAAGGAATTTATCTCTATAAGCAATTAATCATGGTCTCCTGGAAAAGCTTTGCAAATCCACTCTTCCCAAAGCTATTTATCTCCTTCCTTATGAATTGCTTTATTTTATGGTTTAACTGTTTGTGTCCTGGATCCTTCTTAACATTATCTATTTGATTTGTAAATGCACCAAAACTTTTCTCTAAACTAGTATATGATTCCAAACATTTAATCTCATAGAATGCTGTTGAAGCATAGCTGCAAATAAAGGAAAGGACAAGAACCTTCACTTGCAGAAATTCAAGTGGTCCACGGTGGTTCCCGAATTCGCCCGTGGTTCTACACACACACTTACACACACACACACACACGCACACACACACACACACACACACACAATTGAACAAATAAAAAAAGAAAAAAAGAAAAAAAGAAATTCTAGTGCTAGAGTTAAATCTTTCTAAGACACAGGTAATGTTTGGAGCTATTTGTGAGAGCTGATCCATTACATTCCTTGGATGAAATTTTTGGTTCCACAGATGTACAGAATTTCTTGGAAGCTTGTTACCCTTTATTTTTCCACTTCTTTTTATTCTTTTAGTGTATCATACATTAATATAGTGAATTTATGATATTTTTACTCTTTCATCCCCATTCCTCTTCCCATGACAACCTTTAATACCCCTTAAAAGACTCCATCTCATTTTGAAGTTTTTTTACATGTGTGGCCCACTGGGTTTCATCTGCCTCTGATTTGCCATAAAGGGGGATTCTTGTCCTCACCACACACTTCCTGCCCTCCTTCTTCATCCTCTTCTCAACCCCATCCACCTGTCCTTGAGAGGATTCTCTAAGGAGGAGGAGGAAGGATAATCACTAACTTAGTTATAACTGAACTCATAATCAGATATTCTTTATATGATTTTCAGACTAATAAAACTTTGGAAGGGTGCATATTGCATCTGTGAAGAATTTTTAAAAAGTTAACTATGTCTCTATATTGGTCATTTCACCTTCTGCTAGTAAGTGCTTCTTTCCCAAAGTGAGACTGAAATACATGCACACACCTCACAAAATGTAAAAATCTATTCTTCCTAGATGTCTAAATAAAGCACTAAGCTAAGTGTCACATCCTCAGATGCAGACTATTCCACACTGAGGAAAAAGTCAAGAAGGTCATGCAAGACTAACAGCAGGGTCTGCTATAGCAAGTGAAAGGAGAAAGATCAAAATAGGAAGTCAAGAAGCAAATTCCCATTTCTCCCATTTGGGCTTCTACTTCCTCATCTGTAAAAAAATACAAGGGATGAACTTGTCCTCTAAGATCATTTCTTGCTCTAAAATTTACTTATTCAAAGTGAAGACACTATCACATCCAGATTACCCAAGTTGAATATAGATTGAAGGAATAATCTTCCTCTTTTGCCCCAAAATCCATCACTGCCATTTTAGATAGAGAAAGATGTAAATGGTAAATATTTAGATCTGCCTTTGCTCCCTTACATTTCACAATTCTAAAAAAAAGATACTAAAATGAAAGGTGTGATATCCACTTGTGACTGAACACAGGGCAGTAAGCCAGTACTCTGGTCAAGGTTTGCTTAGTAAAGGAAAATTGAGTTTTCCCTTTAAATATATGTGTTACCAGAAGTATTTTAGAGCAACAAAAGCTAAACCTAGTTTAGTGGTACATACCTATGAACCCAGCATGGAGAAGACTGATGCATTTGGATTTTGAGCTCAAAGTAGGCTACATGGTCTCCTGACAGAAAGGCAGGTGATCACAAATGGCTGCAGTCTTACTATCTGACATTTACTCTGTAGACTTACATAAAAATTGCAAGTCTCCCCTTTCTTCCTCCCGCCCGCCTGTCCACCCGACCACGCTCCCAGTCCTCCATCCCAGGTGAGTTCGCACAGCCCCCTAAGTGGCCCCGTGTCCCAGCGACACCCAGGCTGCCTCTGGTTTTGCCTGGTCCACGCGCCGGGCCCCAGCCCCTTTCTTCCTCCTGCCTGCCTCTCTGCCTGACCAGACAGGACTTGCTCACATTTCTACATCCCTGGACCTTGGGTGGACCACTAAGCCAAGTCCCTGGGCCCAGGTGAAGAATTCTGCCATCAACATCAGCCACTCTGCCCCGCCAGACCACCAGGGACCCATGCATGTAGTCCATGGAAGACATACTGCTACTCAGAATTCAAGAGAGTCCAAAGAAAACTCAAGCAAAGTTCTAAGGGTCAAAGGTCATACATCTGAAGACCTCTACCATCATATGGGAGAGATTCTTCACATCCAGCCCAAAGATAAGTAAACTTCTTTTTTTTCACCTTACTGGTCCATTCTCATATTAATCACTAGATTAACTTTTCCATACAGCCACCCCAAAAACACATACAACTCCAGGGAGTACACCACTCACCCTCAAATATCACCAAGATACTAAATCATAAAAGTGCACTAGCATACTAATATACACCCCCTGTCTACTTAACCTGATTTAACTGATGTACTAACAACATAACAGCCTCATCTAGGAAATAACAATAACAAAAGACAAATGTATCTAACTCCAAGGCAAGCACTAGTAATAACTGCCCAAGTGTAGTAATACCAACTAAATCAGTTCAGTCAAAAACACACAGAAACCGAAAGGTCTTTAAAGACAAAACAACAATGCCCAAGTCAAAGTGCAGATCCATGAGAAAAAAATCCAAGAAGCCCAATCTCCCACCAAAAGAATTAACCCCATAATGATGGATTCCAACCAGAACAAATTCACAGAAAATAGCCAGGAAAGCCAGACCCAGGATAACGACTTTCAAAGATGATCATTACCATGTTTAATACTATGAAAGAGGAAATACAAGAGGAATTAAACAACCGCATTAACCACTTTGAACTGGAATACAACAGGCACTTGGAGGAGTTGAGAAAAACAGTTCAAGAAACAAAAATAGGCATAGAGCAGTTAAAACAGTCCCATGTTCCTGGATTGGCAGAATCAACATTGTAAAAATGACCATCCTACCAAGGGCAATATACAAATTCAAGGCTATACCAATTAAAATCCCAAGGCAATTCTTTAAAGAGGTTGACCAATCAATCTCAGCATTCATATGAATGCACAAAAACCCAGGATAGCAAAAACAATCCTGAATAAAGAAACACTGCTGGAGGTATCACCATACCAAACCCTAGTCTATACTACAAATCCATAGTTATGAAAACTGGCTCCAAAATAGACACACAGATCAATGGATAAGGGTGGAATACCCAGATGTAAGCCCACACAACTACAGCCATTTGATCTTTTTCAAAAGGGCCAAAAAATCCAATGGAAAAAGAACAGTATCTTCAACAAATGGTGCTGGCAAAACTGGATGTCCACATGCAGAAGATTAAAACTGGACCTGTACTTGTCACCATGTACAAGAATTAATTCCAAATGGATCAAGGACCTCCATATAAGGCTAGAGACTATAAAAACCATAGTTGAAAGTGCAAGGAACTCCCTCGAGCTGATTGGATTAGGCCAACATTTCCTAAACAGACATCCACAACCAACTCTCAACAGATGGGATCTTGTGAAATTAAAGAGCTTCTGTTCAGGTAAAGAGATTATAACATGAGCACAAAAGCAACCCAGAGAATGGGAGAAAATCTTCACAACCCACATATCTGATAGACCTCTATTATCCAGAGTGCACAAAGAACTTAGAAAACTAAACACCAAGGAAACTAATGGCCCAATTAAAAAATGGGCCCTGGAACTTAAAAGAAACTTTACTAGGGATGAAATTAAAATATCTAACAAATATCTTAAAAAATTTTCCACATCTTTAGCCATCAGGGAAATGCAAATCAAAATTTCCCTGAGATATCATCTCACCCCAGTCAGGATGGCAAAAATCCAAAATACAAACAACACCAAATGCTGGAGAGGATGTGGAGAGAGGGGAATACTCCTACATTGCTGGTGGGAATGCCAGCTCATGCAGCCACTCTGGCGAGCCATCTGGAGATTCTTAAAGAAAGAAATGCCATATGACCGTGCTATTCAACTTTTGGGAATAACCCTCCATAGGGCAAAAATTCACCTTGATAGCACAAGCACGACCATGCTCATAGCAGCACTGTTTACAATAGCAAAGTCATGGAATCAACACAAATGTCCAACAGCTGATGAGTGGATAAGGAAACTGTGGTACATCTATACAATGGAGTACTACTCAGCCATCAAAAATGATGAATTAATGGTGTTTGCCAGGATATGGATGTAATTAGAAACAATTATATTGAGTGAAGTATCCCAGACCCAGAAAATTAAGCACTGTGTGTACTCTCTAATAGGTGGCTCCTACTACCAAATCCACTTAGAGACACTTAAGGAAAATTGCAAACATTATGAACCGGAGAGATGGGGAAGGAGGGCCACACCTGAAACAAGGAGAGAGGGCACCATGTTACAACAGAGAAAACAGGCCACCGTCATGGACTGCAAGTAAGTAATGAGACATCTGGTTAAGTTCACAGACTATTCTTCCTGACCATTTACAACTGATGGGGTATGATCTTACCAGATGGGGAGGACTTATAGTCTGGCAGATAGAAAGTAACCATTTTACAAATGGGTGATTGATCCCTCTCTCACTGCGGTTTCCTACTTTTATTACATCTACTTTTGAATATACACTTATAACAAGACTCTAGTTTAACAGGTTTTTATCTCTGGCCAGGGGGTGACATCCAATACCTATCAGGATGGAGTGAAGGGCATTGCAGGTGCAAAAAAACTGAAAAAAATATTGACAAACCATAATCCAGAACATCAGAGTCTCTGTATCAACCACCTAGAACTAGGCCAGACTAATTTCTCCCCATCCTGAAGCTCAGGGAAATTTGCGGAAGAGGGGGCGGTAAGATTGTAAGAGCATAAGGATGGGAGGAGTAATGATATGCAAGATACTCCACACAAGTTAGGATCGAAGCAATCATAGTTGGTCTTTGCATGCCCTGCACAATGTCTAACACACTATTGACCCCACAAAATCTAGCATTTGCTGAAGACACTAGGATCCTTGGAGGCAAGGGATTGACAGCCACAGTAGTGTTCCTATGCTTAATGGGAACACAGGAAAGGGTTCTGTGTAATGCCACTGGGTCTTTGCACCTCATCAGAGAGGAGGACCCAGAGGAGAGTTTGCATACACATTAAAGGATGCTCCAGAGAGGGGAAAGGGGGAGAAACTGGGGGATGGGGAAGAAGGGGAAGATGAGGAGGGAGGAGGGTGTTTGGAGGGAGGGAGGGGACCAGTGTACCTGTTAAGTTTGTATGAGTGGAAATTAAAAAAAAAAAAAAGAAAAAAAATTGCAAGTCTCGACAATCACTTATTTTCCTTGAAAACTGTGTTTTAATTTATTGTGTATACTTTGGTTGCATATTTTCTGTGAAACAATGAAAACAATATGGCAGGCTTATTTTGCTACCAGGTAGAAAGATATCTATGATAACTATAAAAAATGGATCCACGAGAGAAAATATCATGGGAAAGACTAGAGATCCAAATTGTAATAGAAATGTGCCTGTTTTGGTGAATACACAACTTACTTTCTGTGATTTCTTACAATTCTTTAAGCATTGGTCCTTTGTATTTTAGATGTGATTCTGTAATTTACCATAGAATACTACTGTAAAGAATCAATTAAAGTACATACAATCTCCTCACATGAAAATGAGTAAGATACAATTTTAATCAGGCTTGTTGTTTTTGCTCTTCATTGTTATATATGGCTCCTAATTTTTCACATGTAGCAATTCTATGCTATTACCCTACTAAGAGTGTTCTTGTCCTTAAAAATCAAGTACGATGTAGTCTATGGAATTCCATGCCTATCCGTAAGTCTATGTATAGGATAAATTTCAGTAATAAGTAATGCTTTCTGCTGAGAATTTCTAGTATATTATTTAATAAACATAGAAAAATGAGAAGTGTACTAATCTGGTAGATAGGAAATATTTCCTAAAAAAGGAAATCACATGCATTGCTGCTTTTATACATAATGTCAATAAAATATGAATGTGATGCCTCAATTACTATAATGAAGATTTTTTAGAAGGTCAGCAAAGCACAGTAGTGTTCTTCTTTTATTTTGATTTTGATCTGATATTTACATTCTTTGGGAAAATTCTGATTCCAAATGCCACCTTTTTGAGTATCTAAACCTGACAATACTTATCTGTTTCTTATCATACTATTTTTCCATTTCCTATATTGATATGAAATCCACAGATTTCATAAGCCATTTAGCTTTAGATACTAGTGATTACAGTAGCAGCTGTTCCAAATCTTTGGTCTTAGATTATCAATAATCTTTTTGTTTTTCTCAGAAAAGGAAATGACAAGACTCATCTAGTATTTGAAAATATTCAGAAAACAATAATATTTCAAAGTGCTTGTATAATATCATCTTAGTAAATCATCATCCAAGTAATTTCTCAATTATTACATTCTGAATATTACAAATAATTTCCAACAAAGTGTTCAATGCAATTAACAAGATATATTAATTACCTTGATTATTTACTTAGAATCTTCTAAGAATCTGGCATTATTGGAGAGTTAATAACAAAGTTATCCTAGGGACATGGCTTGGTAGGTAAGCATACTTGTTATGCAAACTTGAGAACTTGATATTAATTCTCCAGAGCATACGGGGAACCTCAGTTTTGCAGGAGCATTGCAGGGCCTTGCTGATCCCAGTCTAGCCACAGGTTCATTGGGGGGACATTGGATCAAGGGATTATGTAATAGAAAATGACAAAAGAGAACACCCAACATTATCTCTGCTGCCCTCTGTGTACCATGGATGTGCATGACTGAACCCACATGTGGATTCATGAAACATGTACCACGAAACACTCACACATGAGGAAAAGGTTGAAAACAGGGGTAGTTATTGCATTACAAAGCTTACTACTTAAAGTGCTAGGATGAAAAATAACAACAGGAAAATTTGATTCAACTTGTAACAATTTGTGATAATAAGCTAAGAAAATGATTATACTAGACTTAAACCTAGAGTGTTTGAAACTAGCTATTCTGAATAGGAAACTTTGTCAGTCATAAATAATTACTTTAGACATCAGGCAAGATACTAGGTGGATATTAATCCTATCTTAATCTGAAATGCAAGGAAATCTTTACTGTGATATTCACCCTTCATATTTCCCAAAAAGAGTTCACTGTGCTCCTTTCAGAATACTGCAGAAAACATATCATGCCCTTCAAAAGACTCAGTCCAAGCCTCTCTTTATAAGAATTGATGTTGAGGGTAAGAACTCTTGCTTTTTTGCTTTGGGTTGGGAAAGACTTACAGCTCATATGCAGATACTCATAAGCACACATACACATATACATATATGTGTATGCATGCGCATGCACATATATGTGTATGCATGCACATGCGCATATATGTGTATGCATATGCATGTGCATATATGTGTACACATGGTTGTATGCAAATGGGTGAACACATACACAAATATACACATGCAAATGCACATAGCTTGTACACAACTGTACATACAAAAATGCACAAATGCAAAAGCATACATGCACAAACACACTCATCAACATACATACAAGGAACATACACTCATTGACACACCCATATGCACAATTCTCTTTGAAGAATAACACAGATCACAATTTCTTCACTTTCATTTCTCTCCTGTCCTGGAATACGTTTGAGAATCTTGAATTTGTTATGAAGGACTATCTTCAACTATATTCAACTGACATATCACATTGGAATTTTGTTTCACTTGGTTTGGTTTTGCTTTGGTTTAAAATTAGCCTAACTATATTCACAACATGGCAAAAAATGATAATGACTGGAGAAATGCCTCATGTGTTAAGATTCTGTTTTGCAAGCAGAGGTCCCGAGTTTGGATCCCTGGTGCCAAGTAAAAATACCACAAAGAAAAGGCGATGACCTGTACTTCTGGCCCTGAAGGCAGGGAAATCCCAGGGTGAAGCAAAAAGAAGGTAGAAGTAATCCAGGATGATTTCCAAAGTAACCCTTGGTCCTCCCCAGGGACACAGTGTCCTACGATACAAACACACACACACACACACACACACACACACACACACACACACACGTAAAGTGATAAAAAGGTTTTAAAAATTTTGAAAAAAATGTTGAATATAGGATAAATAAAATGTATAGCCACTCTTAAAAGAATATCTGGAAATTATATTTATTTAAATATATCTTCAAATGACAATATTCTGGTTTGAATCAAATACGCCCTCAAACGTTTCAACTATCTTCTACTAATGCCAATACCCATTCACAATATCTGGACCTTTTGTGTTTTAGCTTAGTCTTACAAAGTCATTCATCATCTTATCAGGTCCTCATGGAATGCTCTAGAAATGAATTCCCTGAAGGAAAATTCTTTCCAAAGCAATCTAGCTTACATATTAACCTTGAAGAGCCTGCTAATATTACGTCTTTTATTTTTTATTCTCTGTCAAGGAATTTTCCTATAGAAACATCTACATGAAAGTTGACATGTGTTATGTGTAAGTATATAACACTCTTCTGCTGTATGCATGTGTGTATTACACGTGTGTGTGTGTGTTTGTGAATGTGTGTACTAGTATTTACACTCAAAGAAAGCAAAAGATGCCCTGTTCTATTGCTCTCCACCTTTTCCCTTGAGACAGGGACATTTATCAAATCAGGAGGTAAGGTGACCAGCAAAAATTAGCAATTCTCTTGTCCCCACTTCTTTAGCACTGAAGTTTTGGGCATGCATGGTTGACACTCATATTGTATGTTGAGTGTTGATATTTGAACTTGGGAACTTATGCTTGTACAGCAAGTGTTCTTACCCACTGTTCCATCTCTTTCCCTATGCTAAGTAACTTACCCATGTACCATAATACAACAACACTGGTATACTTCATTATATCGACCCTGCATGAACAACGCCTAAGGATTCCATATATTTTTTCAACAAATAGATGTGAATGTCACATAATTTTGTCTGCTTTCTCTTAAAAATATATTTAAATCCCAATGTAGGAGTTCAGATGATCCTATATCTATAAATAGATAACGTTGATAGGTATGATCCATTTGGCCAAAAAATTAATATAAAAAGTTCTAGGCTAATACAAAGAATTTTGATACAGAAATAAGAATGCTAACAATACTGATAAAGATATTCATTTAGATTGTGAATAAATACACATGGTACAATGCCTCTTGGGACAGGCTAAAGGAATGTTACAGTTATTACTCAGTTACAAACCTTACATCACATATCACAGAGAAAGTACTTGAAATAATCATTAACAAATGTCCATATTCAAAAGGCAGCACTTCATTATTATTAAAGTAACCTACTTATCAGTCCTTAATTTATGTTTAAGTACCTTGGAGAGAAGCAATGTTTTTCTAATTCCCTATATTCTTTGACAGCTGCAGAATATTCTGAGTACTCTTTCTAATATATTTATAACATGCTCAAAATCTGACATGTTACAATGTGTGTATCTTAAATATAATGATGCTTTCCCTTTTTATTACCTGGAATTTCTCCACATTTCATTAAGGCCACAAGAGTCCTGCGACAAGAACTCCACAGGCTTAGCCTATGTTGGTTGTGATGTGACTATGTTCTTTTTATACTTTATTTAAATACATCCCGAATCAAAGCACAATGAAAGGAACCTGAAATTCAAATATTGCTCTTTTATAAACATGTAATTCTGAATCATCCCATGATGTCATTCAGTGAAACAGTTTCCAAATGCCTGGAAAAAAAATTGTATGTAGTGCAGGTTAAGTTGATAATTGATTCACTTAAAATGGGCCAGCAAAAAAAGTAGCCTTTTTGAAGTACTTGTGTTCTAAGAGGACAAATCACAAAGAAAAAGAAAAGCCTATTAATAAATAAGCTTAAATAAACTATAAGTCAATAAATGTCTAATTTGCTTAAAGTGTGTTTGTTAGAGAAACATACCTGATGTTATCATGTGTAAAGAGTGAACTTTGTTCTTACTATTGCAATCATTAGCTTGCTACTAACTATACCCATGTAAGATAATAACCTTAACTGTCAAATGTGAATGTTCTGACTGCTTAGATAGCCATTCCTCCATCTTGTTCCCTCTCCTTGGACTTCCCTATTCTTTGCAACACATTAATATTAAATTAGGTTCATTAATTACAGTGGCAGTTATCTTGCTGGGGCTGAATTAGATCACTCATTGTAAATTTTTCCAGGTCCATCCATTTATTTGTGAATTTCATGATTTCATTTTTCCCAATATATAAACAATATTCCTTTGTGTTCTTGCTCATATACAGATACTAACACTGAACTTTCAGATTTGTACTTTTCAATTTTCAGTCCAGAAGCTTTCCTTAGAACTAGATAGTGATTGGTAGAGAACAGATCATTTAAATTTTAATTGTTTTCTGTTGGCATTACAAACAACTTTGCACACTAATCTTTTATCTAGAAAACTTGTACTTATTTATAAATTCTAACAACTTTGTGGACTATTTTGCTTTCCTGATAAATGCCCATATTACTTACCAATTGGACAATGAGGTTTGTATGTTTATAAATCTTATACCTTTAATGAAAAAATAAACTGCAAACACACACACAGTGTGTATCCTACAAATTGCCATATGTGTTAAAGTGAAGAGGAAAGTCACATGACTCTTATTGTGAATCCTAAACACTCAGTAATTAGGCATGACTCTTCAGAGCTAAGATGGGCCAAAGTAGGGCCTTTCACGCCAGTTGGACAAGCTAGAAATGCAAAGGAAAATTTCTTTTTTTTAATTTATTATTTATTCAATTGTGCGTGTATGCGTGTGTGCACGTGTGTATACGTGTGTGTGTGTGTGTGTGTGTGTGTGTGTGTGTGTGTGTGTGTGTGTAGAACCACAGACGAATTCGGGAACCGCCTCCACCTCCTCCGTATTTACTCTGCCCCGGGATTCACAGTCTCTGCCCTACCAGGACCAGAAGCGCAGGCCGCCCCCACTTCCGCCCGGCGTCTATACGTGGGGTCTAGGATCGGAACTCAGGATCTTCTGCCTGCAAGGCAGAGGCTTAACCCCTGAGCCACCTCTCCAGCCCCGCAAAGGAAAATTTCTTAAAGCAAATTAAAAGTGCTGCTTTAGTAAAGCCACAAGTAATAACAAAGCGCTAGAGTTCACTGCTGATCTGTACAATGTTTTGGTTGTCTGGGGAGAAGATCGAATCAGCCATACTCCCTGGAGGTATGTCACCATCAACAAAATTCATTCTTAAGCACTGTATAATCGAGTCACATGTAAATAAATCTCATAATGCTTCCAGCTATGATTTGGTGTTAAACTACATTCATAGTTACCTTCAGCCTCACAAATCCCACCAATACAGGTCACTCCTACCTGTATCCAAGCCTGACCCACATAAAGGCACTGATGCCCTTCAATTCTGTCACAGCTGAAAGAGAAGAAGCTGCAGAAGACAGGTTGGTTGTTAGCAATGGTGCTTTCATGAGGCTCAAGAAAGAAACCATCTTTATAAGTAAATCAGAGAGTGCCTAGTTAAGCTCACTCATGAGGTTGGCTGTCCCATACAACAGGCTCTCAATGTAGACAAATCAGCCTTCATTTAGAAGATGCCAGTTAGGGTAGAGATGTCCATATGTTCATAGATAGACTTGCATGCCTGGATCCCAAGCTTCAAAAGACAACCTGCCTCTCTTGTTAAAAAGAGACTGCAGCCAGTGACTTTAAGTAGAAGCTGGTGCTCATTTATCACTCTGATAATCCTACAGCTCTGAAATATTATACTAAATCTACTCTGCTTGTTCTTCTAAGTGGAACCACAGTGACTAAATGGCAGCACATCTATTTACAACATGGCTTGCAGAATATTTTAAACCAATTCTTGACACACACTTTTCAGGAAAGAAAAGGTCCTTTTAAAAATATTACTTTTCATTAACTATGTACCGGGTGACTCAAGGGCTTGAATGAAGATTTATGAGATTGATATCATTTTCAAGTTGCTAATACAACATTCATGGATCAAAGAGTCTTGATTTTATTAAAGAAACACATTTTTTAAGATGATAGCTGACACAGTGATTCATTCCTCCAATGGATATGGACAAAGAATTTTGAAAACAGATCTTTTTATTGGAGATGCCTCTAAAGAACATTTCTGATTTGTGAAAGAGTTTAAAACATCAGCACTGACAGGTGTGAAAGAAGCATATTCCATCTCTCCCTGAGTGATTCTCAATTTCAGTTCAAAAATACAACCTCAGCTATGTTGGACAAAACAGGAACACTAGAATTAGAGGTGTACCCTGGACATGTAACTTGCCTGTTTTATTCATATGCTGAAACTTTAACAAATAAGAAATTACTTCTCAAAATGAAGAAAGAGGGTGATTTCTTTAGAAAGAATCTACTCCTAAGAAGATGATGTGACATTTGGGAAATAACCATATATTTAGAATATTACATAATTAATAAGACAGCAGGAGAATTTCATGTAGTTAACTATAATTCTATAATAAGCTCTACTGTTGCAAAATGCACTGAAACAATTTGGCATGCTCAGTGGAAATCTCTGATGAAAAGAAAAGGCAACCTTGGTGGAAAACTTTGTGTCATATTTGAAGAAACTAATAAAGGGAATAGTGGTTTGTTTTACTCATTGGCACACTGCTTCAGAATAAATTCTGCACAGGCAGGAGGAAGAGAGGAAGAAAAAAGCAAAATAAAACAAAAAGATTTGGAGGTTTAAGAAGGTAAAAATAAATACTACAAGATAAGTTAAAGCATTTTCACATGACTAAGAAAAATGGATGCTTAAATCTTGGCATAAAAGATTCAAAATGCTTAACCAGATGTCTCATTACTTACTTCAGTCCTTGATGGTAGCCTATATCATTGACTCCCCAAAGTCTAGCATGGATCACAGGCACTATGAGCCTTAGACCCAAGGGATTAATAGCCACAATAGTGTTCCTATACTAAAGGGGAACACAATAAAGAATTCTAGGCAATGCTACTGAGTCCTTACACCTCATCAGAAAGGAGAACCCAGAGGGAAGTTTGTCATGCATACTACAGGATGCTCCAGGAATGGGGGGGAGGGGGCACTAAGGTAAAGAGAGGGAGGGGGAAAAAGAAGGGAAAAGGGGGGAGGGAGCAAGGGGATCCAGAGAGGGGTGGAGGGAGGGAGGGGAATGGGGTACTTATCAACATTGTATGAGTGGAAGAAATAAAAAAAAGGTTCAAAATGCTGTATGTAAAACAACTTGAAAGACAGCAAACTGATTTGCCCTGAAAACTACTGTTAGATATTTCAGACAAACGCACAGTCTGTGGGTGAATGGGTGTAGTCAGAGAAATGCCATTGCAAATACTATGTGAATGAGATTACAGTGGTCATGGTGCATGTGTCTCATATTGTATGGCTATACATTTTATATTTAGACCCTAGACAAATTGTAATTATTTCAAGATGGTAGGGCAATTTCTCTGAGTTTAATTTGAAAGAGTCATTATATAATATCATTTGTATAACTTACTATTACAGACAGAATGCATTATAAAGCAAAAATAGGAATACATATCTCTTACACAATCTATATCATACCATAATAATTAAATAATTCATTGTTTGCTAAATTAATCCAAGATGAATTTCTTCTAGCTGACTCAGAAACAGCTTTTAATGGCAGAGTTTTAGGAAATATTTCTTATTTGATAGCATGATACAATTTTATTTTACATATCATCATTTTTCCAGATTCACTACAAGGTGTAAAGTATGGAATTAATTTGAAGTGCACATACAAATCTCAGAGATGTGTTGAAATCAGTTTCAAAAGGGACATGGCTATTGGAACTACAGTTTTGTGGTTGAGAACACAGAGATCCATTACTGCAATTCTTCCAGAAATCTCACTAAGAGTGCAGTATTCCTGAACTTACATTTGGCTCTGCCTGAGCACTTGAAACTCACACCTCATCCACCAAACTTGGAGACACCAGGCACCACGTGAATAAAAATGAAGCACCACGTGATAAAAATGTCGAGCTTTATGCTTCTCTGTGTAAGCAACACAGTCAGGTAAAAAGTACTTCTCAGACTGATATCTTCAACAAAGACAAAATGGAAGAGATTGGTGTCAATGAGTGCAAATATATAGCTTCTTCAAAATAGAGAGAATTCTTTAAAAGGAAAAAAAGATTGAGGAATATTAGTGGGAAGTTATTGTTGATTTAAGGCATCAGAAGAAAGATGAATTGAAAAGACCTTAATTTAAGGAATGTCACTGTTATGCAGGGATGATTATAAGAATGAAAGCCAACCTTAGCCAAAGAAAGATACTGCTTTTGGCGAAAAGACTTGGGGGGAGTGGAGTGATGATAGAAAAAAGCCTCCAGAGCCCAATGATATGCACCCTCCCCCTCTTTTCCCCTTCCTTCCACTCCCCTCCCTCCCATTCTCCCAGTGCCCCCATCTTCCCCCCTTCCCACTCCCTGGAGCATCCTTCAGTGTGAATCTCAAACTTCCCTCTGCGTCCTCTACTCTAGTGAGGTGTAAGGACTCAAGGGGAATTTTTAATAAAAATATTTTGACTTGGGACTGGGGAGACAGTTCAGTGGGTGATGAGTCTGCTGCAAGCATATGCATCTGTATTCAGTTATGCAGTATCAGGTAAAAGCCTGGCATGAGAGCCCACATCTGTACCTCTAGGAATGAGATCATGGAATGAATTCTCCATGATTCTCCATGGGCAGAATTCCAGGCCTGGATAGATAGGCACCCCAGCAAATTGATAAGGACTGCTTTCCCCAATAGACCCTGTCTCAAAAGATAAGAAAAGGTTAACTATAAAGACACCATGTTGATAAACCTGCTTGTACACACATACAAATAAAGAGATAAAATTTCAAATTATTTGAAAATAGACTAACAATATCAATTTTATGTAGTGAAAATACTTTAGCCTAATAAGTGACTTCATTCAATTAGAGTTCACTTAATAATACAGTATTACATATGCATTTGGCTCAATACTTTTTGCATCAAAATGTATACCAGATTTAATAATAAAAACTTCATGTCTCCTTTTACAATGGTCATTAAAAAATTCTGATATTTAAATCACTGATTTATTTTCAATTTAATACCTTGTTTGATTTGATTTAAAAAGCATTAGCCCTAACATTGTGATATATTGTTTGATTTAAAAACCTAAATGCTAACATTCTTACACAACCCTTAGATGGAAAAATAAAACTACACTTTATTAAACTAGTCAACATGAACTTTTTCTCTTATATACTGTTTCTGCTGAAAAAGATTGCATAAAGTTAATCCAATGAACCAGTGATTTTTCTCTTGTGCATCTCCAACTCACACAGTAACTTCTGGGCACCATACTAATTAACAAAACAGTGCTCTGCAATCTGATATTTATAATCAGTTTATCAGAGGTGAAAATCATTTATCTTTCAAACACTTTAGAATCCAAAAGAGATAACTAAAGGAAACAAGATAACATGGGGATTCCATGAAATATTTGGGATCTGAGCTCTATGTGAAAGGAGCAGGACCTTTGGAATCCCAGAGAGGGATGACATGTTCCTCTTATAGAGAACAGAGGATGCTTCTCTGCCTGTTACAATGAGTAGTCTTGAGTATAACTGAGACTGCTTTAAACAGACATGAACAAGCAGTGAATCAGCCCTCAGCTTCTATTCCTCTCTAGGGAAATACAATTCTATCCACAAATTCTATAATAAGGAACAATGTGACAGTGTTAAACTTGTATTAGTGCTGAGTAAGCACTTTGGCCAGTCATGCTATAAGCAACCTCAGAATTTACAGCAAATCATAAAACACAATGTGATTAACTCCCCAATAAATCCATTCAAAACCTTTTCAACTCAATGATATTTCTATCTGGTTTAGAACACCAATAGTATATTTTATTCTCCTGGACCCTTAAGGGACTTATAGTGAGAAAAATTATAATCAGGATGTCTTTTATACATTCATTAAATTGTCCATGAACAAACTCAAAAAAAGTTAAAGTTAAAAATAAAAATGAAAGTACAAATTCTTTCAAACACTTACAATCCTTAGGCTACACTAGTCAATACTTCAGTCACACTAGAAGGGAATAAAATAGAAGATGACAAAGAATATGATAGAATTGTTTAAGTGATGCTTGTTTTTTTATTTTTCTCCGACATTTTATTTTTTCCTAATCATACAAGTGCAATAGGTACCCCCCAGTCCTCTCCCTTCCCCCTCCATTCCCCAATCACCCCCCATTGCACTCTCCCACTTCCCTCTTCCTTTCACTCACCTCCCTATCTCCCCTTCTACCAGTGCCACCCCCCATTCCCTAGAGCATCCTTTTATGTGAACACCAAACCTCTCTCTCAGTCCTCCACCCTAGTAAGGGTTCAGGACTCAGTGGTATAGCCCAGAGCTCCTTCTTGGGCTCCTTCTTGGGAACTCTATTAAAATTGTTTAATCCTTTGCCTCTAAGGATCTTACTGCCTGAAGCCTTCTCCCCTGTGATCCATGCTATACTTTGGGAGGTCATTGATGTGTCAGTTGTTGTGCAGCTCAGGCAAAGTCCAATCCTGGCTTCTGCAACCCTAACTTGTGTGGAGTATACAATGCTTGATTCATATCAGCTAATTTATTTTCTCATGAAAGTAAAGGCAGCTAGAATACTCTCAGATGTTTATTTATTATAATGTATATTGTTATTTTTCTGAAAAATTAATCATTGATTTGGGTACCAATGTGAATCTAACATGATCTGATATCCAACAAATTTGTGATGGACAGTGCCTCTATCTGTGGCAGATATGTCAGACCTATGCTTGTACTTTTTTGAATGAAACTATTTGGTTTTTTTTCTCCCTTGAAGAAACTTTACTCTTTTTTGCTTGTCTTGGATTGGTTGCTGTTGCTGCTGTTTTGAGACAGGGTTTCATATTGTTTTCTAGGCTACCCTCAACTACACTATAGACTAGGCTGACCTCAAACTTTAGCAATTCTTCTTCCTCATCCTCTCAAATTCTTCCCATGCAAATCCCCACACTCAGGTAAACAATCTTATTCTTTTGGGAAAAACTATAGCTACACCTTATTAGTGCAAACTTTCATTTCAGCTTTACATTAGTTACTTAGTTTGTCACTGTGATCAAATATCTAACAAAACAATCTGAAGCAGAAGAGTTTGTTTGGTTTTACAGTTTGAGCATAATTTCATCAAGATGGAAAAAATCTTGGAGGCAAGAGCATAAGACTCCCAGTCATGTTGATTTATTATCAGGAACCAGAGAGAGATGAATATTTATATATTTATATATAGAATTTATTTGCCAATTTCAACAAAAATTCATTTGGTAACATATGAAAATTATTTTGGGAAACTTTTCTTTTTTATCAGATTTGGATTCTAACTCATGAATTGGTGTCATCTACATTCAGGTGTCTGCTCCCTTCTGAGTTAAATCTTTCTGGAAACACCTTCACAGGCATGCCTGCCTTCAGAGGTATGTATCCATGATGATTCTAAAACCTGTCAGGTTGCTTAATGAAGATTAACCATCACATCAACTTATGACATTTTCCCCAAAATTTTTTCATATGTTGCCAAATGAATTTTTTTTGAAACTGGCAAATAAATTCTAAAACTTTATATGAAATTTCATAAGACATATAATAGCAAATTTAAGGGAGAAACATTTGGAACATTTATATTGCATGATTCCAAGTATTCTTCTAACATTTACTCACAGTTATCAAGATAAAGTGGTATTGGTGTAAGGATAGTCACAGATCAATGAAGTAGAATTGAGAGAATAGAAATAAAGCACATGAAGAGTGAATTGACTTTTGACCAAAGCAGCTCAAAGAGACAAAGAATTTCCACAATAGAAGTCTAGAGAGTTAGAGGTTATATCTATAGAAATATGACACATAGATCACTGGAGTAATGGCCATTGTGTCGACTACCATTGTTATCCATCAGCATTTGATTTGAACAGCACCTCCTTTTAATGACCTTTGAACTGGCCACAATTGAATCCTATTCAGACAGCACATAGTTCTTGAGCATAAGATCATCACATAGGAACACCAACTGTGCTTCCTAAGATTATTTCTTTACTTTGTTATGATGTATCAATGCTTTACAGGGTAATAGAGGAGTGGATTCTTCAGTTAAGAACACATTTCCTCACTTTCTTGGCTCTTGTGAAGGTCATCTTCCAAGACCAAGCCCACTGAGTATGATCCCTGCTTCTTCGTGTCTTGTGCAGCTTGGCCTCACAATAGTAGGACTAGCCTGTAGACTTTATAACAGACGGTGAAATGAGAGTATGTGACTTCAAATGCTATTCTTTTTGTTTTCCCCCTTTTTGAAATTTTATATTTTATTTTTCTTCTTTCATAAGCATATTAGTATTCATCCCAACTTCCGTCCCCTCCCTTCCTTTCACCATTCCCTACCACTCCCTGCCACCCTTTAGCCTGTGTGCTTATATGGACCCCAGGGTTCACTCTGGCTTCTGTACTTCTATGGAGGCTCAGGCCTAGGTAGTATATCAGGTTACCTCTCTTTAGGCTACACCACTGGTATTTGCATTTCCCTTCATCCATCCAGCTTTAGTCCCAAAGATGAAGTTTTCACCATGAATACAAAGCCAGTTGCTCTAGCCAAAAGAAGCTCAAGCAGCCTTATGCAATGTCCTGGATCCAGGTAAATCTTTGGCCCTACAAACAGCCAGCTGTAACTTGGAGTCCTGTGAGTAAGACTTGGTAAAAGTAGTCCCCCCCCCTTTAGCCTTACAATGCAGTTTCACCAGCAAGCATTCCCACATGCTTCCTTTCTACAAAGCTCATAACTTTTAGCTAGTCTTTGGACCTGTGTATTATTTCGAACCCTCTTACTCTTCCTTGCATAGAGATATTCTAATGGGAAGTTAGGCTTGTGAGTATGCCAAGGAGAGGAATGGAACACAAAGCTAAAGCTCATGTGATATAGTATTATAAATGATTCTGCCAGCTTTTAGCTCTTTTGTTTAAAGGAAGTTTGTCTTAACCTCTTAAAGTTGATGCCAATTTTCAAAACATTAAAAACAATCAACTATATATGTGAGTCTGTCATTAGGCGAATGAGACACTGTATATGAATGAAGTTTTAACCAATGATTGAGCCATAAAAGTGTGTCAGATAATATATTATTATCTTTATCATCCTTATACTAATAACTCATAATAATTTCTATCATAAGATTTGTATATGTAAGGGGAGGTAAGAGGTGAAATTAGAATGTTGTTCCTTAAGAAATCTCCCACCCTACTTTTACATTACCTTTTTATTACTTTTTTGCCTAATTATACAAGCTCAATCAGTACTCCCTTCTTCTCCCCCTACCCTTCCTCCCTGTTGTTCCTCTTTCCATTCTCCCTCCCTTCCCACTCTCCCTCCCACCTTTCACCACTTTTCCTTCCTTCTTCTTTTGGTGTTTCCTGCTTTCTCCCTCCTATCCTCCAGAGCATCTGTTTATGTGGGTGCTCAATTAGCTTCTGCATTTTCTACACTAGTGAGTGTTCAGGATTCAGTGGCATAGCCTAGGGCCCCTTCTCGGACTGCCCATTACTATGGAAACTGTATTTTGTCTATTTAACCCTTCGACTTTAAGGATCCTACTGCCTGAAGCCATCTCCCCTGCAATCCATGCTAGACTTTGGGGGGTTATTAACATGTCAGCTATTGTGCAGGTCAGGCAAAGTCCAATTACATTGTGGCTATATTCTGCCTCTTGCAGCCCTGACTTATATGAAGTATCTTGAATATCACTGGTCCTCCCAATCTTTAGATTCTTACAATCTTGCTGTCTCCCTCTTCCACAAGGTTCCCTGAGCTTTAGGATAAGGAGAGATTTGGCTAGTCTGGTTCCAGGTGAATATTGTAGGATCTTTGGTATTCTGAATTATAGTTTGTTGTTGTTTTCAGTTTTGCTGTTCCTGTACTGCCCTTGGTTGCTTCATGATTGGTTGTTGAGGTCATCTCTTAACCAAAGATAAAAGATGGTTTAAATAACAATATTAATATAAGAAGAGACTCACAGGTAGATGGATGAATAGGAGTAGGACACAGCATCAAGAAGATCAGTCTCTCACTTGCTATCTAACTGCCAGTCTCTATACCCTCCCTAACTTGGGAGATCAAACTTGTTCAGTCCCAAATAAATAAGAAGGAAAGTGAGAGTGAGCTGCATCAGATGTTTCACTACTTACAGGCAGTATATGACCTTGGACTTATGTATCTATAGAAGTGTATTCTTTTGTCTCCTTTCTTTTGAGGTCTTCTTTCTCCTTCTCTCCTATTTATAATCCTTTGTGATTATAGTGGATGCTACAGTTACCTTTGAATATGTCATTAAGTGGGTTTGTAACTAAGATCCACTTATTAGGGAGTACATACAGTATCTAACTTTCTGTGTCTGGGATACTTCACTCAATATAATTTATAATTCTATCCATTTCCCAACAAATTTCATATGTACTACATTTTTATTATCCATTTGTTAACCGTTGGACATTGGGTTGATTTCATGACATTAATTGTAAATAGTGTTGTAATGCACATGGTTGTACTTATGTCATTGTAATGAATTGTTGCATTTTGGGGGATACAGCTTAAAGCTTTGGAAACATAAGAGATCCAACCTCAAAAGCAGTAAAAGAAAGGAGATTAGCAAAATCAGGAGATAGATATCTGAAATTGAAATGAAGAAAATGATACAAAGAATCAACCAGACAAAAAACTAGTTCTTTGAAAAAAATCAAATAAGATTGATGCACCCCAAGCTAAATTAAGCAAAATCAAGGGAGAGAAAACCCAAATTAAGAAAATTACAGATGAAAATGGAGTTATCAAACTCACACCCAAGAAATTTAGACAACTATAAGGTCATATTTCAAAAACTTATACTCCATGAAATTTGATAACCTCAAAGAAATGGATAAATTTCTGAGTTACCACAACTTACCTAAATTGAATCAGGAAGTTTTGAATTATTTAAATAATCCTATAACAAATGAGGAAATTAATAAAGTAATCTTGAATCTTCCCACTAAAATATGTCCTGGACCAGATGAGTTCAGCACAGAATTCTCCTAGACATTTAAATAACAATTAACACCAATACTCTATAAACCATTGCATAGAATAGAGAAGGAAGGAATACTTCAAATTCTTTCTACAAAGCTAATATCATACTAATCTTCAAACATAATAAAGTTACATTTAAAAAGAAACTATAGGCCACTCTCTTTGATGAACACAGATGCAAAGATTCTCAACAAAATTGGATTCAAAAACATATCCAAGCTCACCACCCCTCAACCCAGGTAAGCTCGGTCCCCGCCCACCCCCAGAGCCCCAGGCCGCCGGAGTGCACCCAGCTCCTCCCACCATCCAGCCAGAGCCCAGCTCAGAAGGCCTGGGAGGAGGAGAGGGCACCTCCTCTGCGCCCGGCCCCGCCCACATGTCCCCCAGGTTTAAATAGCGCCCCGCCATCGCCCCATCCCCCCTTCCCCTCCATTCCGCTGCCCAGGACGCGCGGGGTCCAGCCTGGACTCACCTCGACCTAGGTAAGCTCTGTCTCCACCCCAAATGTCCAGACCAAATAATTCAGTTTAGTGAAAAACGCACAGAAATTAAAAGAAGATCTTAAGAGTTAAAATGACAATGCCAAAGTCAAAATGCAAATCCATGAGAAACAACACTCAAGTAAACAAATCTCCCACTGAAGGAATTAATCCCATAATGTTAGACTCCAACCAGAACAAACCCATGGAAAATGGCCAAGAAAGCCTGACCCAGGATAACGACCTTCAATATATGATCATTACCATGTTCAATACTATGAAAGAGGAAATCCGGAAGGAATTAAATAATCGAATCAATTGCTTTGAGGAGGAACACAACAGAAACATGGAGGAGTTGAGAAAAACAGTGCAAGAATCAAAAACTGGCATAGAGCAGTTAAAGCAGACTCAAGCAGAGTTTAAAACTGAGCTAAAAGACAAGTTATCTTCAACCCAGAACTCCACAGAGAGTCTTATCAGCAGAACTAATGAAGCAGAAAACAGAATTTCAGACATTGAAGATAAAGTAGGAGTATTAACCAGCTCAATGGAAGAGATTGATAAAGCCAAAAATATACTTGAGAGAAATATCCAGGAGATATGGGACACCCTGAAGAAGTCCAACATGCGTATTCATGGATTACCAGAGCAAGAATCTCAAAATACTACCCCTGAGGAAATTTTTCAAATGATCATCAAGGAAAACTTTCCTCATCTAAAAAAAGAGAGGCCCATCCATATACAAGAGGCATTCCGCACTCCAAACAGATATGACAAAAACAGAAGCTCACCACGGCAAATAATACTCAAAACGCTCCACATTCAAGATAAAGAACTGGTGCTGAAAGCTTCAAGGGAGAAAAAACAAGTCACTTTTAAAGGTAAACCTATTAAAATAACAAGTGATTTCTCAATGGAAACAGTAAAAGCAAGAAGAGCTTGGAGAGACATACTTCAAGTATTGAATGAGCAAAAATGTCAACCCAGGCTGATTTACCCTGCAAAACTATCAGTCATGATCAAGGGAGAAAGAAAAATCTTCCAGCACAAAGACAACTTGAAGGGATACATGTCCACCAAACCAGGCCTTCAAAAAATGCTAGAAATGATACTCAAGATTGAAGAAAAAAAAAGACATATCCAGGAGAACAGAAGGCAAGTATAACACCATAAAAGCGAAGCATTATACTTATAAAAACTACTAAACATAATAAATGTCTGGAATTAAGAATAGTTTCTTCATTATAACAATAAATGTTAATGGAATTAACTCACCGATCAAGAGACACAGATTACAAATTTGGATTAAAAATCACAATCCATCAATCTGCTGCCTGCAGGAAACCCATCTCACCACAAAAGATAGGCATGCCCTAAAAATGAAAGGCTGGTCAATAATTCTACAAGCAAATGGAAGCAGAAAACAGGTAGGGGTAGCTATTATGCTGTCTGACAAAGTGGACTTCAAACCAAAGAAAATTATAAGAGACACAGATGGATACTACATTTTAGTCACAGGTACAATTCACCAGGAAGACTTCACAATACTGAACATATATGCACCCAATACAGGCCCCTCCACATTCATTAAGAAAACCCTACAGCGTCTAAAGCAAGAAATCAACCCCCAAACGATAATTCTTGGGGACTTCAACACAGCCCTCTCAACATGGGATAGATCAACAGGTCAAAAGCTTAACAGAGACACTTTGGACCTTAATCAAACCCTTAAAGAAATGGACCTTACAGATCTCTTTCAAACTTTTCACCCACGCACCAAAGAATACACATTTTTCTCAGCAGCACACGAAACTTTCTCCGAAATAGATCACATACTGGGCCACAAAACGAATCTACACATGTACAAAAAAGTTGAAATTCTAACCTTTGCCCTGTCAGACCACCATGGCCTGAAGCTGGACATCCACAACACAAGAAACAAGAGAAAATACACTAACTCCTGGAAACTTAACAGTATAATGCTGAATGAGAACTGGATTCAGGAAGAAATTAAAAAGGAAATTCAAGATTTCCTGAAATTGAATGATAATGAAAATACAACTTACAAAAATCTCTGGGACACAATTGAAAGCTGTTCTAAGAAGTAAGTACATAGCTCTTAATGCCTACATCAAAAAAATGGAAACATCAGAAATAAACAACTTAACAATGCAGCTTAAAGATTTAGAGAAACTACAGCAATCTGATCCCAAAAGTAGTAGAAGAGAGGAGATTAGCAAAATAAGGGGAGAAATATCTGAAATCGAGATTAAGAAAACGATAGAAAAAACCAACCAGTCAAAAAGCTGGTTCTTTGAAAAAATCAATAAGATTGATACACCTCTAGCTAAATTAACCAAAAGCAGGAGAGAGAAAACCCAAATAAACAAAATTAGAAATGAACATGGAGTTATCACTACTGATACCCAAGAAATCCAGAGAATTATAATATCATATTTCAAAAACTTATACTCTGTGAAGTTTGACAACACAAAAGAGATTGATGAATTTCTAAGTAAACACAAGTTACCTAAACTGAATCATGAAGTTGTGAATAACTGAAATAGTCCTATAACATATAAGGAAATTGAAGAAGTAATCTCAAATCTTCCCACCAAAAAATGTCCTGGACCAGATGGATTCAGCACAGAGTTCTACCAGACATTTAAGGAGTTAATAACACCAATAATCCTTAAACTGTTCCATCAAATAGCAAAGGAAGGAACACTACCAAATTCCTTCTATGAAGCTAATATCGTTTTGATCCCAAAACCTAATAAAGATTCACTTAAAAAAGAAAACTATAGGCCGATCTCTCTGATGAACACAAACGCAAAGATTCTCAACAAAGTCTTAGCAAATCGGATCAAAAACATATTAAAAAGATCATTTACGGGGACCAAGTAGGCTTCATCCTGGGCACACAAGGTTGGTTCAACATACGCAAATCAATAAATGTAATTCATCATGTAAACCAGTCCAAAGTACCAAGACCACATGATACTCTCGATAGATGCAGAAAAAGCTTTTGACAAGATCCAGCAGCCTTTTATGATCAAAACGCTAGAGACAGTAGGAATGGAAGGAACCTTTATCAATATAATAAAAGCTGTATACAACAAGCCCACAGCAAGGATTATGCTCAATGGGGAACAATTGGAAGCATTCCTACTTCGATCAGGAACTAGACAAGGCTGTCCACTCTCACCACTTCTATTCAATATGGTACTTGAAGTCTTAGCTGAAGCCATAAGACAAGAAGGGACATAGAGGGATTCAAATCGGCAATGAAGAAGTCAAGCTATCCCTATTTGCAGATAACATGATCTTATACCTGAGTGATCCCAAAAACTCAACCAGGAAGCTCCTGAAACTAATTGAGAAGTTCAGCAGGGTGGCAGGATACAAAATAAATGTGCAAAAATCAGTGGCCTTCCTATATGCCCAGAATGAAAGAAGTGAAAAAGCCTTGAGAGAAACAATCCCATTTACTGTAGCCCCTAAAAAAATGAAATACCTTGGTATAAACCTAACAAAGGAGGTAAAAGACCTTTACAATGAAAACTTTAAAACCCTAAAGAAAGAAAGAGCAGAAGACACCAGAAGGTGGAAAGATCTCCCTTGTTCCTGGATTGGCAGAATCAACATCATAAAAATGACCATCCTACCAAAGGCAATATACAGATTCAATGCTATACCAATCAAAATCCCAAAGCAATTCTTCAAAGAAGTTCACCAAACAATCTCAAAGTTCATATGGAGGCACAAAAGACCCAGGATAGCAAAGGCAATCCTGAGAAACAAAAACACTGCTGGAGGTATTACCATACCGAACCTAAGTCTATACTACAAATCCATAGTTATAAAGACAGCCTAGTACTGGCTCCAACATAGACACACAGATCAATAGATAAGGATTGATGACCCAGATATAAGCCCACAAAATTACAGCCATTTGGTCTTTGACAAAGGGGTCCAAAAAATCCAATGGAAAAAGAACAGTATCTTCAACAAATTGTGCTGGCAAAACTGGATCTCCACATGCAGAAGAGTAAAGCTGGACCCGTACTTGTCACCATGTACAAGACTTAATTCCAAATGGATCAAAGACCTTGATATCAGTCCAGAGATTATAAAAACAATAGTTGAAAGGATAGGGAACTCCCTCGAGCTGATTGGGCTAGGCCAACAGTTCCTAAACAGACATCCAATGGCACAGTCACTGCTACCAACTCTCAACAGTTGGGATCTTGTGAAATTAAAGAGCTTCTGTTCAGATAAAGAGATTGTAACATGAGCTCAAAGGCCACCCACAGAATGGGAGAAAATCTTCACTAACCACACATCTGATAGAGCTCTGCTGTCCAGAGTGCACAAAGAACATAGAAAACTAAACACCAAGGAAACCAATGGCCCAATTAAAAAATGGGCCCTGGAACTTAAAAGAAACTTTACCAGGGATGAAATTAAAATGTCTAACAAATATCTTAAACAATGCTCCACTTCCTTAGCCATCAGGGAAATGCAAATCAAAACTTCGCTGAAATATCATCTCACCCCGGTCAGGATAGCAAAAATCCACAATACAAACAACAACAAATGCTGGAGAGGATGTGGAGAGAGGTGAACTCTCCTACATTGCTGGTGGGAATGCAGACTCATACAACCAGTCTGGCGAGCTGTCTGGAGATTCTTAAAGAATTTAAAGATTGAAATGCCATATGACCCTGCTATCCCACTTTTTGGAATAACCCCCGATACAGCAAAGGTTCACCTCGATAGCACAAGCACGACCATGTTCATAGCAGCACTGTTTACAATAGCAAAGTCATGGAATCAACCCAAATGTCCAACAGTTGACGAGTGGATAAGGAAACTGTGGCACATCTATACAATGGAGTACTACTCAGCCATCAAAAATGATGAATTACTGGAATTTGCCGGGAAATGGATGTCATTAGAAACACTTATATTAAGTGAAGTATCCCAGACCCAGAAAATTAATCGCCGTATATACTCCCTAATAGGTGGCTCCTAATACCAAACCCATCCAACACATCTTGAGACACTTATAGGTAAATCTATGTATTACCTACAGTAATTGCAAGGATTATGAACAGGAGGGATGGGGTTGGAGGGCCACACCAGAAACAAGGAGAAAATTGACCATGTTACAGTAGAGAAAATAGGCCTCCTTCAAGGACTGCAAGAAAGTAATGTGACACCTAGTTAAGTTCACAATTCGTTCCTGATCATTTACAACTAAGGGGGTATGAACTCACCAGAAGGGGAGGGCATATGGTCTGTCAGATTAAAAAGTAACCATTTTGCAAATGGGTGATTGACCCCCTCCCATTGCCAAATGCCATATGACCCTGCGATTCCACTTTTGGGTATAAGTATTACATCTACCCTTGAATGTGCTCTTATAATAAGACTCCAGTTTAACAGCTTTCTGTCTCTGGCCAGGGGGTGACATACAGTGCCTATCACGATGGAGTGAAGGGCATTACAGGAGCAACAAAACTGCAAAAGAAAATCAACGAACCATAATCCAGAACTTCAGAGACTCTATATCAACCACCTAGAACTAGGCCAGACTAATCTCTCCCCATCCTGAAGCTCAGGGACATTTGCGGAAAAGGGGGCAGTAAGAGTGTAAGAGCAAAAGGATGGGAGGAGCAATGATTTGCAAGATACTCCACACAAGTTAGGGCCGAAGCAATCATAATTGGCCATTTTATGCCCGGCACAATGCCCAACACACTATTGACCTCACAAAGTCTAGCATCTGCTAAAGGCACCAAGATCCTTGGAGGCAAGGGATTGACAGCCACAGTAGTGTTCCTATGCTTAATGGGAACACAGGAAGGGGTTCAGGGAAATTCCACTGGGTCCTTGTACGTCATCAGAGAGTAAGGCCCAGAGGAGAGTCAGGCATGCACAAGAAAGGACTCTGGGAATTGGGGCGGGAGGCACGGGGGGGGGATGGGGGGAGGGTGAGGGGGGGAGAGCAGGGGTTCGGGGGGAGGAGGAGGGAGGGAGGGAACTGGTGTACCTATTAAGTTTGTATGAGCTGAAATAATAATAAAAAATGTATTATTAAAAAAAAACACTAAACAAAAACATATCCAAAAGCTCATTCACTGTGATCAAGTAGGATTTATCCCAGGCACAGAAGGTTAGTTCAACATACACAAATTAATAAATATAATCCATCACATAAACCAATCCAAAGTTCAAGATCACATGATACTCTCGATAGATGCAGAAAAATCTTTTGACAAGATTCAATATCCTTTTATGATCAAAACCCTAGAGACAGTTGGAATGGAAGGAACTTATATCACCATAATGAAATCTCTGTACAGCAAGCCAACAGCAAGGATTATACTAAGAGGGAAAAAACTTGAAGCATTCCCACTTCAATCAGGAACTAGACAAGGCGATCTACTATCAACACTTCTATTCAATACTGTACTTGAAGTCTTAGCTAGAGCCATAAGACAAGAGAAGGAGATAAAAGTGATTCAAATCAGAAAATAAGAAACCCACTCTATTTTTGAGGTAGTGCTTTTTACTGAGTCCTAGAGGTTTTAGATTAGTTTAAGTCGATTGACCAGAAAACTTCAAAATGTCAGGGTCCTGCCTATCTCAACCTACTTATAGGTAGAATTACAAGCACAAAACCATGCATTTTGTTATAAATTGTGTATTCAAGAGAATTTCATGATGATACCTTTTCTATTACAGTTTTTATGCATGTAGATGTCAGGATTTTTCCATCAGGTTAAAGTTGGGTCTTCTCTTCATGTAGGTCTATGGAGATATTTCTAACCCTTCTGGTTAAAATATGGAATAGTTTGGAACCATTCATGCAACTTCTTATTATTTTACAATTCATAGTCAAATTACTCCTACTGCTTCTGATCAATCAGAGGTTTACTACAAAAATCAGTGATGATTAAGTTCCAGGTTTCTTTACGTCTATGGATCCCTCTTCAGGACCTCTGCACCTAGTTACATATTGGCAGTATGTCTTCTTCTACTTACAGTTAGCTCTCAAATTGTAGAAGTTATTCTTGATAATCCTCATTCTTTCTTGTCTATAGATATATGTTTATAAGATGGTACAGTATCTTTCCTCTTTAATGTAGCTTACCATGCCCGGCAGCAGGAGCATAAGAAGAAGCCTCATATGAGCTATGAGTGTGGCAATTTCAAATCACGTGTAAGACATAAAGAGGGATACATTTTGGAAATATCAGATGTGAAATAGGACTCAAGAGAGTGAAACAAGAAAATGTTACAAATTAAAGTCCAGCCTGCACTGCCCAGTGTATTTCTGGATATCCTGTACTTCTGTGTGAGATAGTATTTCAAGGCAGGTTAAAGTCTAAAACTACTTGGTTACTTCAAGTGTTGCGAGAAATCTTTAGCTAATACTAATGTCCCCAGAGAGATGAACTCTATTAATCTCTAGTTCTTTCTAGCCTCTAAGTTATTATATAATATAAATAGATTGAGAATTTGAAGTACATAAATAATAACTACTATAACAATAATTTAGGGAATGTAGAACCACATCGGATCTTAATGTCTTTAAGGTTCCAAGAAACATCTTATGTAGGAAAATTTACCTAATAAATAATTTAATGAAGATAAACTAAATTTGGAACTTTACAAGGAAAATTCAGTTGGGAAGGTGGATGACTAGCATGCATAACACTGTGGGATCACAATCATAATATTAAGTAAATTTGGTGACATATTGTGACAACCCGTTGATCACAATTAACCAATGTGAAAAGATAGGGATGTTAATTTATTGAATTTTGAATTTATAGTGATTATTTTGACTCTGAGAAATTTATTTTCTGTAAGACATTATTCAGACTGACCTGAGTCACACCTTTAGAAGTCTCTCTACATCCTCCCACTTCGTGGGTCTGAGACAGTAAGACTTACTTTGCCAGCAACATTTAGGGACATGTTCAGAAGACCTTCTCCCATTCCATGGGCTTCTGGAACCAGTCAATACACGTCATGGATAACTAGTGGGGGTGTCGGGGATGCTGAGTGTTGACATATGCTGTCTATCTGCCATACCCTGTACGAAGACAAACAGATACGCTGCCTAGTAAGTGTCTTCATTATTACCATTGTCCTACATCCATGTGTCAAGATTTGCCCTATGGTTGCTCATGGAATTTTTATGACTGCTATTTTGTTCAACAACCTGAGCTATAAACAAAGTGCCAATGATTTGTATATTTTAAAACATGCACCCCTCAGCAGCACATCACAAGAAGCAATAGCTGGAATGGAAATAACAGAATACAGATTCTTCTTTCTTCATATTTAGTTCCTTGCCTCGTGTATAAAATGCGAGACAATGTATTATTTATCAACAGCAGTGCCTTGCTGCGGTACAGATGCCGCTTGGTGAGATTACCATACCCGTTCTGCTGCACATTGAAATGTTTTCATGTCATTTGCGATTATCCAATGCTATGGAAATATAAGAAGAGTTAATGCAAATAAGAAACCTTCATTCCAATGGTAGAAAGATAAGAGAAATTTTTCTTACATCAAATGCATGCAGATAAGTTCAGGAAAGAAGAGAATTCAGGCAGCAAGGACAGAGTTGTCTGTGATAACCAAGTTGCTGAGGTACATCACTAGCCAACAAGGGCACAGTTTCTTTCATAATCTAAGCTACCAAGTTGAGTATACCTGCCACATGAAGGTAAAGGTGAGGGTGATGCAATACCAAAGATTGGTACTTCCCTTCTCCTAGTTAATTGGATTTTCATTTGCCTTAATTTAATATTGCAGTGTCTAAAGCACTTGATGCACTTAATAGAAATAATGTATTAAAGACTTGCCATGTTAGAGACATTGGGTTTCCTACTCTACTTATCATTATTAATATATTTAATTGTATATCTTCTCACTATATATGTATGGGTATACAGGTTTTATAAGCCATGATATCACAAATAAGAAATTTGAATTAACCTTAGAGGTTCATCTAGAGTTCTTTGTGTTCTATGTGTACTTTTCCAGTATGCCAACCTACTTCCAGATAAATTGAATTTTCCTCAATAATTTCTTGACTTCTGTTTCATCTAGCTCAAGGCTCTGGACTGCTGATCTTTCTTTAGCTCCTTAGAAACTGATCCCCGACAGCATCCCCGACACCCCCACTAATTATCCATGACGTGTATTGACTGGTTCCAGAAGCCCATGGAATGGGAGAAGGTCTTCTGAACATGTCCCTAAATGTTGATGGCAAAGTAAGCCTTACTGTCTCAGACCCACGAAGTAGGAGGATGTAGAGAGACTTCTACAGCATGCTTTACATATTTGATCTATTTACAGAGACATATATACACTAAGTAACATTCCATAATTTGGTTACATTTCATTTCAATATTTTCAAAATGTATTCTTCTTTATGTCTTAAGCCTGGTTAGAATTGGGATGCTTCCAGTTCACATGAGGCTTTTTTTAATGTTCTAAGAACTCACCAGGGTCTTAGGCAGTAGTAATTTTCTTTTACTACCAGGAAGTGCTAACTCTAGAAACTCTATTTACCCTTAGATAAATTTAATATCAACAAAATTGTTCTTGCTTTACTTACCTTCACATTATTTCTGTTATATGTATCAGTTCTTCCAGGGAGAACTACACACACATAGCTGTACACACATGCCTGTGAGCATGCATGTGCACACACACACACACACACACACACACACACACACACACACACACACACACACACAGCAGAAGAAGATGCACAGATTGTTCCCATCCTATAATTTTATCATATTTAGATACAAAAATCATAGAATAGCTAAATGCCTTGTACATGGGCAAGTCATATTATAAGAAGATAGAGGTTATCTGTCCTGTCTCTGAACCACAAGAAAAGCTCATACCACTGTTAACTCACCAACAGACTGTCATTAGATGAAGGATGGGCTCAAGAACTCCATAGACTTCCTTTTCCTCTAAGTAGATAAAATCCAGCATATGGTGGACTGATTGAACTGGACCTGGTCACTCAAACTCTCTTTGCTTCAGCTTCCTCATTTGTATATAGGAGATAAGAATTTCTATCTCATAGAACTGTGAGAGCTCAGAGACATTCTCAAGAGTCTGATACAAAGTGATACTAAATGCTAACAATTATATAACATCTGTACTATGACAGATATAGACCTATTGCTTTTCTCAGTTAGCACTCTTATTAAAATGACTACATGTTAATAATTTTACACACAAGTAAAATAAAACAGAGAATACTATACTTGGTTCTTGGAGGTCTTAATTATGGTACTTCACAATCATCCAACAAATATGAAATAAGAAGATCTCAATAACACTGAATGGTCTTCTGAATACCTCCACCATGCTGTATATTACATAGCCCATATTTTAATAATCTTGTACTAAATAATTATACAATATGTTACTGCAATATATATTTTAAATTTATAACTGTCTCTTGTGAAGTGTGAATCAGTCACTATTGAATGACTTTTCTTAGAGAGACATGAGTAAAATGACAATTCACAACAGCAGAGTACTGATTACTAAGTAAAGAAATCATCCCATTCAATAAACCATTGGTGACCCAATGAGTCTATTGTGAAAGTTACTACTTAAAGCTCCATATCAACTAGCAGGTAACTCCATGAAAGATTTCTTATTTCCCTAGACACTATTTACTGCTTATATAATCTTAGGGATGGGGCCTTGTGAATCTTGTAGGTTTATGAGCTTCCTGAGTTTTATAAGTTTTGTAAGCTTTCTGAGCTTCATTTGCTGCCAAGGTCATATGAATTGCCTTCCAACCTCTGGGAGAGAATGCTTCAATGAAGAAGAAACATCACTCAACAATCATTTTGGCATCTTCTCTGTAAACACAGAATCATACACATACCAGCCTTGGAATGACAACAGTGAGTTAAGCTAGCATGATTTCTGGAAATACCCTAGTTATGTTCATCTTCATGAATTAGAAGAAACCTGAACAATTGACAATTCACAATTTGTGTTGGGCAATATTCACTACAAAGGGATCAACTATTGTGTCATGAAATTCAATTTTAATGTCCCTGATATAAAATGCCCTTGGGTAAAACATGGAAATTCACAAATTCCATATAATAATTTTGTTCAGAGAGAGAGAGAGAGAGAGAGAGAGAGAGAGAGAGAGAGAGAGAGAGAGACAGTGGCAGAAGAGATTTACTACCTTGGTTATTGCTTGAAAAGTCAGGAAAATATATTCTCCAATGAAGCAGGAAAGTTACATACCAGAGATGCTGTTCATGGGTCCCATCCCTTGACTTACCAAGCTGCATGACCTAAATTTCTGATGAGTTTGCTTTGGAACACTTGAAGAAAAGTAACAGGCTTCCTAAGCACAATACATTACTATGCATTTGGACTGATTTAGGACTTTTCAGTGTTCCATCAATCAAACAGCAAAAGACATAGATTATGAGTTTTCAAGCATAGTTCCAAATCAGTAATGAGGTTGCAGATTTAATTTGGTGTGATTTATAAATTGCTGCTGTTATCGATTCTCTTGTTTCTGAGGAAGCCTGCTGCTCAGTAAAACAGCTGCCTTCTGTGGTCGAGGTGTGCCTGCATCCATTAATGGACATCTTGGGTGCAAACATGGTTTCATAATAGATGTCATTTACCTAGATTGACACCACATATAGAAATTCCTGCTGTTTCTTCTTTGCACAGCCAGTGAAAGGAAGCTGTTTCTTTTCTACACTGAAAGTCCTATTGCTGTCAGGTAATGATTCAGAACGCAATAACTACCTTTTTAAAAATATTCCACCAGGAGACATTTCTCAGTATGGCAAAAATAACTATATTAGCATAACATATCTTATGAGGCAGACAAGAGCAGTTGGTATAGTAACAAGAAGAAGAGGAATTGAATATGAATAATTACATATGTGAAGTCTTATATGGACTTACCCTTTCATGAGCAGCATCATGGTGAATGTTCTTTCATTTATGGATTTATTTTTGATATTATATTCTTTAACTAATTTGCTTTCTTAACTTGGAGCATCAACATTTTAAAGATATTTCTGTCATCTATGGGAGCTTTTAAGTAACAGAACTTTTAAATGAGAAAAGGTATGTCATGTCAGATATACTTGGTCCTAAAATAAAATACAGGCTTATAGATATCCAAATGTTAGAATTAAAACTATTATCTTAAATCAAGCAAATACAATAATACAGTACAATATTCTTCATACTGTTTTAACAGCGTTATTCTCAAATGCCAACAACTGATTTACAATGTTGATAATAGGTCTGACGAGAATGCAGCCAATCAGAAATTAAACTTGAGCCTGGGCTCCAATCTGACATGCTGTGTGAAATGCTCACTATTATATCTTTCTTCTTTGCAAAAGCCAAAACTATGAGAAAATAGGGCTGCTTATTATCATCATTTATAGCAGATCCTTTCTATGTGACCAATACTCCCTATCAAACAGACACTATCATTATCCCCTGGGGGTAGTAATTAGTGATATTCAGTGAATGTTACTTGCAATATTACTGCTGGCAAATGATATGATTACAAGCCCTTAATCACCTGCCCCCTTTGAAGCTAGGTATATAAGGCTGGAGAGATAGCTCAAGGGTTAAGAATCTGCCTTGCAAGTAGAAGGTCCTGTTTTCAGATCCTGTTCTCATGTCCTGTATCACATTTCATGGCTGAAATGGTGGTGGCCTAAACTTACACTTCTGGACCTGGTAGGCAGAGTCTGAGAAATCCCAGAATAAAGTAAAAAGGAAGTAGAAGCAATCTAGGATAATTCCAGAAGTCACCTTTGGTCCTCCATAGGGACATACAGTGCCCTCTAATACACACACACAAAGATAGATAGATAGATAGATAGATAGATAGATAGATAGATAGATAGATAGATAGATAGATAGATAGATAGATATAGATAGATAGATAGATAGATGATAGATAAAGTAAAGCTAGACATGCAAGATACGAAGTCTCTGGCAAGTGAACCATGGACTTCAGAGAAAGATAGACTTTTCTTTGGAGATTAATTTTATAAACTGTAACCTGGTACCTCTTGACTGAAAACACAGCCCTGTTTTCTATTAAGTGTACTGAGGTTTAGGCTAGTAAAGGCTTCTGAATTTGAGAAATTTTTCCATTTCCATTATAAGGTTCTATGTTTCACTTCCCTACTTAATTCAGTTGTTGGTTGCTAATTTTATTTTTAAAATTTGTGAAAATTCTTATTTATATCTTTGATTATTGTATGGCATAATTTTCTCAACCATTCTAAATATGTCTACAACAGGTGGCCCAAGTATTTGATGTTGGATGTAAATAGTTACCCTAAAAACATGGAGAAGGTGGGAAGGGGTGAAATTTCAAAAATAAGCCAAGCATGTGTCTGTAATCCCAACTATTGGAGCAATCTCCAGTTTGTGATAAACCTGTACTATATGTCAAGAATGCTGTCTCAAAGAAGAAAAGTTTCACAGGAAAATTTATCATCTAGCTACTGAAAGATAAATAGCAGTGACCTATTACAAGGCCATTCTCAAAGAAATCATACAGTGCCTTCTCATTTCAAACTTTGATTTTTTTTTTATTTATTCAATTGTGCATGTATGTGCGAGCACATGTGTGTGTGTGTGTGTGTGTGTGTGTGTGTGTGTGTGTGTGTGTAGAACCACGGACAAATTCGGGAACCACCATGGACCGCCTCCACCTCCTCCTTGTTTACTCTGCCCCAGGATTCACAGGCTCCGCCCTACCAGGACAGGAAACGCAGGCCACGCACGCTTCCGCCCAGCGTCTATACGTGGGGTCTACGATCCGAACTCAGGACTTTCTGCTTCCAAGGCAGAGGCTTAACCCCTGAGCCACATCTCCAGCCCCTCAAACTTTGATTTTGAAGAGGCTTCACTACCTGTAAATATTATGGTCAACTTTATTTTTATTGTTTCTAAGTTTAGACAAGCATAAGGATTCCTTAAGGAATAATTCATTCATTATACTAGCTGAGGACTAAAAAAAAAAAAATAAAACACATTGATGTGTTCAAATTGAAAGTTTATAATCTTATCTTTTTTATTTTTATCCTGAGCAATTCATATAGCCAACTCTATTAATTTTTTATAGAGTGGCTATTATTACAAAATTTATCTTACAAGTCTTGAACTATTTATTCCACATGTCTAAAAGCTTTAATAACATGCCTGAACAAATCCTACATATGCAGCAAAGCCATCACTAATTACCCCAAGTGTAGCAGGCAGCACTGATGTAAAGAAAGATTCTCTGAAGATGTTTGCAGCCAATGAAGAATGTACAGATTATTGCAAATGTGCGTACTAATTTTTATAATGGCTATTTGTGATGGGCAATCTTGATTCTCAACTTCATTGAATCAATGATTTCAGAAACATGCCTCTGCCTGATCTTCCCAAGAGGAATTAACTGAGAGGGGAGACCCTCTCCCATAATAGAATTTTGATTGAAGCCTAGAGGAGTCTGAGAAGTAACAAGACTACTTGCCTGCCTGCCTTTGCTTCTTGCTGTGATGTGTCTATGTCCTTCTCTGCCATCAGAACCCAGCTTCTTCAGTCTTCTGGCATGGTCTGAGGTCTGAACACCCCAGGAATCCTCCAGGCCTTCAGCATTAGATCAGGACTGCCCAGGCATCCTGTTCATGGACTCAGCAAGAGTAGGATTCTCAGAATCTCCATTCTATAGCCAGTATTGTTGGTCTAGCCAGTCTATATCAGATAAGTCAGTCAATAAATTTCATTTACTGTGAACATCCACTCTATTCCTGTAGAGAACTCTGATTAATACACTACAATTAGAAAGATATGTGGCTATGAAGGAAGGAAGGCATTTGGATATGAATGAAGGATAATTTAATCTTTGCTCAGTGAATAGAAAAGGGACCAATTATTAGACTGAGAAAATTAGGAGAAGATTAGGAAATGGACAAAAGAATTTTGCAACCAGACGAGATGCAATATCATGAACTTGGGAATGATTCTAATATATAAGGGAACATGGGAAGAAGTGGTGAGATTCGTCATTGGTACTCTTGCTGGTACTCCTTCAAAGCCCTATTCTTTTGTGTCTGGTCTTTGGTTGATTCTGTCCTGTGCTTTTGTATTTTATCAGAATCCACTCCAAATACTTTCTGTGAGAACAGTGAAATGTAAAAACAGATACAGTTAGTTAGGCAATAGCACCAGCTTTGTGGGAGTTGTCCAACTTAAGGGAGAAAGGGAGATTTATTTCACTTATGGCTCCAGAGAGCAGAAAAGCTGGCCAGTAGACGCTGGCTGTAGTCTAAATCATGCCCTTCATGGAGGCAGAGAGCTACTATACTGCCAGCTACAAGAGCAGACCTCTCCTGAAGTAGAATGTGCCTAATCTACCTCAAGACCCACCCCCTGTGACTGCCATCCTCCAGCAAGTCTCCACTTCTTGAAGATGCCATGGCCCTCTCAAACAACTAAAGATTCAATCACATGAGCCTGTGGGGGATGACTGATATATGGAATCATGAGAGAGAAGAATTTGTCTTGTTGATAATACTAGCCTGTGTAGTTCTGGTTCTGAAGCTTTAGAATTCAGAGGCTTTCTGAAGCATGGTTTAAGTATATTAAAGAAATTGTGATGAAGGGAGACATATGGGGTTAACAGGAATGAGAATAAAGGCAAGTTTTTCATATATTGTTTCAAAATCTGTGCCTCAGATCAAAGGGGAGAAGGCTTCAGGCAGTAGGATCCTTAGAGGCAAGGGAATAAACAGTGATAATAGAGTTCCCATGCTAATGGGGAGACCAAGAAGGGGTCCCGGGCTACCCCAGGCTATGCTTCTGAGTCCTGAGTCCTCACTAGGGTGGAGAACTCAGAGTGATGTTAGGCACTCACATAAAGGGATGCTCTAGAGGATGTGACGGAGAAAGCGGGAGGTACTGGGAGAGAAGAGGGAAGAAGGGGGGTGAAAGGAAGGTGGAAGGAGAGAGTGCAATGGGGGACAATGAGGGAGAAGACTGGAGAGGGAAATAATGGGGGTACCTATTATTAAAGAAAAGAAAAAGTGCCTTGAGATGTGAAGAGTGAAGGAGCCAGCTCACAGCACAGCTGAGTAAAGCAATGAGAGATTAGCATCTATGAACTTCTGTCAGGTTACATTAGCAACATGTTGTGTGCTCAAACAGAAATTCAGACAAGTGTTGTAACAGCTCAAAAATCACATTTGGGTAAGGATGCCACTGGCTGGATGTTAAAGGATCATCTGATACTCAGTGAAAGAAATAAGTAAAGAAATAGGAAAACTGTTTTCACGAACGATTGCATCAAACCAAATCCTTGATGTTATAAGCAAGAGGGCTCTTTAACATTAACAACACAAGGAAGTTGTCAAGCTTCAAAAAATGTAATATACATTTCATTTGTCCTTATAAATTTGTAATCTACCTCCTTTTCCAATCTATCCTGAGCATTGGAAAGTTGACAGGTGTGGCTTTACCAATAGATAAACCTGGTCTTTGATCCCCAGCTAGACTTGGCCAATGGAAGCTACATCACATGGTCAGAAAGTAGTAAGCAATTATTCTTGCTTAATTCCCTGTTCGTTGCTATCCCTGTACAATTTGGTGCTCTTGACAGGAACCCTCTCTATAGAGCTACCTTTTCCTGGAAACAACTTCCTTTCTGTATCTTACTTATTCAGGTAAATATTGTAACTGTTAACAGCCTCATGATTTCTCTAAACTGTACTTCATTTTTAAAGCTCTCCTTGAGCAAGAGAGATGAATCAGGGGCTGAACCTTTGCCTCACAAGCAGAAGGTCCTGAGTTTGGATCCCAGATCCCACTTAAGAACACTGGACTTCCTCCTGTCGAGTGTCTACTTATCCCTCATTTGTCTTACCTTTCACCCTTTGTGTTATTTGAACTGTAGTTGAGTCTAGTCAGAGATTCTTGTCCTTGGCTTTATTTTTCATGATGACATGGACATTTCTAGATGACACGTAAAAATGTTGGGCAGAAATGGAGAAGACTATACAACTGGAGCTGGGACAGAGTCAGGACACTCAGAACAAAGCAAAAAGGAGGTAAAGCAATCCATGGTGATTACCAAAGTCACCCTTGGGCCTTCACAGGCATACAACAGATAGACACACACAGACACAAACACACACACCCACACACACACACACACACACACACACTCAAAAATTAAAAAAATAGATAAAATAAATAAAATTCTCCTCTCTGACCCCATTGAAGAATAGCATTTCATTTGTTTGGGGATGGGAGCTGATGAAGCAAATATCCTTAAGCAGAATATTGAATGTTTATGTCAAATGCTACACAGAGAAAGAAGGAAGTAAACATTTATAAATGCCATTACACAAGGATCAGAGAAAGGGAAAAATGCTTATTTGACTTTGCCTTTTAGGAGTACCCAAATCTATACAATGAGACCCATGTTTCAAATACCTGAGAGGCATTAAATAACTGACACTAATACCACAAAAACTAGCAGTTTCTATGTGGATTCTCTCTCTGCTACATCCTAACTATATAGTTTGGAAAGAATTCCTTTTGTGTATGCTTGGAGTTTCTAGATTTACTATGAGGCTACAGTGCCACAGAATATTTGAAAGAATCTAAGGAGCTGATGACTATAGATGTGACTACCCAGTATAAGATGTGATAATAAATCAGAGCTATATAGATGCTGGATATTGCTTTCTTCCATAAAATATAATAGCACTATAATAGATTGTTCAATTTTTGGATATTTAATGTCACAACAAATTTAAAAGAATACTATTCAATAAAATGGAACAAGTTTTGTGCTTTGGTCTCTGCATAAAACCATCATGAGCATAAAACCATTACATACAATGCAATGTAGTCAAGTCTGGCCCTCCTGTCAGGATGGTGAAAGGGAATCTTCTTTTCCTTTAGAGCTGTTTATCTTCTAGCTGCTCACTATCTCTAGCATCCCCTACCAGAATGGCTTTCTATCTATACATCCAAAATATTTCTGGTTCCGTGGGAGTCACTTATTAATTTCTGAGAAATGTTCCTGTATCAGTTACTCTTCTTTGTCGCTCTGAGAGAACATCAAAATGGATGTTTCCCCAAATGGGAGAAATGGAGATTAATTCAGCTTATGGTTCCAGAGGGGAAATACAGTCCTTCATGGCTGGCAGATACTAGACGAGGTCTAAGTTACATCCTTCAAGAAGCTGAGTGCTGTAAAACTTCCAACTATCAAAGTAGACCTCTCTTAGAGTAGGGTACAGCTAATCCACTTCAAGGCACACACGCTATGACTGACTTCTTCCCATAAGGATTCCAACACTTAGAAGTGCCATGAGCTTCTCACACAACTAAAAATTGAAATATATGAATTTAAGGGACATAACTCACATTCAAACCATGACAAGTCCATATACAGAGCATTTAAGCTTTACAGTTTCATGAACTTGGTATTCATTTTATGGGTTACTTTAATTTTTTCAGATGTCCCAAATCTCCTCAGCCTCTCCCAATTTATGACTTCATAATCACGCTATGGAATTTAAATTTGTATGTACTTAATATTTCTCAGTAATAGTTATACTTTGCCTTGTTTTTCTTCTTTTTTTATTATTATTTCTTATTTACTCAATTGTGTGTGTGTGTGCGGTGTATATGTGTGTGTGTGTAGAACCACCATGGACCGTCCTCTGACTCCTCCTTGTTCTCTTTGCCTCGGGATTTACAGGCTCCGCCCTACCAGGACCAGAAACGCAGGCCGTCCCCTGCTTCCACCTGGCGTCTATACGTGGAGTCTAGGATCTGAACTCAGGACCTTCTGCCTGCAAGGCAGAGGCTTAACACCTGAGCCACCTCTCCAGCCCCTTGTTTCTCTTCTTTAACAAATGTTTTTGACACTAGAAAGATTTTAATTCATCTCAATGAACCCCTCTATTCAAAAATAAATGCACACTGAACAAAAGCATGAAAGCATTATAAGAGCCAAATATTACTTAGCCCAATATACTCTTTAGCTTCATCTTATAGAGTGTCTACTTATCCTAATGTGTCTTCCCTCTAACACTTTGTGTCACTTGAATTGGGGCAGAGATTCTTGTCCATGATGACATAAAAGTTTGTAGCTCGCATCAAAAAATGTCTTGGAGAAGTGCTTCAGATGCTATATTGTGAATGTGACTTCCCAAATTAAATTTCTAGAAATGTATGGTCTAATATTAGCAGCTGGTTCCTGGGGGTTCAGCTAAGGCATAGAAGTAGATACTCCACAAACAGAATGAATGCACTTATTAAGGAAGCCCAAAAGTGACCTCTTGTTCCCTTTACTCAGCAAGAAAATACCTTCTGAGTGGGAATAAGAACTAACTAGACACAGAATCTGTCAGGGCTTTAATCTTGGACTTCTTTGCATGCAGAACTGTGAAATAATGGTGTCTTTTGCTCCTACATTTATCAGTTTGGGAACTATTTTCATTATTCTGCATCTAGTCACCCCAATCTCCATTCTAACTGATGAAGAATAATACTATCGGTACAAGGATGCAAATCTGCCAAGTGAATAGGGGCAGTGAAGAATGTCAAGGGGACCAAATCCGTTTGAAATAACAAGGCCAACCTGGAATATATGGGCCAATATAGATAATTTTTGGATTCAGAGCAAGCATGCTGAGCTGGGAAGAATTATGTAATAAAATCTGTAGTGAAGAGTCCTCATTTCAGGGATTGTAAAAGCTAATTATCTACTTTAAGCCTCTTGTTATATTTTGCTATGGGTCAGCTCTCAGGCTAAATTTTACCATTAACTTCCCTACTTCCAGTTTCTGAAAGATAGAATAACTTTTAACCACCAAACAGGAAAAGCTTTCTCCCAAATCCATGATGAATCTATTTCTCATCAAAGGGAAGAATAAATTATAAGCTGCTTTTCAGAAAAGACTTGGGTTAAGAAAAATAAGGAAATACAGTAACTCTCCAAAAGGAGCAGGACCTTGAAAAGTTGCTTTCTGTGAAGTCAAGGAGAACTGTTGCACTACCACACTGAAACTCCACACAGCCTTCTTAATGTTTCCAACACAGACATCAAAAGAGCTCCATTTGCCTTTCATTGGTTCCTATTCTCTTCTTCACTCCACTACAGATTCAATGATGGGCAATTTTGATGTGTATTTTCTAGCCACACAGGAATGTCTGTACACCATTGTTTCCACAATTCAAGCCATCTGTTTGCTGTTCCCCAATTCCTGTTGTGCAAAGCATTTTTGAAATTCAGCAAAGGAAAGAAACACAATCTTCAACTTCTGTCCAGTGTCATAGTGCACAGTATTTCTCAAGCTTCTTTGAGCAGCAGGCATTCATTTCTCTAGGAAAATGGCAAAGAGTAGGTCCCCTCAGGGTCTGACTCTGCTTCCTCCCCCCCCTTAATCATAAGTAATCAGAGAAACTGGCGCATGTTGTTTTGAATAATGTTTAAGTTCAGAAACGCTTTGTACAGGAGCATAGACAGCCAGATTAAAGATATCCAAAGGCAAATTAGTATCTTCAAAAGCTCAAATGGGTTGATTTGTGACTTCAATTCATTCTAAAACACCTGGCTCTTCATAAAATTGAAGACTCAGTTTAAGAGAAAAGTAGGTAATGAAACAGCAAAATGAAATCATGGTTCAGCCTCGTCCTTTGTGGTGCAATTAACCTTCCATACACCAAGACTGCTATTGGTAGTATGAGGTCTCACAGTAACATCTCTCTCCTTTCTCCACAGTACAAAATGCATTGGGAGAAACTATTGCATGGATATAGAGTCTTCAAAGTATTTAAGCACTCTAGCTAGCTAGCTCGCTCTATGTGAGAGAAAGAGAGAGAAATATATTTCATGCCAAAAGTGTGCAGTTCAGAGACAACTTTCAGAAGTCTGTTCTCTCCTTCCACCATCAGGGTTTCCCAGGGATTGAAATTAGGTCTCTGTGTTTGTGAGCAAGAGTCTAACCTATTCAGTTATTTCACTGGCCCTCAAATAACTTTACAGATGATTTTTATGCAGGGATAACTATCAGTTAACTCTCTAAGCATACCTACTTAGCCAAAATGGGGAACTATGTTAAAAAGTAAGCTTTAGTCGGTTTCTAGGTTGAAGGAATAGAGCCAACAAAATAAAAAGCATGCTGAAGGACTAATTGTGATTCACTAAAGCCCACGAAACAATCTTTTAGGTTCTCAGGAGGGATGGTATATTAGTCATGGTTGTCTGGAGAACATAATCACACACACACACACACACACACACACACACACACACACACACACATCTGTATTGAATCAGTTCACAATAAAAGCAGTTTCTTTCAAAGTAGCCGCCCATAGCTGCTTTGTTCTTTTTTCCCCCACTCATAGGAACTTAAGAGGTACCCCATCCCCTCCATCAACCCCACCCTATCCACCTTGCTCCCTCCCCCTTTTCCCCTGCCTTTCACCCCCTCCCTCCGTTTCTCCCACTGCTCCCTCTTCCCCCCTCCCATTCCCTGGAGCATCCTTTAGTGTGCATGTCAAACTTCCACTCTAATGAGGTGTAAGGACTCAGTAGCTGCTTTGTTCTTTATACAAATGCCTCACAAAACTGAAGGATCCTAAGAAAGTCTGCAGCCTCTATCAAAATGGAGGGTTGAAGATTCTGGGCTCTCATGTCAGTGATAAACAGTGACAATGCCTAGGATACCAGGCATCAGTAGCAGCCTGAACAGCAGCAAAGTCGAAGAGGCAGAGCTCTGAAGTCAGTCAAGGACAGAGGCAGTAGCAGTGGCTGCACCAGCAAGGAAGAAGGCAAGATGCTTGGGTACTGGACTCACACAGCAAGGAGACACAGGATAAGGGAAGAGCAAATCTGCCTTCTTGCACTTCCAATTATCTAGTCTACCGCTGGAAAACACCACCCCAATGGGCTGGATCATCCACACAGATTAAACAATCACCTTCAGGCTTGTTCAAAAAGCCTGCTCTACTCATGGATGCTTCACATCTATGCCCCAAACAACCTGTAACTGTCAAGTTGACACCTGAATCCAACCATTACAGATGGAATTTAAAGATGATCTAATAACCACTTGTGTCCTTTACCAATGGAATAGGTGGCTTCCTAATCCAAATTTTTTTTAATTACAATCGTAGTTGTTCATGTTGAGAATATTTTTTTTCTCCTTATCCAACATGAACTACAACTGAATCCACCATGTCTAACATGCAAAGCTTTAAAATTTTCCTAACAGTATGGAAACCCCAACTAACTTTCCAGTTAAGTACTAGAATGCTCCCTGGAATTGTAGTTATCATCTCTGCAGTAGTAACTTTTGTTCCTGCTGCTATGAACAGTATTCATATGCAACTTAAGGAGAAAAAGGGAGATTTACTTGGCTTTCATTTAAGAGAGAATACATAGTGCATGATGCCTGGAAAGGCATGGCAGGAGGCAGAAGCTAAAGATGGCTCTGATCACAATACCCATCAGGAAGGTATAGGTCAAAGAGCATACTGTGGAACCAGAACCAGATTACCAAGCCTCAAGACCTGGTAGCTGTGCTGTCTTCCTCTAGGAAAGCTTCATCTCCTAAAGGTGCCACGACCCTCCCAAACATAAGCATCAGCTAAGAAAACAAACACATAAGCCTGAGTGGGGGGAAAGCAGTTCACATTCAAACCTTGAAAATCCTCCCGCATTGGTTAGAAGGAGGGAAATAAGAGTGAAAAGAATCTGAAATAAAAGCCAGCAAAGTATAGGAACATTGATGGTTGTGTCAGACCCCTTGCAGGCATCACTTACCCCAAACAAGGAAGGATCCACTGTCTACAAAACTAGAGATTGCTTTTCTGGTTTAGGTGTCCATGATGGAGAAATTGTATGCCTATCAAGAGTGCTTATCAGATACATTCTGATGCAAACTGGTGTTCGCATTGATAAAAAAATAAATAAATGAAACATTTCAATGGAGTTTATTCTAATAGAAGTTGTTAAATCCATTTTCTCTACTGTTTTTTCAAGTCTCAGGATTTTAAAAAGAATTAATATAACGAGTCCAGAAACACAACTTCTATCACCTCAAGTGAAAGTGGGGTCGAAGCATAATAAGGAATAAGAACGCAAAGTCATCAGCATAGAAACCCTACTTGGTCTTTGTTTATGAGCTCTGGTTTCTCCAAGGACATAATGATTTCATAATACATTGAAGATATTTCCAGAAAAAAAAAATCTAGTCCACTTGATAGTGAAGGAAACTAGGGAAAAAAACAGAGCCCAGAAATGGACATTTGTGTGGTTTCTAATGCTCTTCATGGACTCTACCACTCAGTTTCTTGAAAGATAAAATGTAGGATAAAGATTTACAATCCTCTTATCATCTGTGGATTCCTATTTTCTGTATCACCACCTAAAGTCATACCAGGGTTGTAGGTGGAGAGCAATCAGAGAAGGTTCTAGTCATACACACCACACTGTTTCACCCTCCTATACTTTGTAGGGAAAAATACCTTCATTGATTGAACACTCTTCATAGCACGATGTTCATGGAAATAATGCTTCTTAGCATGGACCCACTTTGCTCTTATTAAAAGAAAAAAAACATGACTCATGATTCAAAATTCCTCATGGTTCAAACTTTGACTTTGTTCAAATTGCTTCCTATTTTAATATTTTTCTTTTAAAATTTTTTTGATCTCCCAAACTTCAGCTTCCCTTTGCACATAATCCTATCTTTTGCATTTCTTTCCTACATTGCTCTTTGACACATTAAACCCCTCTCATTAGCTCAAGAATCATTGTGCTGTGACAAGTGTGTGCATGTGTTCATATGTAAGTGCATATATGTGACTGTGTGTGCTAGTGTGAACAAATGCATATAATAGAGAACAATCTCTATTAAACAATATCATTTTTATAATAAGCACTATATTATATTCATGTATTTGTATATGAAATATCTACTGAGTGTGTATTGGATTGAGAACCATCTTTATAAAAAAATGAGAGACATGTATGTGAAAATCATTATGGCTTGGATGACATTAAGTTTATTTCTATTTCTCAAGATTTTAGGCCTGTAAGAATCAGAACCTCATCTCATTATCAACTTGACCATTTAGACAGATGCATTTAAATATATCAGAATGCCATCTCTTGCATGTAGAGAGAGCCTATCATGGTAGTCATTTGAAATTAGTTTTAATAATGGTCCTCAAAGAAAACACAAATAGTAGGAAATTCATTTGAGTCACTAAAGGTGACCTCGAGGAATTCATAAAACTAGTAAGTCATCGCAAATCATTCTGACACTGCTTTAGTCCTCATCTTTTCCCACAAAATCCTTGACTACAACATTATATATATTTTTTATCTGTCCTAAAATATTGTGCAGGACTTCAGGGGAGAGAACAGATGTGGCCATAAAGCTCTGTACCATCTTGGGCACCAGGTTGTTTTGCTAGCTCCAGTGGAAGCATGCTGTGCCCACCGGGCACTTCTCTGCTTACTGAGTAGCTCTGGATTTCTCTTAGGGTTCTGCTGAGTCAGCTACCACAGTTAATTGCCCGGTAAAACAACACTCTCCCTGCAGTGGTGATTTTTGGCACTTTTCTGGGTGCTGAAAGCATATATTATTTCCCAATTCTCTTAAAATTCTTTCTGACCATCTCTACCATTCCCCTAGGATGGAGGGAACAACCATTCCTGGGCTCAGTTCAGCAGAATAAATAAGTGTCTTTCCACAACTCTGACCTCTAAAACAAAGAAACCATACAAAACGAAGCCAACAAAAAGCTTCTTCCCTTCGTTAAAAAAAATAAGTAAATCACAATGCAAACAATTATTATCTTTATAAACTCAAAGTATTTTATAAGAAGATTCATGGCCAAGGCCTAGGTTGAACACCCAGAACTTAGTAGAAAACCCAAGTTCTGAATTTCAGGTTGGAACTAGATGCCACCTATGCCTTGAAGAATTCTTTATTGTATCCACACCCTCCAACTTCTGGTTGGAATGTTGTACAGCCACTTGCTGAACCATCATTGTCTTTCAGCATCTTCATTTCACACCATCAAAATCATCCTGTGAGGATGGAAATGTTATCCTCACACAGTTCTCTTTCAAAGTTGTGAGAGTTACTTATTTCTGTAATTTTGTTCAAATGATAAACAGCTACCTATGACCTCTGAGCACATACTGGAGTCAGGGGCTTCTAGACAAATGAGCTTCCATGGACTCTTTTACTCTCTTGCCCTAAGTCCAAAGTAAAAGATATGCATACATTCATTTTGATTTTTTAATCATGTCGGTAAACTTGACCTGATTTTTATTTCATTAGGAAGAGAAAAAAGAACAAGAAGAACATCAATTGTACATGAGATGAATTATGTAGTAACAAAAACAGATTGAGAAATAGATTAAGCTATTGATTACCTCTGCTGCTTAAACTAACATGTCAGTCAGTTTGAAGCACAGATACCACATCAGAATAATTAAGAAAAGAATCTCCTCTACACCACACGGGACACAGAAGTATAAAAAGAGTTCTAGAATCTGCGGCAGAATTCTCCACAGGAACAGTTATTCAATCTGACATAATTCTTATAGAATGTTTCTGAATGCTTTTATGGGAACATCCTTTTTAAATTAATTCCTGGGCTTATAGGAGCATGCCTTTTTAGAATAAAGTATATAGATAGAAGAGTTCTATTAAACAACCTTGGAAATGAGAATTGCACATGAATCTGGATCAGAGAGGGAAAAGATGGGGGGGCAAAACAAACCGGTTTGATTCTAGGGAGCAGTAGTAATAAAGAAGTATCTCCTGAAGACAGCTGGCATGAAAAATGAAGGTATCCTAACTTCAATAGGGCAGAGCCCCAAAGGAAAAGAGATTGCCAGAGAAAAGGTTAAGGGGGGTGAATATAACTGATTAAGGTGTGTGGCTGTGAACCAAGGGATTTTCCTCTAGCCTACAGAAAGAAAGAATCCTCGCTTTCATATCCACTGTCCTTAGAAATATCTGCTGTTCTGTTTCCCATGCATACCCTGAACTTATCACACAGTCAGATTTGTCTTCAAAACAGTGACATTTAACTTTTTCTTAATCTTCCGTAACTCGCTTTGGTCCCAGCTTTCTCACAATACCTTAGTTCCTGCAAGATCTCTGTTAATAAAAATCCCATTCAAAGGTATTATCCATGTCAAATTGAACGGTGCTGAACTCCAGTTAGCAATGATTTGGTCACAGAAATGTCACTGGTACTGTCTCAATTTAATATGGTGTGATAAATTCTCCCCTGTACCCATCTCTTTTCTGATGAGAGCAACTTAAGGAAAAGCTTTGGCTTGTAGCTCCAGAGGAGAGTCCATGTTGGTGGTGAAGACGTGAAAGTGGGCAAGGAAGATATGGTGGCAGAGACAGCATCCATGGCATACTTTCTCCAGCATGTCTCCATCTGCTCAAGTTTCCACAACTTTCCCAAACAACATCACCTGCTGGGGACCAAGAACTGGAACACATGAAAATGTAAGGGACATTTTACATTCAAACTGTATCATGTCCCCCACATATTCATGAATTTAAATCTAACCCTGACTGTAATAAAGTAGTAAGGTCTTTGGGAATTGATAGCTTATAAATACAGAACCCTGGTAATGAGATTAGTGTCCTTATAGGAGAGACCAGAGAAAGTTTAGTTGCCCTTTCTATCTTATGAAGAAGTGCAGAGGAGACACCATCTGTCAACCAGCTAGTAGCTTCTCAGTAGATGGCAAATCTGTCACTTGGAACTATACTTTACATGACAGAGATTGTGAGAGGTAAATTCCTATTGATTATAAAACACCTAGTATATATTATTTTGCTATCATGGTCAAAATGGACTAATAGGTTATCATTCCAGTTCGGTTACAAAATTTATTTTCTGGATAATGAAGTCATATTGTGCCAAACTACTAGCAAGGGTGATCATCATACTAGTCTATACCTCTAGGCTCAGTAGGTTTTTTTTAGGTGATTAATAACAAGTATGAGAATAATAAACTCTGAATAAGAAACACTTACACACCACCACTACAGGAGCACAACATCCTATGCCTGCAAATAGTCTCATTATGGAAAAATCAAATACATATTCTTCTCTTCCCCAACCCATACCTCCTCATTATAGCATGGTGGGAATGTTAGTGCTCAGATACTTGTAAAAGATAGAGACATGCTTTCAGACCCTTTAGCATGTATCGTCTGGCTAATTCTGACTGTTTTAAGTTCATCATTAGATCCTATTGAATCTGCTAATAAAAATGTGGCTACAATGTGCCTTGCCATCATCACCACATATCCGTGATGCAAATTTGCTTAATTTCTTCTTCTATCGAATTATTCTAAGTATTTGCCAAATAATCTCTCACCATGCTCCCTCTCATCATCTTCCCTGGAACTAGAATGGTCCCTACAAAATGGAAAATGAGGTTTGTCACCCTTGATACTAGTAATTCTTGAAATATCTACCTTCAGATCTAAAGGTCTGAAAATAGTATATATAATGGCCATGATATTGCACTGACCTACATCTCAAAGCTTATCTTTTTCTACATATTTATGCAGCCAACTTTTGCTATGCCAATATATTTAGAAATCATCAAAATTGTCACTAAGTTTTCTTGTCTCCTGACCTTACACAGCTATTCGAATTCTCCATCTGGAATTTGAGTTGTTATTACTCACCCAGTGCTGTCTTGTAACAGTTCAGATATTAGAGCTCACCTGAATTATAAATATACCATTGATATTATTTATATTCACATAGTCTGTGTATTACTGTGGCAAGAAGTGGAAGCACTGAGACTTAGCATGAAACTGCTTTTTGTTATTTGATGTCTATTCAAGATCAGTTGTGGGTAAACTGTGGCTCAGTTTCTAAGTTCAAACCTAAAAGACACACCTGTCTTGTGGAAGAAAGTAGGGTTCATACATCTGAAGGCTTTGAAAGGCTGTTGGGAAGTAAAACACACCATTTTCCACTCATTTCTCTGAGCAAACCTAGTCATTCGTCACTGTATTGGGAAGGGTTCACAGTAATGAATAGAGAAGAAGAAAGAGCAAATGTTAAGACATCTGTGTGCTATGCTTCTTTGTGGAAGAATACTGTCCCTTAACTCAGGATTAGTCATAGAATTAATCATGTAAATCAGTGAATTGGGTTACACATGACTTTAAGTATTTACATATCATTTCTCAAGAACAGACAGTGATATACATATAATAATATAAAGAGACACATAAAGTAATATTGAAAAAGGAAATGGAATTTTCATTTCATTTAGAAGGCATTTGGTAAAGTATTTTTGACTTGATTGAATATTGAAAAATCTAATATTTACCTGGATAAATGATACAAGCTTAATATCCCAGCAATTGGAAGACTGACGCAAGAGCATGTAAAGTCCAAGGCCAACTTGAGCTTCAAAGGCAGGCCCTCTCTTAAAAAAAAAGAGAGTATTTTACATATCATTGCTCCTCCCATCCTTGTGCTCTTACAATCTTACCGCCCCCTCTTCCACAAATTTCCCTGAGATTCAGGATGGGGAGACATTAGTCTGGCCTAGTTCTAGGTGGTTGATATAGAGTCTCTGATGCTCTGGATTATGGTTCATTGATTTTCTTTTGCAGTTTTGCTGCTCCTGCAATGCCCTTCACTCCATCCTGATGGGTATTTTAGTTCACCCCTGGCCAGAGATAAAAAGCTGTTAAACTAGAGTCTTGTTATAAGAATATATTCAAAGGTAGATGTAATAAAAGTAAGAAACCACAGTGAGGGAGGGGTCAATCACCCATTTGCAAAATGCTTACTTATTACCTGCCAGACTATATGCCCTCCCCTCTGGTGAGATCATACCACCTCAGTTGTAAATGATCAGGAATGAATGTCTGTGAACTTAATCAGATGTCTCATAATTGGACTTTGCATGTCCTGTTTAATGTCCCACACACTATTGGCCCCACAAAGTCTAGCAACTGCTAAAGGCACCAAGATCCTTGGAATCAAGGAATTGACAGCCATAGTAGTGTTCCTATGCTTAAGGGGAACACAGGAAAGGGTTCAGGGAAATGTCACTGGGTCCTTGTACGTCAGAGGAGGGCCCAGAGGAGAGTCTGGCATGCACATTAAAGGATTCTCCGGGGGGCAGGAGAGGTGGCTCAGGGCTTAAGCCTCCGCCTTGCAGGCGGAAGGTCCTGAGTTTGGATCCCAGGTCCCACTTATAGACGCCAGGCTGAGCGGGGGCAGCCTGCGCTTCTGGTCCTGGTAGGGCGGAGCCTGTGAATCCCGGGGCAGAAGGAGGTGGAGGTGTCCATGGTGGTTCGCGAATTCGTCCTTGGTTCTACACACACACACACACACACACACACACACACGCCCACGCGCGCACATACACACGCACATGCGCACAGTTGAATAAATAATAATAAAAAAAATTAAAAAAAAAAAAGGATTCTCCGGGGTTTGGGAGGGGAAGCACTGAGGAATGGGGAAGAAGGGGTGAGCAGAGGGGGAGCAGAGGGGGAGCAGAGGGGGAGCAGAGGGGTCGGAGGGAGGAGGAGGAGGAGGGAGGAGAGGGAACCAGTATACCTATTAAGTTTTTATGACCGGAAATAATAATAAAAAATGTTAAAAAACAAAAAAATATATGTATATATGTAAAACAGACTCATAATATTTATTACAATGTGAATGAGAAAGCATTATGAGAACTGAAAAATAAAGCACATGTAAATTATCTAATATATTGCCCAATTTGCAGTAGACAATAACATTTGAACGTAATAATAAAATAACCTTCCCTCCACTCCGCTGCCTGGGACGAGCAGATCAATGGATAAGGATTGAAGACCCAGATATAAGCCCACAAAATTACAGCCATTTGGTCTTTGACAAAGGGGCCCAAAAAATCCAATGGAAAAAGAACAGCATCTTCAACAAATGGTGCTGGCAAAACTGGATCTCCACATGCAGAAGACTAAAGCTGGACCCGTACTTGTCACCATGTACAAGACTTAATTCCAAATGGATCAAGGACCTTGATATCAGGCCAGAGACTTTAAAAACCATAGTTGAAAGGATAGGGAACTCCCTTGAGCTCATTGGGCTAGGCCAACATTTCCTAAACAGACATCCAATGGCACAGTCACTGTTACCAACTCTCAACAGTTGGGATCTTGTGAAATTAAAGAGCTTCTGTTCAGATAAAGAGATTGTAACACCAGCTCAAAGGCAACACACAGAATGGGAGAAAATCTTCACTAATCACACATCTGATAGGGCTCTGCTGTCCAGAGTGCACAAAGAACTTAGAAAACTAAACACCAAGGAAACAAATGGCCCAATTAAAAAATGGGCCCTGGAACTTAAACGAAACTTTACCAGGGATGACATTAAAATGTCTAACAAATATCTGAAAAAATGTTCCACTTCCTTAGCCATCAGGGAAATGCAAATCAAAACTTCCCTGAGATATCATCTCACCCCGGTCAGGATGGCAAAAATCCACAATACAAACAACAGCAAATGCTAGAGAGGATGTGGAGAGAGGGGAACTCTACTACATTGCTGGTGGGAATGCAGGCTCATACAGCCACTCTGGCGAGCCTGTCTGGAGATTTTTAAAGAAATTAAAGATTGAAATGCCATATGACCGTGCTATTCCACTTTTGGGAATAACCCCCCATACAGCAGAGGTTCACCTCGATAGCACAAGCACGACCATGTTCATAGCAGCACTGTTTACAATAGCAAAGTCATGGAATCAACCTAAATGTCCAACAGTTGACGAGTGGATAAGGAAAAAGTGGTATATCTATACAATGGAGTACTACTCAGCCATCAAAAATGATGAATTACTGGATTTTGCCGGGAAATGGATGTCATTAGAAACACTTACATTAAGTGAAGTATCCCAGTCCCAGAAAATTAAGTGCCGTATGTACTCCCTAATAGGTGGCTCCTAGTACCAAACCCACTCAGCTCACGTAGAGATACTCAAAGAAAAATCTCTGTAATACCTACAGTAATTGCAAGGATTATGAACAGGAGGGATGGGTAGGAGGGCCACACCAGAAACAAGGAGAGAGGGAACCAGAGAAAATTGGCCTCCATCAAGGACTCAAATAAGCAATGAGACATCTGATTAAGTTCACAGACTTTCGTTCCTGATCATTTACTACTGAGGGGGTATGATCTCACCAGAAGAGGAGGGCATATAGTCTGGAAGATAAAAAGTAACCATTTTGCAAATGGGTGATAGACCCCTCCTTCACATTGGTTTCCTACATTTATTACATCTACCTTTGAATGTGCTCCTATAAAAAGACTCTAGTTTAACAGCTTTTTGTCTCTGGCCAGGGGGTGACATACAATGCCCATCACGATGGAGTGAAGGGCATTGCAGGAGCAGCAAAACTACAAAAGAAAATCAACAAACCACAATCCAGAACTTCAGAGAGTCTATATCAACCACCTAGAACTAGGCCAGACTAATCTCTCCCCATCCTGAAGCTCAGGGACATTTGCAGAAGAGGCGGCAATAAGAGTGTAAGAGCAAAAGGATGGGAGGAGCAATGATTTACAAGATACTCCACACAAGTTAGAGCCGAAGCAATCATAATTGGACTTTGCATGCCCTGCGTGATGTCCAACACACTATTGACCTCACAAAATCTAGCATCTGCTAAAGGCACCAAGATTCTTGGAGGCAAGGGATGTGCAGCCACAGCAGTGTCCTATGCTTAAGGGGAACACGGGAAAGGGTTCAGGGAAAGGCCACTGGGTCCTTGTACGTCATGGCAGAGGAGGGCCCAGAGGAGAATCAGGCTTGCACAAGAAAGGACTCTCTGGTTATTGGGGCGGGAGGCATTGGGGGATGGAGAGGGAGGGGTGAGGGGAGGGGAGCATGGGTTTCGGTGGGAGGAGGAGGGAGGGAGGGAATTGGTGTACCTATTAAGTTTGTATAAACTGAAATAATAATAAAAATATATTAAAATAAAAAATAATAAACTAAGCACATATTTCATTTAAAAAAAAAGAATGAGAAAGAAGGAAAAAGAAAACAAAATCTAAAGTCCAGATATATTTACTGGCTTGTCTAAGAGCACATTGCTCCACCAAGAGCCCAGTGACAATAAAAACTATAGTAGAAGTAAAAGGTTCTGATAAGGACCTAATAAGTTGTTGGTAAAATAGATCTCAAAGGCCCTCCAAAGAGCATAGACTTTTGTTGCTGCACTTGGCTACTCATTAAAACTTGACAGTAAGACCCTGTTACTGAAAATGTAGCACATGTGGATCAGCACAAACTGGACAAAACTCACCAACTGGAGATTTCTCTTTGGTGGATAGCTTAGCCGACACCAGGAAATACTGTGGAAGCTAGTGGGGAACAAAAACAACTAAAAGTCTGATTAATCTAAATCTCTGTCATACCTACAGTCATTGCAAAGGTTATGAAAGGAGGGATGGGGAAGGAGGGACAAACTAGTAACAAGGAGAGAGGGGACCATGTTACAGCAGAGAAAATAGGCCTCCATCAAGGACTGCAAGTAAGTAATGAGACATCTAGTTAAGTTCACAGACTTTCCTTCCTGATCATTTACAACTGATGGGGTGTGATCTCACCAGAAGGGGAGGACGTATAGTCTGGCAGATAGAAAGTAACCATTTCACAAATGGGTGATTGACCCCTCCCTCTCCACGGTTTCCTACTTTTATTACATCTACTTTTGAATATACTCTTATAACAAGACTCTAATTTAACAGGTTTTTATCTCTGGCTAGGGGGTGATATCCAATACCCATCAGGATGGAGTGAAGGACATTGCAGGAGCAGCAAAACTGAAAAAAAATAAATCAATGAACCATAATCCAGAGCATCAGAGACTCTATATCAACCACCTGGAACTAGGCCAGCCTAATCTTTCCCCATCCTGAAGCTAAGGGAAATTTGCGGAAGAGGGGGCAGTAACATTGTAAGAGCACAAGGATGGAAGGAGCAATGATATGCAAGATTCTCCACACAAGTTAGGGCCGAAGCAATCATAATTGGACTTTGCATGCCCTGTGCAATGTCCAACACACTATTGACCCCACAAAGTCTAGTGTTTGCTAAAGACACTAGGATCCTTGGAAGCAAGGGATTGACAGCCACAGTGGTGTTCCTATGCTTAAAGAGAACACAGGAAATGGTTCTGGGAAATGCCACTGGGTCCTTGCACCTCATCGGAGAGGAGGACCCAGAGGAGAGTTTGGCATCCTCATTAAAGGATCCTCTGGGGATGGGAGGGGGAGGCACTGGGGGATGGGGAGGGAAGGGGGTGGGGGGCACAGGGGGATGCGGGCCTGGTGGGAGGGGAGGACCGGTATACCTGTTAAGTTTGTATGAGTGGAAAAAAAAAAAAAAGTCTGATCAATCTGTGTGATCTACATGTTGGAATAAAAATCACCATGGCAACAAGTAACCATGGCATGAGTATCAAAGAGACAATCAACAACTTCTGATTGGATTAAGGCCTACTTGTCAGAATGGAACACACTCTTGTTACTGTAAATAAGAACAAAAGAGAAGGAAATAGGTCACAAGTGAAGAACAGACTATGGATGTTTAGCTACAAAGAGAGTATATAAAACTGCCTTGCAAATACCTGCTATTATACACATATATTGGAAGAGTTCCCTGCACTCAACGTAGAAGTCTTCCTCTGCAACAGATTTTATTACTGAAAAGCACAAGTTATCAAAATGTAGAAAGTAAGTGACTGTGGACTGCTTGTCCTAAGCAGGACATATAAGCCTCATCCACCCTCATCCCAAGGCTCAGGGAAGATTGTGGAAGAGGGGCAGTAAGACTGTAGGAGGCTGGAATGCAAAAGTGGTGGGGTAGATATTATCTCCTGGACATGACATATTAGTGATACACAAGATTCCATAGCAGATATTTACGCATACACAAGAATTGCATTGGGAGCTGCCTTATCAACGTCTCACCCTGAAATCAGAAATATCTCAAAAACTTCCATACTTCTATGAGTGACTAATGAGAACTAATGCTGATGGTGAAGAAAAGGAGGATACTTTCTTTATAGGTATACCCACTGACCTAGGAGACTTGCTGGAGAATGAATTACGTCAAGCATATGTTACCAAAGACAGTCTAGATAAAACACAGGTGAAAAGATTCAAAATTAGGAGGGAGTCTGGCAGGAAAGGTGAAGGGTTGTAAAGGGAAACAGATTTGGTACTAAGGGATGAAAATATTATAAATTCATTATATTCATACATGCAATATTAAAATAATAGAAGAAAGGGGCTGGAAAGGTGGTTAAGCTTCTGCTTTGCAGGTGGAGGGTCCTGAGTTCAGATCCTACACCCCATGTATAGACGTTGGGTGGAAGCGGGGGCGGCCTGCATTTCTGGTCCTGGTAAGGCAGAGCCTGTGAATCCCCCGACAGAGTAAACAAGGAGGAGGTGGAGGCAGTCCATAGTGGTTCCCGAATTCCTGTGTGGTTCTACACACACACACACACACACACACACACACATACATACACACATGTGTACACATGCATACACGCACAATTGAATCAATAATAAAAAAATAAAAAAATAGAAGAGAATTTGAAAAAGAAAAACTCATTACACAAAAATCATCATCTTGACTACAAGACATTCAATAGTCAGATAAAGAAAGGAACAATAGTCTAACCAAAGGATATAAATCTCAGTCCAAGGAACAGATGGGCATCAAGGATTTCCAGTATAGTTGCAAAACAGCATAGCAGTGACACTTAGAAAGGAATATCCATTTTTCCATTGTCTTTTTAATAGATGATATACAATGGAAAGTCATAGATTGTAGAAAAAGAAAGTCCTAGATTTGCAGGCTTGAGGAAGGAGAGCACTATGTAGGACCAAGGGAATAGTTCCAGTTAATATTATGTTAACATGCCTTTGACTTTTCTCTTGGCAAACCTGAGTACAGGGGTACATAACAGAAGTTCCCCTTAGTCCTTGAATCTTATGGGTCGTGATAATGAAAAATGTGAGGGAAAGGATGTGAGGATGATGACTGAGCATGGTATGCAAGCAGGATTTAAAACATGTTTAGGAAGAAAAACAATTACTTTTGACATGGTAATTGCAGATAGAAAACAATCATTTCAATGAAGAGGTATGCAGATGGTGAGCATGGCAATAGAAAGACCTTATGCCGGAGTGTGGAAATCACTGAGGATCATCTACCCATAGGTGTATGGAAATCAGTGAGAAGCCATCTACAGGGATGTGGACATAACTCAAAGGGCCATTTACAGGGTTGAGAAAAATCCCTTGAAAAACCATCAACAGGGAGGGCTGAAAATACTTGGGTGAATACGGAAATACTTTTAAAGAGAATGATGGCCCTTAGATTGTTGTGATGAAACTTCTTTCATTAACTTTATGTTTTTATTTTGTCTTAAAACAATGAAAGGTTGCGAGTATATGCTTTTAATAAAAAGAGCTGCAGATTTGAATCCAGACTGTAAAATGCACCTGTTTATTGCTTTGAACCAATTGGGTAGCTGTGACCTTCAGTTGTTTTATTTGTTGAGTGAGCTCATTTGGAAGGCCACATGAGGCAATTGCTATAAAACACTGTTAAAGTGCCTGGTTCATATGAAGTCTGGTAAAATCTCTGATGCATATTAAGAAAGACAAAAATCAGCATTTGCTGTTATCATGATTACAAATCTTTATAGTCATGTATGATATCTCAAGTAGGGCAGACTAATAAAATTAAATTTTAATCTTAAGAGCTTTTGAAAAGCAATTAATTCAGCACATCTGTCTGATGTGTATGCTTGATGTAAAGCTAAACATGTGAATAACTGCAGGATAAAGGACCTGGTCCTCTATCTGTAGCAAATGAGCTCCATGATTACATGAATGAAATTAAAATTAAAATCTAGGTCTTTAGGTCCTAGAACAGTGTGACCTTCCCTTGGAAAGTATATAAAATGCATATCAATTTGTTGAATTCATTATACTTTCAACATGTACCCTAAAGATAAACATCAATTAATATGTATTTGGTTGAATTTCTGAAAGGGCAGATATAAAAAAATAGAATGTTCTGCAAAAAGACTTTAAAGAGAGTAAATGTTCTGCTAATTAAATGGAAATCTCATCTGCCATTTTCTGGCAAGATAGATACAATGATAGACATAAAGAAGGACAGATATATATACATAGAGAGAGAGAAATAATTGGTACATAACTCTCAATAGATGTATTGATAGATTGTATGTAATTCTATATAGATAAATATGTGGATGGATAGGTAGATAGACAGATACATAGATAAACAATAATAGATGATAGAAAAAATAGATCACATTGATAGATAACAAGTAGATAGACAATAGATACTTTCAAATAGATATATTATTTAATAATAGATAATTCTAGATATAGGATAATTCTAAATGGATATATAGAAGATCGATGGGAGGATGGATAGATAGATAGAGAGATAGAGAGATAGATGATAGATAGATAGATAGATAGATAGATAGATAGATAGATAGATAGATAGATTTGTGGTAAATAAAACACATGGATGACAGAACAGAACATTTACTCACATGAAGTCAGTACTGATTGCTATGAGTGCTACAAAAAGCTTACTATATACTTGAGGGATTTCTAATGTAACCAGGGAAATCTAAAACTAGGATGATTAAAATGAAACCTAGAAATAGGAAAAAGCGGGCTATAAGATAGAACAAATTAGCCACAAAATAGGTCAGATTCATACATAAGTCAATAAATATGCAAGTGAAAATTGACTTAATATTGTAGTTGAATGATAAAGTTTGCAAGACTTTAAAAAATAAGCATTCAAAAAATAAGGAAATTATTTTCTGTCAATGAGCTATATCTACAAATAAAAGTAAATTTCCCAAATGTGACCCTGATAATTACATCTATAAAAGAGATGTCACATTTAACAAATGTCACATTTGATGGGAAAATGCTTTTCTCAGGCTCAAGGATATTTGCTAACACTGTCAGGTTATTTTAGCTTCAACAGTTGCGTAAAGCAAATCTAATAGAAAAAAAAAAAGGCTTTATAATTAGAAAGAAAAGTGAAAACTTCCACCAATCAAAGATGACAAGATTTGCACATAGAGCAATAAAAGCTATTGGTTTTCAGACCAAGTCTCAGAATTGGAAAACACTGTTGTAAGATTACTGAACATAAGGTTGTATGCAAATAACAATTTTGCTTCCACATTCAAACTGTAAGTAGTAAAAAACAAAGTAATTTCTGATATAAAGATAGCACAAGCAATTAAAACAATGTGGGAATAATTGAATTTTAACAAAGAAAAACTCACTAAACAGAATATTGATTAGAACAATTCTAGCAGTTCTACATAGATGAACATTTTTACACACACACACATACATACACATATGCACACATGCATAATTGAATAAATAAAAAAAGATAAGCATTGCAATATCCTTTGCTTTATCAGGATGTAATGTGAATTTATGGAAAATTCTATCAATGTTAACCTACCTGATTGCTGATAAAATCATGGCAAAACAGCTTAAAGGAACAATGAGATTATTCTTTCTTACAATAGTCCAGTTTCAGCTACTTGTCCAGCTTGGCAAGACAGCACACACCAACACCCGGGGCTGAGGGAATTGGCCAAACCATGTTCACATTACCACTGAGACAAGAACAATTCTCACTTGCTAGACAAGCATATCTAACAAAGAAGACAGGAAAATGTCAACTTTTTCACATTAGCAAATTTCTTTACCAATGGACTATATTCCAAGATTGTCTGCTGTTGTTACTCTTTACATTTTTTATTTTGAGACAGCCTTACCAAGTGTCCCAGGATGACCTTCAATTTATTCTCTACTTGAGTGTGAAAGCTGGGTGTCAATATGACACACCTGGCATTAACTAAGATCAGCTGAGACTATCTGAAGAGCTTATCTGAATAATACAAAGACCAGCCCTAGATCCCATTAGAACCTCCCAGTAGCGGACCAGATAAAAGGAACCATAGAACAGGACACTAGAGAGAAGAGAGACTCTCAATGAATACTCCAGCCTATATCTCCCTTCTGGATCCCTAAGGTAAATAAATCTCCCATTCTCTCTTAAGTTGTTTGAATTCCAATGCTCTCTCACAGCAATAGTTAAGAGTAACCTTTACACTGAGTCAGGCCTTGAATTTGTAACCTTCCTACCTCAGATTTCAGGGTAGCTAAGATTAAGGGCCTGAGAATCCACTCCAGATTGGCCTACTCTGGATCAAGTAAAAAAATAGGATAAATACAAATAAAATGCTGATCAAAAGAGTTAATGCTTAAAATGATAAAATACTACATATTTTATGTAACATGAAGCAAAATAAGAATAATGATGCAACACTTCTTAGATGCAAAAATTAAAAGGAAGGTATGTGATACCCCAGCAGTCAGTAATTACCTGAAGAAACCACAAATAAGAATTTAAATAAAGATGAGCATGGTGGCTTCAGAAAAACACAAAAATTACTGAATGTGGAATGAAAGAAAAATTATTCTTTATTATTTTTGGACCAAAGTAACAAAACACATCTAATAAAATCATTCAGATCCGAAGACTACAAATTATTCATTCAAGTCAATTACAAAGAAAAGCAGTTAACTCATTTTTTTAAAAAGTTCAAAATTTTTGAATGGGAATTGAACAAAAGAGAATTCTCAAATGTCTGTAAGACACAAGAAAACATGATGAGCTTTATAAGTCACCAGAAAAGTAAATGAAATCTAAAAATGAGGATAATGCATGAGTTGATTAAAAATGAAATAAAGAATATAAAGAAAATAATGATTCCACTCTTTCTGTGACCATGCATTGCCTGAAACAATCAGAAAATTTTGACTGCTATGAGAAATAACATAATTGCTTTGGAATGCTTTGACTTTAGAAGTGTTCAACCTAAATAACTGCTAGCCATAGAGAACTTAAAGTGATTATCTTACACCCACATGGGAATGAAAAATAAACCTAATACATTATGCATTTATATTAAAATAACATTATTATTTGGATTTTTCCAAGCACTATGATAAATATAGCAAAAGGAGGAAAGAAACATAATCAGGTCAAAACCATGAAACTTTTAGGATGATTACTTATTCTTAATTATCTTTCCATCTCTCTAAGCTTGAACATTTTCAAAAGCCAAAAAGATGGGGGTTGACAGCATTTTGCATGCAAAATCAGGCAAGAATCTCAAGGACAGCATTGAAACAGTTGTATTTCTGACAATTAATTGAAAGCTGCAAAAGCATACAGGCTTGAAAATGAGTTCACAAGCTATCAGAAGGCATCATTCCCACCATGAATCCTGGGCTAAGGGTTGGGCGAGTTTTGAAACATTCTATACAAAATTGAATTTGAAAATGAGCTGTTGGTGAGCAGGATAAGTAACACATCTCATTTCACTGGTAGAAATGATCTTTGGTGTTGTATGGAGGTTCGTAAAATTGCAAGGCATGTATAATCTACTTCCTGCTTTGAACAACTGGCAATCTTGATAGTAACTGGAGAGAAGTAAAAGTGGAAGCTGGAGTTTTCTTAATCTGTTACCTAACCTAAGTAGAAGAGTGATTCATTGAAAGAATCAATCATCTTGCTAAGAAATTAAGCAGGTTTTTGCTTTCAAACTGAGAGAATATCCAGATATCCATGGAAAAATACTTATCAATTTGACAGGAAAATGTTTCCAAAAGTGACTAAATCACATTCCATAGACCACCAGGAAGTAGGAAGGAACTTTCCCCTAATTTTCATGACAGCATTTCATCATTCACCCATGAATGCCATGCCCCAGGTGTTTTCTTTATGAAAGGAATTGAAACCAAAGCTTTCATTCATTCATTAGGTGCACCTATACTGAGTGCTAGCAAATCCGACACACAACAAAGCGATAACACACATATAGCAACATCATGTTATACTATCCAAAATATTTTCAGTTTTCTATTCATTCTTTCCTTCTTGGTTTTTGGAAAATGAACTAAGTACAGATTGTACTGGAATATTTAATACAGTTGCTTATAATTACTGAACACATTCAGATACAGTGTATTTTTTGTTTTATTCTTTGTGAATGATGACATGAAAAGAAAAGAAAATAGACACACTGATATGTATAAATATAACAGAAAAAAGGAGGGAGTATTAAATACACAATAATGTCAAAAGTAAATAAATCATTAAGTCACTCATACATCTACAGCATACAGTAGATTATCTTTGAACTCTAATCCTGATAAAATGGAAGTCAATAGCAAAAGATTGCAATTTATTCAACATGCACGCATGTTAAAGATTAGGTGACTTTTCGTCAAGCCAAACAACCCAAAATATTCCTAGAAAACATGGTGGAAATTGCAGACTATGAAGAACTGTGTTTTCTCAGGGTCAAGGAGTCAATTTTTATAATGTGCAGCAGTATCTAAGTCCAACACTAGGAAGATCACTGAGATTGTCTAAAAATTAGAAGTGTAAATGACTTAGTTTTATAAGAGAATAGCTGCTCAAATTAATCTCCTAACACTTCTAAATTGTAAGGATAGCAGAATGTTTATCCTCAGGTCTAAATATGAGAACCCTTCCAAGAAATGAAAAAGTCAGGGCTGGAGAGTACTTGCCATGTGAACAAGGGGACTTGAATTCAATGTGCAGTACTCACATTATCAAAAATTCTAGACAAATGTTTACACATTGCCACAAATGTGGCAAATGTTTACAATCCAAGAACTAGATAGCCACTGAAACTCAGCACATGTAAGGGAATGTTTTGAGCTCAAGATGGACATGAAATGAGCATAAACATCTATTAAAGAGAATAAATAATTCTATAGACATTTTGCTTTCAACTCTTATTTTGAAAGTGGATTGCATGGAGCCAAAAATAATGACTGCATGCTTAGTCTCTGTAGAGAAATCTATGATACATGATAAAATGTAAGGGGAAGACACTTTCATAGTGTGCAAAATTTTTCAAGCATTAGGTGGTAGACTACTACCTCAAGCAAAACATAGGTTCATACAGTTAAACTACAGAGCAGACAGTGAAAAATGAAGACAAACATTCAAAAAGATAGAGTCATTCCTATTGATCCCACCAAATAAAAATGAAAATCCTTTACAATACAGATGAAGCAAAAGATTGCAAAAGTAAGGAGAAGACACACCATCTGTTAACTTAAGGAATAACATATCGGTGAGTTCCCATAGTTTGAGGTTTTGCCCCTGATATCCTAGATTGGATGCTAGATGAAGTAATACCCCAGATCACCTGAAATTAAGGCAAAATAAAATGAAAACTTGCTACTTGACACCCATTACTAGTGTTTTTCATTCAGTTTCACCTTGCTGCTGATTGTCTCATTTGTCTGACAAGTAATGCAACTGAATTTCACAAGAGAAATCAATATTACTTTACTATTTCAAAATGTCAGGTAAATAGATGGGAAGCCCTGTGAGTCTATAGTCAAGTATAGAAGAGGCAGCGTAGGTTCTACAGTGTGATTCTATATAAAGGTGAGTACAAGGGCATAGGCCTGTGTATTTGCTTGATCTTCAAGCAGTCAGTCAACATTTAGAAACTCTAGATTTTCAAGACCTAGTACAGTTATCAGTTATAACAGTTTAAATTGACCTGGTCAAGAGGAAACAACTCTAATAAGTTCTGATAAATGCTAATATTCCTGTACTTCAGAGGAAAATAAATATTTTTTGTGATTTGTAGAATTTTTCATTTCTCTCTCAACTGGTTTGATTATACAAGTTGTCTCACATATGGGTTGGAACACAGGGAATCTCAGATAAATTCGAGTGTGGCCTGCTTTGTGCCAATACATTAAATTTTCATTTTTTCTTTTCTGTTTCATCAGTGAACATTTTGCCTTGGGTCACATCACCACCATCAACCACATCCAGAGGCTCTTATTACACTGACATAAGAATAAGAAATCATGCAGGGGAGTGGAAAGCAAGAACGTACAAGCCATTATTCAACTCTTCTATCATCAAATTGAAAGCTAGCAACTTTTGAGTAAATAACACGCTGTCTTGTGCTTCCATTACTGTACATTCCAAAGTGACTGACAGCTTAACAAGCTGGTGTGTGCTCAGTGGTCCACGGACTGAAATATAACGTGTTCAACTGTGATTGTCGAAAGGTAAAGAATACATCTCACCTGAAAGGGGTGTGAGACGGCTCTTCAGATAGTTTTTCTCAAGTCACTTCTTGGCTAACTTTTATCCCTAGACTATTTCCCTTTGCTTTGCTTTTTGCATAATGTCTTTCTTGTTCCTCAAGTTCCAGTGACGTAGTTGTACTAAGTAAAATAGCTTAGAATGGCAGAAATATCTATGTCCATAATTCTGGAAATACTAAGACAAACAAAGAAATGTAAAGTTTACAACATGGTAATGGTTTCATGAAATCGTGCAATAACAGAACAAAGGAAGTCATGATTTAGCAGACTATTAACATACATACAACAGAGTATGTATGTTAGAGGCCACAAATGGCATCTGATGATATTTTTAGTATTTGGGTTAATGGAAGCTAGTGGTCCATTTGTGCATTCCAGAGGATAAATCTAGTTGTCACAAGGATGTAAACTCAGAGTGGGCAATATATGGTTGTTTAGTGGGCTGATGGGGATTGATAATTTGATGAAAGTACCCTAACTCTCCACAATCAGACATTTTGTTTTACTTTGTGTGTGGGGGGGGGGTAGGTATGTGTTTCTGTTCAGGTATGGGCACAAAAAGGCACTTGACTGTGTGTGCTAGTATGTATAACATCTCCAGAAAACAGCTGCTTTATAGTGGATTTCATGAATTCCTCACTGATACTGATGAAGCAGGAGTTTGGAAGCAAATGAAATTGCTTGGGCCCAGAGCTATATGCAGACATATCCAAACATGTACTTTCCAAACGTGCCAACAATGCGACTCAGCTCAGTATTTCTAGTGTCAAATCTTACCCACTTCACTAGGTGCCCTCATTCCAAAACACAAGCATACACATTGGTTACGTTTGACTACTTTCTATTCCTAGACCAAATATTCAGTCTTTAAGCTAATAGAAAAAATTCTTCATGTTGCTAGCATTTGAGATGTAAGTACAGGGAGAGACGCTGGAGATACCATTCATGAATTAGAAAGGGAACATGTCTCCTATTTATTACAAGCCATGCCTTCACCAAGGTCCGAAAGTTTTAGTATTGTCGATGTAGTTGCATTAGCTGTATATTTATTCACTTAAACACTGATGCAACATTTTTATACATAACTTTGAACTTATGATTTGAAGGTGAAATGTAAGAAAAATGCAGCATTTGGTAGAAAATACAGATATTTATAAAATAAAGTTTAACTTGGTATTATCAGAGAAAAGTACACAAAGTGACAATAGATAATAGAGAAATAATAATAATTAGAAATTTTTACGAAAGTAAATAAGAATCTCTTGAAATGCAGGGCATGGTGAGAAAGAACAGAGAGCTTATGAGCAGTGTTTTAGAAACACAAGTGTAGATAACAGTTTTAGAAAACTGTAGTGGTTTTTGGATCCAAGGTCTGTGGTTTCTCATGATCCAAGTCACTGAAGAAACAGGAAGAATTCAAAGATTCTGAACTTTGCATCAGGGCAATGACAGTAGAGGTAAGTTTGAAGGACACAATGAATATTTATTCTGGAAGAGATTATGCAGAATTAAACTAAAAAAATTCACACACGAAGTGGAGGGAAAAATAAGGTTTGAGTGTCAATGCATGAAGGAATCCTGGAACAGGCAGGATTTTCTCACAGGAGAATTGTGGATAAATACTGTAACATCCCCCAATGAATGAGGTCTTACTAAGAGTCCACTACCAACTAATAATAGGTCTGGTTTAATGAGAAGTATCTAAATTCTGTAATTCCATACATCATAAAAATTAGACAAAGTGTCTGAACCACAATGTACTTTATCATTCTGCCCTCAGCTCTCTTTGTACTCACAATCTTGAATTCTTCTTCATGAATTCTTCTCTCAATCTGGCCCAAATGTACCACAGTAAACCCTTGCATGCATTCAATGATTTTCTTCCTATAATCCCTCTGTATTTTTTCCCTATCATCCATGCTTTGTCTTCTGTACATATACCAGCCTTGGTGCATCCTTTACTAAGAATCCACTTGAAGTTTCCTTACCATTCCACCCTCATTAGGAATCACAGTTTTCTTAATTCTCCCTATATTCTGTAACTATCCCAATATCTAAAATATATTATATTGCAGTTATGAAAATATATTACACTGCAGAATAGCGTGTCAAAACAAAGTATGTTCATGTCCATTATTTCACATAGCTTTAGCTCCAAACCCATCCAGATAAATAAATTTATTAAATTTACATTTTTATATAGATGCTGCTTGCCTCCCTCATTCCCCCTTCCCTTATTCCCACTCTTCCCTCCCACTCTCATTCCATCCCACCCTCCCTCCACTCCCCACATGAGTCAAGTCTACTCTGTCCTATCTAATCTCCTGTCCTTTGGTTCTGTGGGTCCTGGTGTTCCTTCTATATCATCTGTTCTCATGGGAATTCAGGCCTCTGTGGCAAGTCAAGAGGGCCCTTCCTCAGGTGGCCCTCCCTATTTCTATCTGACCCTCTCCCCTAAGGATCCTACTTCCTGAAACTATTTCTCCTGAGATCCACACAAGTCCATGGGGTCATGTTGACATGCCCACCACTGTGCAGGTCTGATGAGTTCAAGTCCCATCGCCATAAGTTCCTGATTGCTGTTGTCCTGTCTTGAGTGGAATGACCTGTTCAGCAATGGAACTGTCCATCTTTAGGCTTTTAAAGTCTTATCGCCCCCCCTTCCCCAAATTTCCCTGAGACTCCGGATGGGGAGAGATTTGGCTGGCCAGGTACGAGGTAAACATTGTAGGGTCTCTGGTGTTTTATATTCAGGTTGTTTATTATTGTCCATTTTGCTGTTCTTGCACTGCACAAGGCGACATCCTATTTAGGTGTTGAAATCCACTCCTATCCAACAAAATATTAAATGACTATCTTCTGGGTAATTAAGTACTTTGACTTGGTGGGTGTATGAAATTGGGCATCTCCACACCCTTTGCTTTATATTATATGAATACTTGCTTCTTGGTTTGGGAATAGTTAACATTTAAATAACTCAATTTTCTCTACTCTCCTATTTTATTCACACTGGTAGCTTTTGTATCTAACATACCCAACTTTTTGGGACTAGTTTTCCATTTCAGAAAGACACTGCAAAGGCAGATTTATCTTAAAAGGTTTACTGCATCAGTCCTCTTTCTTTTCAAATTTTTATCGCCAGGCAATTTCTTTTCTTGACATCTCAACTGAGGAAACCATAATATATCTCCCAGGCAACCAGTCATTTACATAGCTGAGATTATTAAAATAAGCCTAGGGTTTATCCTATGTATTAAAAAAGTAGGTTTAAATTACCCTGCAGATCAATATAAACTTATGGATGGTGGATAGGTGTTTATTGCTGCTGGGATTTTATTAACCTGACTGTTTTGGCTTGAAATCCTTGGGGTTGAGGAACCAATTATGTGGCAAATACAAATAAGACTATGTATGCAATAGGACTCATCTCCCTGACATTAGCAAAAATGAACCCATGCCATCTTGTGAATGCAAAAACAAGTTTAAGTTGTCATTTGATCTGCACAATACTGTGTGGAGCAGATGGGTTTCAGTTCCTACGGTGATTTGATGATCCTACATACCCTTGCTTAAAATATGTCTGGGTAGCATGCAGAGGTGAAGACATTTATTACAGGAAGAAAGCAAGCTTATGAATGCTTCATTCATTCAAATTCCTCACATCGTATAATGATCTGCTTTGGGAACATTTTTTATAGCAGGCTGAAAAAGGAAGAAGTCATAGTTAGAAAAAAGGTTCCACAATGGGGTGAGGAGAACAGCTTCATTAGTTGATGTGCTCTTTCATCAAACATCCAGTTGATGAGCAACACTAATCTTTTCCTGGTTATTATTTTTTTAAGAAAATCTAGGGCCTGAGTCAGCCAGGTAATTGCCACTAAGAACTTATACTAGGTCTGAATGAACAAAGCTAAAATTAAATATTCAAAGCAGAATATCTGTTGAAGATGTAGCTCAGTGGGAGAGTGCTTATCTAATATACCCAAGTTCTTAGGTTCCATCATCAGCACTGAAAAAAATAAAAACTGAAGTAAATCATTTTTCCTTGAAAATATGTTCTTTTTCTATTTCCTCTTATCAAGCAACATCATTAATCCAGTTGTACAATTTGGAAACCTAAGTGGTGTGCTTAACATTGAACTCTTATTTGCTACCTCTATTCAAGTACCCACGAAATCTCTTTCATGTTATAATACCTTCTCTCTGAAAGCTTAAAGTCTCTTCTCTCCCTTCCATCCCTACTTTTAGTTTCAGCATCCATCACATATCAACTGCTTCCTATCCTAAGTTACAACCAACAGGAATCCCTGCCATCTAATACATTCTTCATATTTCATTCATTTTCCATTGATTCAACTATACATTGAGCATTACCTAACAGCCATGCATTATTTTGAACATTTATAAAATAGCAATAAGCAGAACAAGTTATCTGTATTTATGGAAGGAAAGTTCAAATGGCAGGAGTTTAGGAACAAGTAAAGAGTTATAGGAAGCTGTAAAAACAAATGCCAAGAACGTGCAGTCTATGATGAAGGCAAGCTGAGAAAGAAACAGAAATGGAGGAACAGAGGCTAGGGAGATGGCTCAGAGGTTAAGACTCTGCTTTGCAAGCATAAGTTCAGATCCCAGATCCTACATTTGAACACCAGATGGAAATGGCAGTGACTTGTACTTCCAGCCCTGGAAGACAGAACTTGGGAAACTTCAGAGCAAAGTAAAGAGGAGGTAGTACAATCCAGAGTGATTTGCTAAGTCACCCTTGGATCTTCAAAGGCACAGACAGTGTTCTGTGATACACACACACACACACACACACACACACACACACACACACACAATTAAGAAAAAGAAAGGGAGGAAAACTTTTTTTAAAAAATCCAATAGTCAGGAAGCCTATCCTAACAATGTATGTGAGACTATATCTAGTAAAATAGGAAAACAGCTTTTAAATAATAGGAGAATCAGCATTCAAGAGAGAAGGAAAAGCAAGTGTATAGACACTGAATATCCCATTTTGCCATGGAACAGTAAGAAGCTAATGGCGCTATGATACCATGATTGATAGAGTAATAAGATATTAAATCAGAGAGATGGTAGTGGCATGGGACTGAAAGTGACAAACTTCATAGCCATGTTAAGGTTCTGGGGATTAATTGTGAATGAGATAGAAATAATTTAAAGAAATGTAAAGTGAAATATTACTGTACCTTCTTTAAACTTGTGGAAGACTGCTCTGCATACTATATCAAGTGGACTCCGTGGGAGATAGTGAGGATAAGGGAAGAAAAGCCTGCTCTTTATCAACTGAAATGTATAAGACAAAACATACTTGTTACTTGCACCACTGTGGCTTTGCGTAGTGATCTAGGGAGTCAAATTTTGGGTTTGTCTTGAAGGTGGAGAAGATAGCTTATTCAGATATATGGTACATGTATTGTGAAGGAAACAGATCAAAAATGACCTTAATGTATTCAGTTTCCACAACAGAAAAAATAACTTTATCAGTCATTAGGACTACAGGGAGATGGAGAAATTCAGAGTTATTTTTTATATGGTAGTTGGTGGTGGTGTGTGAATGTGTGTATTCTTATTGCTTTTGTTGTTGTTGCTGTTATTGTTGATGATAATGATGATACTTTTGTAATTGTTAGTATTGTTTATGTGGATCCATGGAGTGAGGTTGGGTAAATCAAGGGAGGCATCATTCATGATGTATGCCAAGCTTTGAGTACTAATGGGTCTAACATGCCAAATTTCAAGAGTCTAGAGTTTGCTGGAATCTTTGGGAATAAAAATGTAAACATTATCAGTTAGCAAGGAAAGAAACCTCTAATGATATACAAATAATGTATACAAAGAATAGATTAATGGGATGTCTAAGGCTTCAGAGACACAATATTCAGAGGTCAAAATGATCAGAAAGAACTAACTAACAGAACTCAGGGGGAACCCCAAAGGTTCTCATTATCTTCAGATTTATATTCTCTCTTCTGTTTGTTTTAGGATCTCTAGAGCGACAGGTTTGAACATAGTATACCACCCTTTCTTGCCACCCAAGTTTTTGCTGGATTGTTCCCAAGGAATGCAATGAAAGACTACTAGGTAACAGATATGAGAATGATTTATTCCAATGCTATAGGCACTTTCAGGAGGAGCTGCTGCATTAGCAGGGAAAGACACATGAAAGCAGGCTCTGGCGGTTGAGTGGAAGTTACAGGAAGCTCAGCAGCAGGACAGACATTGCATTGTAGTGCCTGGCACATAATAGCTCATAAATACTTCTTAAATACATGAATGGATGCAGTCGAAAAGACCAATTCTTTCCTCTCTGCTGATTCTTATGTCCAATTAAGGATCATCAAACCCTATCAATACAAGATGTTATTTCTCTCACATCTGTCCTCTCTCCATTAGCACCATCATCACTGAGGATTGTACAACCCACATCATTACAATGACCTTAATGTTCACTTTTGCATATAGCTCAGTGTATCTTGTACCTACATCAATGTTAATAATGTGGCTCCTCCTTAAAGAGTCCCAAAAGGGAATAAAAACATTTTGCTTTCTAAAATTACCTTCCTGTGGAATATTTTGATTAACCTATAATAAGCAAATATTATTCAGTATTAGTGGGAAGAAGAATCAGAGAATAACAAGCTTGTTGTGCAGGCATGAGGGGCATTATTTAGATTACCTGAACCCATCTAATATATTGGTTATGTGTGGAAGTCCACTATAGCTCCAGCTCTTAGAAGGTGTCTCCACCTTCTAAGGGATCCCTAGACTAAGATATTAGCCAAACTAACTATAACTATGAGCTCTAAGTCTACCAGACACCTTGTCTTAATGACTAAGAAAAAGAATAATCAAGGAACAGGCCCCATGTCAACATTGTGTCACTACACGTAAGTGCATGCATTTGTGTGGGAATCCACATATGTGAACATATCACACACACACAAACGCACAAAATATCTGCAAGCAAATAAGAAAGAGAGAGAGAGAGAGAAGAAAGAAGGAAGGAAGGAAGGAAGGGAGGGAGGGAGAGAGAAGGAGAGGGAAGGAGGGAGGGAGAGAGGGAGAAAGAAACAAAAAAACAAAGTAAATTAAAATCTTATTTCCGTCTTGGTTTAGCCTAACCAATCCACAACAATGCCTTCTTCATGAAGGTGTATATTACTTCTTAATTGTTTGATTTTACTGAGATACCATGGATATTTTTTCCCTCCTAACAGTTCTGCTCAGTTGGTCTCTGGGATATGTATGGCCAACTTGAATGCTGAAGACAAAATATGCTGAAAAATGAGCCTGAGCCTGAGCCTGAGCCTGAGCCTGAGATGCCACCTGCCTAGGATTCTCCAAAACAAGGATTCATTGCTTTGTTACTCATGCTAGCAGAATGCACTTCTACTGTCTCTTTTCTTCATTCATGAGTATTTAAACATTTTAATGAATACATTATTTACTGCAATAAAGTCAGAATCTACTATTAAATTAATAGAGCAGTGCAGCCAAGAATCCCATAACAACAATTTATCCATGCTCCATATTGCTGAATATCAAACACAGAGTTTCTGGACATTTGAGCTGTCAGTAAATCTGGAGATGGTGCATAAATTCTCTTTAGCTGCAAGTGATTATCAAATTCAAGGTAATATGTATATATGTGTCTACATATCTGTAAATATACTTAGTCCTGGAAAAAAAATGCCTTGTTCTAAATAATAGCCTATCTAGCCACCTTTATACAAATTAGTCTCTTTTAATCACAGTTTTCTCATCTGCAAAAGGGACATAATAGTGTCCTTTACAATTGAGCTCTTCAGACAAAAATAACTGAGAACTTTACACAAAGCAGTATGCCTGTCACATGTTATGGATTTATAAACATTAGTTGTGAATGTGATAAAGTATGGTTATACGTAATATAAGGTATGGTTATACGTAATATACAAAGAGCTTTTCAAAATAGTAAAAAGCAACCATTCTTCCAGCATTTGGGTTAACCAGAGAGCTTCAGGTGTAGAATATGAACTGGGTGACAGCTGAGCATGGTCAGCTGAAAAAGAGCATGTCTGACCAAATGCTGACACACCTGATATTAACTAAAGTCAGCTGAGACCACACCTGGGAAGATCACTGAAACAATTTGAAGGGATTGTACCTGGCCTAGATCCCATCAGAACCTACAGAGATCTCATAGAAATCTCCCAGTAATGGACCACATAAAAGGGACCACAGAATATAGGAGAAAGACACATTCAAGAATGCTCCAACTATGTGGATCTCAGCTGCAACAGCCTGCCAGCTCAGCCATGCCATCTCTGCTGTATACCTTCCCTCTGGAACTGAAGGTTGAATAAATCTTCCTTTCTCCCATAAGTTGTTAGACTTTGGGTGCTCTCTCACAGCAATAATAAAGAGTAACTATTACAGAAATTGGTACTGGGTTTTGGGGTATTGCTGTGAGATTAAGAGCATCTGGTAACACAATGTGAAGCTCTTTGTGAAGCAGAGAGAAGCTGGTACCCAGCATTATGGCCAATGCTGTGATGTGGTTAGTGTGCCTTTGGAACTGTTTGTTGGGAGAAATATGGAGAACTTTGGGACTTAGTGCTGGGAAAGTCTTTGCCTCTTGGTGATGGGACCAAATGGCTCTCATCAGAGTTCCAAAGAGAGCAATGCTGTGAGAGACTCAGGCAGTGAAAACCTTGCTCGTGATGGTCCAGAGGGGAACAGAGACTGTGTTTGCAACTGGACCAGTGACACATGGAGCCATGTGTTGGCAGACAGTTTAATGAAATTTTGCCCTCATCCTGAAAGCTTGTCTGAAGCTAAACTGGAGTGCTTGACAGAGGAAATTTCAAAGCAATGTAGTCTTGACAATATGATATGGCTACTTTTTAGTTGTCTTCAGAGTTATGAGAAAAAAAGGAATCAGCCAGTTAGAAGCAGAAGATAAAATGTCTCTGTTAAAGAGATTAGCTCCAACAGTAAACCAAAGCCTGCTCTCAAGTTGGATAATAGGAGAGGCCCTAGCTTGAGGGCAAGATTCACATAAGAATGTAAATCTTTTTGGAAGGAATGAGCTGAATGATGGAGCTCCAAAGCAAGACACCCCCCCCACTCCGGCCCCACAAACAACTGCCCAGGAATGAAAGAGATTTTTCCCAGTCAGCACAAAGAAGTTGAACAGCTATGGTTCAAGCTGATCAATCTCTAACCCAAGGCAACAGCAAAACTTGGCAAAGTCATCCATGTGGTTCTGGTTTTAGAGAAAGAGGATTCTTTCTCCAATATTTCAAAAAATGGCAAAATCCAGGCAGCATGAGGCAAGAAGACTGCAGTTTAGAGGCCCAAGAAGGGCAGTTTGTGTGTGGAATTAAAGCCTGGTTTGCCATTGAGAAATGAAGGTATTAGACATGCCAGAGACAGTGTAGGACATCTGCCAAGGAGAGCGGTACACCCTGGAAGGAGTCAGCCCAAGAGAGTGATGTGTTCTATAGGCAGCTGCATTGTAAGGGTGGAACATAAGCTCTTTAGAACTTATTTGTTGGACTTGGAGTTACAGGATTTGGAGTTTATCCTACTAATTTTTGGTCTTGTTATGGACTGATCTTTCCTGGAAATGCCCCTATTTTGGAATGGGAATGTTTATTCTGTGCCATTGTATGTTGGAGGTGTGTGCCTTGTTTGATTTTACAGATTTTGGACTTTAGACTTTGGGACTATGTAGAGACTACTAATGTAGACTGTACTGAGATTTTTACAGTTGGACTGAGTATGGTCTGTACTAAGAAGATATTTATGTAATGTTAATCTGTAGTTATGTGGTAAAATGTTGTAATCTATATTATGATACTGTGTTTTGGACACTATAGACTAAGCATTTCTCAAGGGACTTTATCACTTATCCTGGAAAAAATAATGCATGTTTGGTTGTACATGGATAGCTATATTATTTTAGGCAGAACTATGAATCTTACTGTTTTTATTTGTAGATTTTTTTTAGAAGATTTTTTTTTAATTTTTTTTATTTATTCAACTTGTGCACACGTGCGTGTGTATGTGCACGCGTGTGTGTGTGTCTGTGTGTGTGTGTGTGTGTGTGTGTGTGTGTGTGTGTGGGGTCTGTGTCTGTGTATGTGTAGAACCACGGACGCCTCCACCTCCTTTTGCCCCGGGATTCACAGGCTCCGCCCTACCCAGGACCGGAAACGCAGGCCGCCCCCCGCTTCCGCCTGGCGTCTATACGTGGGATCTGGGATCCGAACTCAGGACCTTCTGCCTGCAAGGCGGAGGCTTAACCCCTGAGCCACCTCTCCAGCCCCTATTTGTAGATTTTTAATAGCCTAAAGAAATGTGATCTGGTGTCAAGTTGACAAGGGGAGGACTTGTGATAATTAATCCTGGGTGTCAACCTGACACATCTGTTATTAAATAAAACCAGCTGAGACTGGAAAGATCAACTGAAACAACCTGAAAGAATTACACCTGCCCTAGATTCCATTGGAACATCCATAAATCTTATCAGAACCTCCCAGTAATGAACCATATAAAAGGGACCACAGAATATAGGAGAGAGAGAGAGAGAGACGTTCCAGGAATCCTCCAACTATGTGGATATCTGCTGTGACTTAGCCCGCGCAGTCTCTGCTGTGTATCTTCCCTCTGGAACTGTAAGTTGAATAAATCTTCCTTTCCCCCATAAGTTGTTTGACTTTGGATGCTCTCTCACAGCAATAGTAGAGTAACCATTATATGCATCTTTCTCAGGGATGGTCTTTGAACAAAATTTTGAGGATTAAACTGGGAATGTGACTCACTGGTAGAGTCTTATTCAATTCAAAAGCCTAAAAATGATAAAATCAGGATGATAAAGAATAACTCAAATGCACAGGTAGAAACAGATTATTGTTCAATTTCCTTTAATCCTCACACTGGGAGAAAAAGGAAAGTGATCCAGGCATAAACATTTTGAAATTAAAAACACTGGGTATTTTCCACCAGTCTAAGCAATACTGTACTTCCCAACACACACACACACACACACACACACACACACATACACACACACACAAACACACACACACACACACAAACACACACACACACACACACTGAGTATTCTCTGTCCTGAAACTTCTTATTTTTTGTTTCCTTTATATAAAATTATCCATCAGACTCTGGTGTCCCAGGATAATAAGAACATTACATTTCACTAGTGATTTTCCTCAGTTCACTTATCCTCCATACAAGATTTTCCATACCTATTTACCAGGAATATTTGAAAGGAATATGCAATAAATATCACCATCAGCTTTAGAGTTCTGATTGAATATTAGAATGAATTGAATCTCATACCTACTCTTCATTAAGTTGGACATGGTCAGGTGTAATTATAACAGCAGCTCACTAGACATAGCCAGATGTTTTATATCATGAGTGGAACTGAAAAGATGTTGAAACATCTTTCAAATATATTCTTTTCAAGCCTGTGTTTGCAAGAAAGGCTCATTGGAAATGATTTATATAAGTTAATTACTGGTGTGTCCGTACACAGGCATTTTACTATCATCAGAATCAATATGCAATTCCGACTCATGCCAAATCCTCTGTACTTTTATTTCATAGAAATTTATCACTCTTCACTCTGTGCTGTAAAGTTTAATTAAAGTCACTGTGTGCATTTTGATCCCTCTAATTACTTGACACACACTTTGCGAGTAGTTAGAAATCAGGAGTCAGTTTATCCTGTTCTATTCCACTAAAATTGTTTTCTGATCACTGCTCATTAAAGAAAAATTGCTGAATACTGAAGATTAGTTGACACTATTTCTAGTACCATCCTGGGGCATCTCTAAAAATTTTATATATTTGCTTTGCCTACTGTCACTGTTGTTTTGTTTCTTAGTTCAGTTTTTTGCATTTCCCCAATATACCCTGATGATTACATGGGCACAGTAAGGATAAGCAATGAAGCAGCATGTTAGAGTGCTTGACTAGTATTCAGAAGGCTGTAGTCATCCATCTCAATCACTGAAAAACTACATCAAAGAAACACAACAAAATTGTGATTATCTATATAAAGTTTGTGGTCATATTCCTATCCCTATACCTTATTCATAGAATGGGCTACTGGACTATCTCCTTCTGCCCTCTCTTGTTACATACATGTCTTAAACCTAATCTCTCCCTAAAGTTGACACTTATCAAAAATTCCATATACTTTCATTCTGACTTCTATAGTACCAATGTTGTTCACTTGTATGTTATCTGAAAATGTTTGCTAGCGCCATTGTTGAGTGCCTTCCTGTCCTCAGTGGTCATTGCATTTTGGTGGCAAGAGTCATTATGAAGTTGTCTTTCTAACCATGACTGGTGCATTGTGAGATAAAAAATAATGAAAGGTAATGGAAAGTGCTATCAAGACACAACTCAATTATATACACTCATATTTATATTTAAATTTACTTAAAGTGAAACACTGACGTTTCTTGGAATCACATAGCTAATCCTGCTATAACTTTACTCCTCGTTTGACTATAATGTAGTTTCGTCACCGGATTTCTTCTCTTTCTCCCTATTTTGAAATAAGCACTTGTTGCCAGGCAGATTGAGCACCTGCATCCCACTTGTTCTCTCACTGCCGTGGACTCTGTCATGGTTTGAATGTGAGTTGTCTCCCATGCACATGCATTGGAATACCTAGTTGATGCTAATATTTGGGAAAGTAGTGAAACCTTTAGGAAGTGGAGCCTTGCTGGAGAAAGGCACATCATAGGGGGTGGACTTTGAAGTTCGGTGGTTCAGCACTACTTACATATTGCCTTTTGCTCTTCCTCTCTACATGATGATGGCTTATGACCTGAATTGCCCTGAGATTCTGCTGTCTATCATATTATTTCTGCCATACAGGGTTATGTATCCCCTCTGGAAACATAAACCAAATAAATCCCCCTTTCTCTTTGTATGAATATGAGTGTTGTTTCATAGCACCAAACAATGAATCAATTCCCACACCTGGATTTGTGCTCTTTTTATGCGATATTGATGTGCTTCAATTGAGAACATCCAATGTTCTTATGACTTTGGCCCTTCCAACCATGATCCAAATATTCTTCTTAAGTACCCCTATATTGGCTATTTTGAGAAAGTGATGAAAAGCTGATTATTATACTTCCATGCCCAAAGCTTCTAAGTCAAAAACTGATGACTAAGATATTATTGATATTAATTATAGAGTGAAGATTTAGTTTTATGAGTTGGCAAGGGAAGAAAGATAAGGAATGTTCAATATTTCTAAAAGATAGAAAGTGGAAAGTAACCAGTTCTCTGGAGTTAACGTTGCAGGCTGAGTAACACCCAGTCTTTATGGTGGAGAAGCAAATCTGTTTTTCTCTATGGATGTTTGAATGCCACAGAGACTGTCAGCACCAGATACTCTGGAAATGGAGAGGAAGCAGGTGGAAAGTAACATGAAGATGCATGCTGATCTGGAAGCAGGTGACTGCGAGGTTCTCTGTGCCACTCTACTTATTGGGGAAGTTGTTCCCCCTCCGTCTGGAATGGAAGATGTGCACCCTATCCAAACAAGTAAAAATCTAAACAATCTGAGAAATCAACAGCTCTTCTTAGATTCACAGAGAGTCGATGTCACAGGATGAAACCTTACCCTAAAACTGAGGTCTTCTGTATCAGACAGGAAGATCAGGATAAACATAGCTTATCGGAAAAGAAAGTCTATAAGCAGAAGACTCTACGGCAACCACTTCGTAGTTGACAAATACCAAATTATGATCAATGGGGTCCTATGGGGGTCTTACTTCTAGATGCTGAAATAGGATCTCACAGTGAATACTGGAGAAAAGCCTTTATATATTCAGTGCTAAGAAGAGGAAAAGCACTCATTTTAAAATAAATATGGTTACTATTCTACTAGACTAAACTGAAGGGATTTTTATGAACTTAACTCATTTGATGTCCAATAGCAGCTTTTCTAGCCATCTGTAGGTAAGGTAGGTAAAAGATAATTGAGGAGCATTTGTAATATTTATAGATCAAAGGAATAGGGATTTAATTATACCATTGTAGATTCTTTCCACCGTTATATACAATCATCACATTTCTGAAGGCCTATGGACAGCAGATTCCTTTACCTACTACATAATATATAAGTACCAGGAAAGGAAAAAAATGACAAAGAACACCAAAGGCAAGTCAGAGTTTAAAGCTTAATCAAACTAAGCTAACAATATGTTGGATTATCAAACTGAAAATTTAAAAACAATTGTAAATATTATGCCAAAATTTCCAATTGATGAAAAAGACATTACATGAAAGCAGGCACAAAACCCAAGAAAAGAAATAAAATTTCTAGAAAAGAATCCAAAAGAAATGTTAGATTCAAAAAAAAAATGAGAGAAAATGAGAATGGCTTTATTAGGTTTATTAGTAGGTTAGACATGATTAAAGAAGAAATCAGAGTTTGAATTATTCCAAGAACAACTAAGAAAAAATGACTAGAAAAACCAGGAAAAAGTATGGAACAAGTAACACAGTATAACATGCATGAAAAGGATACAAAACAGAAGAGAAAATGAATGTAATTAAGAGTTGAAAGAATAATAACGGGTTTGCTTAAATTAATGTAGGATGCCAAACCATAAACCCGGAACATTAGGAGACTAACATGCAGCATACATATTAAAACAACAAGCAAGGAATCCAGTGAGCAAACAAAATCAACTACTAGACATGAGATATTCAAACCACAGGCGGAAAAAAGACAAAAAGTGAACCTGGAGCAAAGGTAGAAGAGATATATACCCTATCTATGCAGAAAAAAATAACAATCAGTCCAAATTCTTAGAAATCATGCAGTTCAGAAAAGTAAAACAATTTTTTATGTTGAAAAAAAAAAGCACCAGCCTAGAATTTTATACACTATGACTGTGTAGTACACCAAAGAGAAATAAAAATAAAGACTTTATTCAGACAAAAACTGAAGGAGATTACTGAAGGAAAACATGCCTTGCCAGAAACATCAAAAGAAATTCTTTAAAGAGAAAAGAAATAATGTAATTTAGAAACTCAGAATTACAGATGTTTTTGAAAGAATGTTACAATAGGAATAAGAGAAAGTTAGTGGAAAACATTTTGCTGAATCTCAATTGTGTCCACAGATTCAAAATAAATATATTTGAATATATATAGAAATATATGAGAATGAATGTTTTTATATGTGTGTGTGTGTATGTGTGTTTATGTGTGCTTGTTTATAAGGGAAAATAGGCCAACAATTGTACAATGACAGAGAGATTAATTAAAATTATTTTATTATCAAAGAGTACTTGTATTACCTATGATAGAAGATACTGTTATTTCAAAATATACTTAATTTCTTATAAATATATTGATTTCCCTATAGTAAACATACAAAAATGTCAATATAGTGGAAATAATAAAAGAGCAATTGCAATTAATGTTCAAAACCACTGGTAGATGGCTTTAACCATCTAAGAACCTTGGGTACTATAATAACCATCTGCCAAGCAAATTATTATCACTGGAGCAACAGTGACATGACACTTTAACAAGTAACCAACTACTTTCTGATTGGATTTGAAGGTCTTTGCATAGGAGGGAACATGTGTCTGATTACTATAAATCTGTAAAAACAAATCTGTGACCGAGGAGGTGACAGACCCTAAGGGAAAAACTGTAGTTGATGCTTTGGTAAATGGCAATGCAGTCAAAGTGCCTTTAAAAGACCATGAATCTTTGACCATATGTTTTAGAAGTTATAAACCATGATATAAAACCAGCAAAAATATAGAGAAAAAGCTATATGTAAGCATGAGGTCACAATAGATGTGTTAATGTATACAATCTTGGGCCCCTCAATGCTCAATTGTAGATAGGGGAAAAACTCATGAGGCCAAACTTGTCTCTGAAAAGCTTTTGGCAGTAGACAATTACCAGAAGGGAACTCATTTTATTCAGTGGCGTAGCCATCCTTTATGAAAGTAACACTGTAACTAAACTCAGTGAGTCACAAAAAGGGAATGAAAATAAGTGGGAAGAAAAAGAATTAAACTAGATCAGCAAGAATGGAATGAGGATAAAAAGGAGTAACAGAAGTGAATATTATCACAATATCTCATATTCAGGTGTAAAATTGTTTAAAATATAAAAGAAAATCCTTGTGCATGTGTAATGGAAGATAGCCAGTTTTGAGAAAAAAGACATTCTAGCATTGTGACAAAGTGCATTGGACTGAAGAGCATCATGTTAAGTAAAAAAAACCAAACTCAGAAAAACAAATAAGAAAACTTTGGCTTTAAGGTAAAATATAAAAGCCACTCAGCAGAGTAAAACAGTTGTCACCAAAGGAGTGGCAGAGGGAAGATGGCAGAGAGTACAGTTCCTCAGACTCACAGGAGGAATGAATTTCAACTTTTGTCTTACAAATCTTTTTCTCCTTTGGATCTACAGCTCAACCTAATGGATTTACATAATACTTGAGTACTTTGCACTTGGGTCTTTTTGGGAGAATGGATTTTAAATGTCTGTGTGGTAGACTATATCAAATGTTTGGGATGATGTATAAGTTGGTAGCTTAATTTGTTCACTCCATAGATGAGTCAGCATTGTGATATCACATGATATATACAAAGGTATATAGTTATAATCTGTCCATACATAATTTGAGAACTGAATAAGCAAAAGGGCCCACTCACACATTATTTAATTCTGAGAACTGAACACAACCTGTAGCCTAAATATTCCTATTTCATGGCCTCAAGAACACTTGAAATCCTCAGTGCATCTTTGACCTTTAAAATATCGTAAAAGCAAAAGAAAACTCTTTGAGTATTTTAATATAGGTTTAGCAAAAGAAAATTATTTAACATATGTTTAGAGTTCAAAGGGAATAATTATTTGTCTTGATAGTATTGGAAGACTCATAAGAAATGAACTGATTAGTCCCATGAAAATGAGAATGTAACATTTCTGAGCTAGAAGTGTCCTTAGGGACGTGGTATAAGGTACACTGCAAGACTTGTGATCATACAGAATGGCAAACATAAATTATCGTGTTTACCTATGAGAACTGCAAGCCTTCTCTTCTGATACTGTCTTATGTCTAAACAAAAGAAGGTTTTCACTGGAATATGAAAATAAGTTAGGATGTTGATAGTATAATAAATTCTGACTCTTCATTGAAGAAATCAATCAATCACATAAGAAATGCATGAGAAGAAAGAGGAATGCAGTTCTTGTAATGGGCTCCTTCCTGTTACATTGCAGCTTGCTTATAGAATCTGGAAATTGCATATAGGTCATACCTCAATGCAGAGATAGTGCATCCTGTCAAGTATGTTTTATGCAAACATAACTGTCAAAGTAAGTGTATCTGTAGTTAATAAGTCTCGAGTATAGCTCAGTGATTTATCTAATTTACTCAACAGCATTCTAAAACTTTAACAGAATTGAGAAGTTGCTATGGGATGTTGCTTGTATATTCATGTATGAAACACTAAAAGATAAATAAAAAAGAACTTTATCAGCAGCTATCTTTTTAGCACCGATAAGAATATATATTCCAAATCTACTATGACTGGAATTCCAAATCATATATACAAATCTACTGTGACTGGAAATAGAAGCATTGACAGGAACACTGTTTGGTACATGCTTGGTGCTCCATTAATACTTATTGAATGAATAAATGAGAAAAGTAGAAAAACATGTCTGAGGAATTTTTTATCTGATTTAATATGCTGGAGGCATTTGTTGCTGTCACTGCTATTACTTTGAACTTTAAATGCTTTAAAATCATTACATCAATCGGGAAAGCTTTGGGCACATTTCTGTCATTTACTCTCTTATTTCTTTATCAACAAATATGTGGTAATGTGTAATGCCTCATTCAATTGATACTGCAGATATTAAAAGAATATGAGAATATGTTAAAAACAAATTCTTACTAATAAATTTCATGTTTGAAAATATACAAAATCGTTAAACAATATGTATTTACTAAAACTGATGGAAGAAATGGAAAACTCAAAGAAAATGCAAAAACTTATAAAATACATAAAGTTATCAAAAGAAAATAAAATTATATGTCATACCTTCACTAATATGAATTTAAAATCTGCAATGAAACAAAGCAAATAAGTTAAATACATATGAAATGAAACAACATAATCATGAAGTGATTATTTCAACAATGCAGCAATTAAAATTCAATGGATAAAATTTCCATTTTTTAACATTTTCATATTAAGAGGACAAAACAAACACATTCATATGATCTTCTCCATACATATAATAAGCTTTAAAATAATTCACTACCTATTTATAAACAGAGTTCTCAGCAAAATATTAATAAAAGGAATGTTACTACAAAAATTTTAAAGTGACATTAGTTTTAAGAGCAAGACACTGAAAGTTTTCACACATAAACTGAAACAAGGTAAATGTTTCTACTCCTCCCATTATTCAACATTGCACTAGGAGCTAGTAAAAATAAAATGCACTGAGTTGAAATAAATGAAACACAAGTTGAAAATCATAATTCAGAACACCAAAGACCTTACATTATTCAACTGGAACCAGACCAGCTAAATATCTCCCCATCCTAAAGCTGAGGGAACTTTGAGGAAGAGGAGGAGGCAAGATTGTATGAATCTAAAGATGGGGAGAACTAAGGATATACAATACACCACACAAGTTAGGGCTGCAGCAGTCAGGATTGGACTTTGCCTGACAAACACAATGGCTGACATGTCAATGACCCCCCAAAGTCTAGCATGGAGCACAGGAGAGAAGGCTCTAGACAGTAGTTAGAGGCAAGGGATTATATAGTCATTATAGAGTTCCCATATTAACAAAGAGCCCAAGAAGAGGCTCCAGGGTATGCCACTGAGTCCTGAACCCTCACTAATATGGAGGACTCAGAGGGAGGTTTGGCATTTACACAAAAGGATGCTTCAGGGGATGGGAGGGGAAAGGGAGAGGCACTGGGAGAGAAGGAGGTAGGGAGGTGAAAGTATAAGGGGAAGGGGAGAGAGTGCAATGGGGGACAACTGGGGAGGAGAAGGGGGAGGGAGAGGACAAGGGTACCTATTGAGGTTGTATGATTAGGAAAAATATAAAATGTGGGAGAAAAATTTAAAAATGAAAAAAAAAAAGAAATGCATATTGAACACAAAATATTTAATAAGACAAAGCAAATAAATAAAATAAGTTGCATAAAATAGTATACCATGATCAAGTAAAGATTATTTCAAACAATTCAATGTTTATATATCAATTAAAATTAATTTTAAGTTTATTTCATTATAATATGCTGTCATAAAATTAATTTAAGAAAAAAATATTTAACCATATCTATTTATTTTAGTTAATCCATTACTAAAACCTGAATATCATTTAAAAAGTGATGGCAGGGAATAGTAGAGTGCAGACAATATGAAAGTAAATAGAAAGCTTTAGGAAGGGACTGGGTTAGAAGAAGGGAAGAATAACCAAAATTAAAGGAGACAAAAAAGCCACATTAGAGCCTACTCTCTTGTAATCAAATTAGAAAATGTAGCTTATATTTAGAAAAAGAAGATTAGTGGAAGATACTCCAGTGATTGGAAAAAACTTTTCTTAGGATCTGTGGAATATTTAACAAAATCTAAGAGTTGGCTATTTCTTTTGAGTTGTTGGTTGGAAGTCCCAGAGAACATGAAAGCCTGAAGCAGCTTGTCATTCCTCTTGGCTGTCCCCCAGAACTTGATAATCAAACCTTATTGCTGAAGACACTGCACATCTTTGTTAAAAGATATGGAAAATTCAAACTGCAACTGAGCTGAAGGCTGCCTCCCTGCTGGCGACCTTCCCCAGTTTTGGAAAATGTTCTGCGTGCTCTAAGGGGAGAACAGGCATTGACACTTACCTATCAGTGAGCCATATCAAATATGATACCAGCCCACCAGGCAAGAGTATCCAATTGTGCAATAATGCAATTGTGCAATAATGGCACTACCATAATGGTAGGTACCCATACACTCTATGATTGGATTTGAGAAAATCCATGCCTGGTATTGTAAACAGGGTCATAAATTCATGGTCATGGAGATCATAGGTCATAGGGGAAGGTAAAGCAACACAGTGTTATTGTGTGCTAAACTGACATACAGCCAAATTGCTTTCTAAATGTTTATGCCCATAGTGCCATATAGTGACGAATTATCTTGTAACCAAATTTAAAGTACTATATAGTGAAAAAATATTAAGTGTAGATAGCAGGGTAGCTGTGAAAAACCTCCCAGAAGCTATGTTATACCAATACTCTCAGCCTTAATTAGACAAACCTTTCTTTGTGGTGAATGGTAGTGAATGGAAAGACCCATGGTAGTCAACGTATTGGTAATGAGTGATGGATGAGACCTTAGTCCTAAATGATAGATATATGCCATTCTTTCTAAGGGTCAGCATTGCAGAAGAGGTATTCAACAGTTTCCAAACAGAAAGAATGACTGCAAAATTCTATCTTCTGGGCAAGACATCAGCATCATAATCACAAACACAGCAGCTGCTAATGTCTTCCCTGGGTATTTACAAGAAAAGACCTTGCAACACATCACACAGATGACCTGGGAGAAAGATGAGAGTGCAAAGGATGGGGAAAGGTAGATATTTAGAGATGAAAGAGAGATGAGAGGGTGGGATAGTAATTGGGATATATGCATTTGTCAAAGAAGAAATGTTATAGAAGATAAAAATCATGAAGGTCGAGTATTTTTTCAATTTGATCAGATCATGATAGAAGAACATGGACAACGTTAGTATCTATGTTAAAGAGGTTTAAGAGAGATCCTTTCAACCCTCTGAAACAACAGAAGGTACCATGTATGAGTCAGAGAGCCAACACCTCCAAGACACGGATTCTGCAGCACCCTGACCTTGGAATTTTCAGCTTCCAAAATTGTAAGAAATACATTGTTTATAAACCACCTAATTTAAAGTAGATTGTTAGAACAGCCAGACTAACACAGGTTACTTGGGGATGCATTACTCCTTATTATTCAAATTAAATGTCATTATACTCCAATTGTATGCCATGCACCTAGCTTCCTGACCACATCATTGCAAAAGGTTGGAAAATATTCAACAACTTCCACAGTGAAAAGATGTCTTGTATACCAATTTGTCCTTCATATAATGAATTTGAAAATATATCACCATTTCTAAATCTACTTCTCCTCAAAAGCCTACATTTGATATCTGGGAATAATCATGTGTGTTTTTCCACTGATTGTGAGAAGCCCACGACTGTGGAAAATGCTATCTTGCAGGCATAGTGTTCATTTTAAGCAATGCCCGTATGGAGTGCCAAGTCCCAATTGCCAAGCAGTGCTAGAACTAGGTATATTCTGTTCTGCCTCTCACAGGCTGCCCATGAAGCATTTAGGTTTCTACTTGGCATGGAATGCAGGGTAAGCAATACAGAACTAATTGAGTGTGAAACAATGTTCATTGAAATCATTCTCATCCCACAAAAGCTCCTTTCAGAAGATTTTTGAAAATGTCAGTGGGTTGGGCAGATTATTTAAAGGACATTAGTGAGGTATTTTATCTGTCTCCTTTAGAAGTTGTTACATTATAATTTGATGTTTTTTTTTTAACGTAGGACACTACTTTTTGAAGCATGCCCTTCTCTACACTGAGATAATAAAATCACAATTAAGACTATACAAAAATGGGGTGGATCAATCTTTTGCAAACTGAGGTCATTCAAATCAGATCATCTCATTAAGCTCAGGAACAAGTTGCAATGGGAGATCAGCAGATGCTGTGAAGCAAAGCCTAGATCAGCTGTGTTTTTTCATCTAAAAATACTATACAGAAAAACGTGGCATGATAGATGATCAATACCAATTCCGCTACAGTGTTTAATGCTATTATTTTCAAATAATGTCTTTTAGAAAAAATGATCTATAGCTCTTATACTCTGAATGAACATATATACTATTTTTTCTTCTCTGGGTAGCAGATCATCACTTGCTTATATCAATTACTTACTGCAGTTTTTGTTTACTTACTTTTTGATTGATTGCTTATTTTCTTCTTTGATTGATTATTTAGTTAGTTACTCAGTAAGTTACTTAGGCTGTTTGTTTTTGAGACAGGGGCTCATGTAGCACAGACTAGTAGTAAATTAGCTATGTAGCCAAGATTAGTCTTCAACTCCCAATAGCCCTTCTTCTATCTCCCTAGTGCTGGGATTACCAGTGGGTTCCAACATGCCTGGCTTGTTTATTTTCTTAAAAAACTTTAAGATCCTTCAGGGGCATTCACAGATATCTTTCCACACACTATTTTTTGTTTCTTTTTAAAATTATTTATTTATTTATTTCTGCTCATACAAACTTAGTAGGTACACCAGTCCCCTCCCTCCCCCACCCCTCCCTAGACCCCCTAGCTCCCTCCCCTTTTTTCCTCTTCCTTCCCCCCCTCCCTATCTCCCAGTGCCTCTACACCCCCATCCCTGGAACATCCTTTAATGTGTACGTCAAACTTTCCTCTGGGCCTGCCTCTCTGATGAAGTGTAAGGACTCAGTGGCATTTCCTAGAACTCTTTCTTGTGTTTCCCATAAGGATAGGAACACTATTGTGCCTGTTTATCCCTAGCTTCTAACAATCCTAGTGCTTTTAGTCCATGCTAGACTTTGAGGGGTCAATAATGTCCACACATTATTTTTTAGGATAGTTCCTTTGTTGTAACATGCACGTAAATGTTGTGATGAAAACAAAGAAGAGTAAAGGGAAAGGAGAAAGGATGGCAGGCAGGATTGAAAGGGAAAGTAACAGCCTGCTTAGATAACAAGAACAATTAATACAGAAAAGAAATATAATCTTTTTTAAACTTGACTACTTATGGCAGTCCCTTTGGAGTGCTTGCCAAATAATAAAAATATTTTCATTTCCCAATGTAATTTCCACTACATATTCTATAACATTACATTTCCCATCATAATGAAGAGAAAACTTTCTCTCCCTGCTTTGTCATCTTCTTTGTGTTAGTAGAGAGTACCACTATGATATGATATGATATGAACATATGATATGAACAATGATTTCATACATTGTTCAATGACATACAAAGAAATAGGCAAAAATTAAGCATTTGACCCAGGGTTTCAGGCTACCTTTGACTTTCTAGCAAGACTTCCTTCAAACTCTCTTTCTGTCCATGCTATGAATATCCAAGCATGTTCCTCTTCCTTCACTCCTGGTTTCCCATGTTAAGCTTACATGTTTCAACTATTAGAATTCGCGAAAAGAAGAGGACAGTCATACTGTGTGCCAGAATATACCAGGTAACCATTAGGTACACAGGGATGGCTACTCATGCCACTAAGCAGAGCACTTTTTCCAGATCACGGCATCAAAGACTCACTTTGGGCAGCCTTAAGCTATAGCTCCAATATTAGAAATCAACGGATTTCCCATACAATTCATTCCAAATATTACTGTCCCACTGACCTGTTGACAGACAAACTCTTCCATCAATCGCTCTCAATCCTCCACAAATCTCTACAGGGTATGTCTATGCCTCAAATCCCAATACTTTCCCATCTCTTACCTCATAGGAACCACGAGTGGCCCTCAGTGGTCTTGATATATCATTTTCACTGCTCTGTACATGAATGACAGACATGCATTAAGTGTATTATATGTATTATGCTCATTGAATACATGCCTTGCACTGAGCAAGTCTTCTCTTAGTCTCACCAAACTACACTTTTATTTCTTTTCAGTCAATATCTTCAAAGAAGTTGGTCATCTTTCCTTCTCTCTCTTTTTCTCTACTTTTGTTTATTCCTTTTCCCCCCTTCCACTCCTTCTCTCTCTCTCCTTCTCCTTCTGTCTTTCATCCTTTCACTTCTCTACCTGTCTTTCTTGTTCCATCTCCCTTTTTTCCTTTCATTTTTATTTTACATCCAATTTATTCTGACTTCACTTAACACCATCCCATTGACCTTTTTTGATTCAATGACCTAATTCCTCCATCATTTCATGGTGCCAAATTCACTGTTAAATTGTACTCTTCATCCGTTCAGAAGCATATAATACATTTGATCACTTTCAATGTCAATCAATCTCATTGACACATAACATGCTATACACAAGCCTTGCTTTGTTTGGTTTACTCCTGATTGGTCATTCCTTTCTGAATCCTTTGTGGTTCATTTTTCTTACACTTGATCCATTAATGTTGCAATGCATCAGATGTTAATATCCTTGCCCATATTTTGTCCTACTTTGTGGATGCAAGACAAAAGTCTATCTGGAAAAAGACCAGAGGCTGTTTTGCAACTATATGTACTCAGATCTTACTCAGAACTACTCAGAACTGTCCTGGCCATCAGCTACATTTTCTTTGCCAAAACACTGTCTATGGCTTCTCATCTGCTCTACCTCTGCCTCTAGAAGTCCTAAGAATAACTATGCTCTGTATGTGGTTCTTGCCTGATTACTGAAAGGAAGGTGAACATCAAGCTTCCAGCTTTTGCATACTCTGGTTGGACACTCTGAAACACATTCATTTCAATGGCTTCCAGCATCTCCTTGGTTGGTTGTATATAATAGAATGTTTGTTTTGTTTGTGTAGCACCAAGTCCTAGATACCCACAGGAGTTATTTGCTAGATATCTTAACAATAGTGTTCCATCTCCCTTTCATCACTTCCTTCCCAGAATATCCTGGCTTTATCTTTGAAGTAAATCAAGTGCTTTTGAATCATATCCCTGAAACTAGGACTCAAAATATAAAAATCCATATTCCAGCTCTTAAATTCACACCACCATTTTTAATACATTTTTATTATTATTTCCACTCATACAAGATTAATAGGTACACAGGTTCCTTCCCTCCCTCCTCCTCCCCTGAACCCCCTGCTACACCACCATTTTTGTTGCTAATATCTATTACAGATTTTGTATGTTCAACCTGAACTCCTAATCCTCTGTCTCCTGAAAGTTTTCAACAAGTACAGCCATCCTCACCTCAGATAAAAGTGACTCTTTCTTAATAGATACATAATCTCTAGCCTCACCACTAGCAGACAGGCTATTTGGCAACTGATAGCTGGTAGACTTTCTATGACCCATTGAAAGATCCCAAGCCCATGCACAGGAAGTACTAATTGGACTCATTTGAGAAGGAGGACATGAATGTGGGAGGGAGATGTACAGGGGCAGACAGGATCTAGAGATCTGAAGAGAGGAAAGCAGAGGTGGATGAGACCAAAATACAGTATAAACATGTAGGACATCTTTCAAAAATAAATGGAAATATTATTCTTTGAATGGTATCTAATAGCTGTGCAGTCAGTCCCTTGAACATCCCTTCTGACAGTGTTGAAATGAAAGCAAATTATTCCATGCAGTGTGTTAGGAAGAATTCAATAGTTGCATGTGCCTCAGTCACAGAAGTTAGCCAATAAAAGCATATATTTTTGTATTTGCTTTAGATCTACACTGTAGAGATGAGAATATTTTCTTGTCATTAATTAATAAGTTCACATCACAGGCCACTTTTAAGAAATACATGAATTTCATCAAACCACTTGCCTTTCATAATCATCTCTGTAGGATGCCATTTAATTATAAAACATCAGTTACTGACTCCCCTGGACATACAAAAATGTAAAGGATTTTTGCTCCGTCAGTAACAATTATGCAGCAACTATGGTCATTGCATTTGCTTCTTTGTACTTAAACTGAAACACTAACAACAATATTTTCCTTATTATTTTTAGTCAACTTTTTAAAAACTCATCTTGGAAGTGTTGAATATAATAAATTACATTAAAATGTGCTTGGTTCTCCCAACATAAAGAATCATTACTTTAATCTGAAATCTGAAAATGAAGATTGGTTTGGTTTGGGTAAGGATTTGAGTAAGGATAATCCTTGAACGCTTCTTCATCATGCTTTTCAGTGAGTACACTACAAATCAACCAATCATAGCTATAACACAGATCTTTATCTTTTTTTGGTTTCATATGCTTTATAAGCTTTTCATATGCAAATGATATATACTTCCTTTGATTAATGCAGAATCTCTTGAAAACAAGCACTTGAAAATATTCTGTTAGCTATTTTTGAATTAAAGTGGTTCAATAAATAACAAAACTTATTTTCATGAATGTATTGCTCATTGGTACAGACTAAAGAAATAATATTATGTCACACATAATGAGTAAGTTAAGACTTTTTTTTTTTTTTGTATGCCATCAGGGAAATGCAAGCTCTGGCATGCACACAGGATATTTTCACAGTTTTAACCAATAACAGCTTACTAATGAATAGCCTGAAGACTTGTTTCTCCTGTCAGGTGAAAACTAAAATCCCTTCATTCATCATTAAAGAGTTTTAACAAGATGTTGCCTAGAATTAGTACTGCTCTTATCATCCAGGGTGGCTCAGTTGGATATCTTAGCTGGAATGAGTTCTTGAAATTAAGAAGCTTAGTGGTAATAAGAAAAGAAACATTCATTCAACTCTTTCCCTAGGAAAAAAAATCTACCAAATTAAATAAAACAGAGCAAGGAAGGAAAGAATTCTATTGAAACTAGTGCACCATTTGTCAACTGAACAAGCAGCAATTTCCATGAGTGACCCTGAATCGTGCATCTTACTGACTTTAGGTCTTGGTTTCATTAAGGCTGGACACATTGACTTTTTATTTCTTTTAGAGCACTTGATATTTGAGTAGCTATAAATGTTGCTAACCTTCAGAAAACCACAGAGAACTCTTTTCAGAGACATGAAAGATGACTCCACAGTTAAAAGCACTTGTTCCATAACCATGAAGACAGAATTTGGTTCCCAGCACCCTTGTAATTAGCTCAACATGCGTACAAATACTCTTAACACAAGCTCTGAGGAGTCAGGGACAAAAGGATTTCAGAAACTTGATGATTTAGTGTAGCTGAGACTCGAAGTCCAGTTTCTAGAAGATACTTTGCATGAGGAACAGGTGGGGGGTAAAGGAAGAGTACATCCAATGCACTCTTCTGCCTTTGTCTATGCATATCACACAGATAGGTGTTTGTACACTCATAGGAACACATATACACAAAGCATAAATAAGAATTAATAACCCTTTCTCCCTCCCACCAAATGTCCCCCCTACCGAGATCCCAGTCCTCCATCTAGGGTGAGTTCCCCCAGACCCCCAGGTGGCCCAGTGTTCCAGCGATACCCAGGCTGCCACCAGTTTTGCCTGGGCCACACCCGGGGCCCCGGCCCCTTTCTTCCTCTTGCCCACCTGTCTCTTGGACCAGAGAGGAATTGCTCACATTCCTCCGTCCCCAGAGCTTGGGTGGCCACTAAGCCAAATCCCAGTTCCCAGGTGAAGAATTCTGCCATCAACATCAGACCCTCTACCTCTCCGGCCCACCGGGGACCCACGCACGTGGTCCACGGAAGACACACTGCTACTCAGAATTCAATAGAGTCCAAAGGAAACTCAAGCAAAGTTCTAAGGGTCAAAGGCCATACATCTGTAAACCTCTACAATCATCCTATCACATGGGAGAGATTCTTTACATACAGCCCAAAGTTAAGTAAACCTCCTTTTTTTCACCTTATCTTTCTAGTATTAATCACTAGATTAACTTTTTGATACAGCCACCCCAAAAACATATACAAACCCAGGGAGTACACCACTCACCCTCACATATCACCAAGATACTAAATCGTAAAAGTGCTCTACCATAATACTATTCACCCCCTGTTTACTTAACCTGACTTGTTGATGTACTAACAACATAATAGCCTCATCTAGGAAATAACAATAACAAAGGACAAACGTATCCAACTCCAAGGCAAGCACTAGTAATAACTGCCCAAGTGTAGTAATACCAACTAAATCAGTTCAGTCAAAAACACACAGAAACTGAAAGGTCTTAAAAGACAAAACAACAATGCCCAAGTCAAAGTCCATGAGAAACAAAACCCAAGAAGACCAATCTCCCACCTAAGGAATTAACCCCATAATGATGGATTCCAACCAGAACAAATTCACAGAAAATAGCCAAGAAAGCCAGACCCAAGAAAACGACTTTCAAATATGATCATTACCATGATTAATACTATGAAAGAGGAAACCCGAGAGAGGTTAAACAACCTGATCAACCACTTTGAACAGGAACACAACAGGCACTTGGAGGAGTTGAGAAAAACAATTCAAGAAAGAAAAATAGGCATAGAGCAGTTCAAACAGTCTCAGGCAGAGTTTAAAATCAAACTAAAAGACAAGTTATCTTCAAGCCAGAACTCAACAGAGAGTCTTATCAGCAGAACTAATGAAGCAGAAAATAGAATTTCAGATCTTGAAGACAGAGAATTAACCAGCTCAATGGAATAGATTGTTAAAGACAAAAAGATCCTTGAGAGGAACGTTCAAGAGATATGGGATACCCTGAAGAAGCCTAATATGCACATTCATGGAATACCAGAGCAAGAATCCCAAAATACCACACCTGAGGAAATTTTTCAAATTATCGTAAATGAAAACTTCCCGTAACTAAAAATGAGAGTCCCATCCAAACATAAGAGGCATTTCATACTCCAAAAAGATATGACCAAAATAGAAACTCGCCATGGCAAATTAAATAGTCAAAACACTCCACATTTAAGAAAAAGAAAAGGTGGTGAAAGCTTCAAGAGAAAAAAAGCAAGTCACTTTTAAAGGTAAACCTATTACAATAACAAATGACTTCTCAATGGAAACAGTAAAAGCAAGAAGAGCTTGGAATGTACTTGAAGTATTAAATGAGCAAAAATGCCAACCCAGACTGATATACCTGGCAAAACTATCTGTCATGATCGAGGGAGAAAGAAAATTTTTCCAGCACAAAGACAACTTGAAGGGATACATGTCTACCAAACCAGGCCTTCAAAAAATGTTAGAAATTATACTCAAACTTGAAGGAAAAAAAAAAGCGTATCCAGGGGGACAGAAGTGAAGTATAATACCACCAAAACATAAATGTCAAACAATACACTTACAAAATTCACTAAACATAAAAAATGTCCAGAATTAAAAATAATTTCTCCATTATAACATTAAATGTCAATGGTATTAACTCACTGATTAAGAGACACAGATTACAAACTTCAATTAAATAGCACAACCCATCACTCTGCTGTCTTCAGGAAACTCATCTCACCACAAAAGACAGGCACATCCTAAAAATGAAAGGCTGGTCCAAAATTCTGCAAGCTAATGGAACCAGGAAACAGGGAGGGGTAGCCATTATGCTGTCGGACAAAGTGGACTTCAAACCAAAACAAATCATAAGAGACACAGATGGATACCACATTTTAGTCACAGGTACAATTCACCAGGAAGACTTCACAATACTGAACATATATGCATCCAATACGGGAGCCTCCACATTCATTAAGAAAACCCTACTGTGTCTAAAGTGAGAAATCAACCCTCAAATGATAATTCTTTGGGATTTCAACACAGCCCTCTCAACGTGGGATAGATCAACACGTCAAAAGCTTAACAGAGACACTTTGGAACTTAATCAAACCCTTAAAGAAATGGACCTTACAAATCTTTATTGAACTATTCATCCAGAGAATTATAACATCCAGAGAATTATAACATCATATTTCAAAAACTTATACTCTGTGAAATTTGACTACCTAAAAGAGATGGATGAATTCCTAATTAAACACAAGTTACCTAAATTGAATCAGGAAGTTGTGAATTATTTAAATAATCCTATAACATATGAGGAAATTGAGGAAGTAATCTCAAATCTTCCCATCAAATAATGTCCTGGACCAGATGGATTCAGCACAGAGTTCTACCACACATTTAAGGAGCTAATAACACCAATATGCCTTAAACTGTTCCATCAAATAGCAAAGGAAGGAACACTACCAAATTCCTTTTATGAAGGAAATAATCCCAAAACCTAATAAAGATACACTTAAAAAAGAAAACAGTAGGCCAATCACTCTGATGAACACAGATACAAAGATTCTCAACAAAGTCTTAGCAATTCAGATTCAAAAACATATCAAAAAGATCATTCACAGGGATAAAGTAGGCTTTATCCCCGGCACACAAGGTTGGTTCAACATACGTAAATCAATAAATGTAATTCATCATATAATCCAGTCCAAAGTCCAAGACCACATGATACTCTCGATAGATGCAGAAAAAGCTTTTAACAAGATCCAACAGCCTTTTATGATCAAAATGCTAGAGTCAGTTGGAATGAAAGGAACCTTTATCAATATAATAAAAGCTGTATACAACAAGTCTACAGCAAGGATTACACTCGATGGGGAAAAACTTGAAGCATTCCTGCTTCAATCAGGAATTAGAAAAGGCTGTCCATTTTCACCACTTCTGTACAATATTGTACTTGAAGTCTTAGCTGAAGCCATAAGAGAAGAAAGGGACATAAAAAGGATTCAAATCAGCAAGAAAAAGTCAAGCTATCCCTATTTGCAGATAATATGATCTTATACCTGAGTGATCCCAAAAACTCCACCAGGAAGCTCCTGGAACTAATACAGAAGTTCAGCAGGGTGGCAGGATACAAAATAAATGTACAAAAATCAGTGGCCTTCCTATATGCCCAAAATGAAAGAAGTGAAAAAGCTCTGAGAAAAACAATCCCACCTACTATAGCCCCTAAAATAATGAAATACCTTGCTATAAACCTAACCAAGGAAGTAAAAGACCTTTACCATGAAAACTTTAAAAACCAAAAGAAAGAAATTTCAGAAGACACCAGAAGGTGAAAAGAAATCCCATGTTCCTGGATTGGCAGAATCAACATTGTAAAAATGCCCATCCTACCAAAGGCAATATACAAATTCAATGCCATACCAATTAAAATCCCAAAGCAATTCTTTAAAGAGGTTGACCAAACAATCTCAAAATTTATATGGAGGCACAAAAGACCCAGGATAGCAACGACAATCCTGAGTAACAAAAGCACTGCTGGAGGTATCACAGGTATCACCATATCAAACCTTAGTCTTTACTACAAATCCATAGTTATAAAAACAGCCTGGTCCTGGCTCCAAAATAGACACACAGATCAATGGATAAGGGTTGAAGACCCAGATATAAGCCCACACAACTACAGCAATTTGATCTTTGACAAAGGGGCCCAAAAAATCCAATGGAAAAAGAACAGTATCTTCAACAAATGGTGCTGGCAAAACTGGATCTCCACATGCAGAAGATTAAAACTGTACCCGTACTTGTCACCATGTACAAGACTTAATTCCAAATGGATCAAGGACCTCGATATAAGGCCAGAGACTATAAAAACCATAGTTGAAAGGATAGGGAACTCCATCGAGCTGATCAGGCTAGGCCAACTGTTCCTAAACAGACATCCAACAGCACAGTCACTGCACCCAACTCTTAACAGATGGGATCTTGTGAAATTAAAGAGCTACTGTTCAGATAAAGAGATTGTAACTCCAGCACAAAGGCAACCCATAGAATGGGAGAAAAATCTTCACTAACCATATACCTTATAGAGATCTCTTATCCAGAGTGTACAAAAAACTTAGAAAACTATACACCAAAGAAACAAATGGCCCAATTAAAAAATGGGCCCTGGAACATAAAGGAAACTTTACCAGGGATGAAATTAATATGTCTAACAAATATCTTAAAAAATGTTCCACATCTTTAGCCATCAGGGAAATGCAAATCAAAACTTCCCTGAGATATCATCTTACCCCAGTCAGGAAGGCAAAAATGTACAATATAAACCACAACAAATGCTGGAGAGGATGTGGAGAGAAGGGAACTCTCCTACATTGCTGGTGGGAATGCAGGCTCATACAGCCACTCTGGCGAGCTGTCTGGAGATTCTTATAGAAATTAAATATTGAAATGCCTTATGACCCTGCTATTGTACTTTTGGGAATAACCCCCCATACAGCAAAAATTCACCTCGATAGCACAAGCATGACCATGTTCATAGCAGCACTGTTTACAATAGCAAAGTCATGGAATCAACCCAAATGTCCAACAGTTGACAAGTGGATAAGGAAAATGTGGTACATCTATACAGTGGAGTACTACTCAGCCATCAAAAATGATGAATTAATGGAATTTGCCTGGAAATGGATGTCATTATAAACAATTATATTGAGTAAAGTATCCCAGACCCAGAAAATTAAGCACCATATGTACTCCCTAATAGGTGGATCCTAGTACCAAACCCACTTAGAGACACTTGAGGATAATTCTCTGTAATACCTACAGTCATTGCAAAGATTATGAACAGGAGGGATGGGGAAGGAGGGCCACACCAGAAACAAGGAGAGAGGGGACCATGTGACAGCAGAGAAATTAGGCCACAATCAAGGACTGCAAGTAAGTAATGAGACATCTGGTTAAGTTCACAGACTTTCCTTCCTGATCATTACAACTGATGGGGTATGATCTCACCAGAAAGGGAGGACATATAGTCTGGCATATAGAAATTAACCATTTCGCAAATGGGTGATTGACCCTCCCTCACCATGGTTTCCTACTTTAATTACATCTACCTTTGAATATACTCTTATAAACTCTAGTTTAACAGGTTTTTATCTCTGGCCAGAGGGTGACATCCAATACCCATCAGGATGGAGTGAAGGTCATTGCAGGAGCAGCAAAACTAAAATAAAAGAAAAAAAACCCATAATCCAGAACATCAGAGACTCTATATTAATCACCTGGAACTAAGCTAGCCTAATTTCTCCCCATCCTGAAGCTCAGGGCAATTTTTGGAAGAGGGGGGTGGTAAGATTGTAAGAGCACAAGGATGGGAGAAGTAATGATATGCAAGATACTCCACACAAGTTAGGGCCGAAGCAGTCATATTTGGACTTTATATGCCCTGCGCAATGTCCAACACACTACTGACCTCACAAAGTCTAGCATTTGCTAGAGGCACTAGGATCCTGGGAGGCAAGGGTTTGACAGCCACAGTAGTGTTCCTATGCTTAACGGGAACACAGGAAAGTGTTCTAGGAAATGCCACTGGGTCCTTGCACCTCATCAGAGAGAGGACCCAGAGGAGAGTTTGGCATGCACATTAAAGGATGCTCCGGGGAGGGGAGGGGGAGCCACAGGGGAATGGGGAGGGAGGGAGAGTGGAGGATGGGGATGGAGGGGGGTGAGGGTTGGATGGAGGGAGGGAACCGGTGGGTGTACCTGTTAAATTTGTATGAGTGGAAATTTTTAAAAAGTATTAATAAATTATAAATATATATATTTATGTATAAATGAATAAATAATTCACTTTTTAACAAAGTGAAGCACTTTCAGTATCTGTTTCCTATAGTATACAAAAAATAGAAAACTTGATTTCCCATGTATCGTATGAGCATTCATTTTAGTATAGACATAGGGGCATAAATATCCTATAATTCCTCCATAATGTCAAAAGCCTTCTATAACAGAATTGTCTAAAAATTGATAACCTATACACATGTGTGTTTTACCCCAGGTCCACTTATCAAAACTGGAAGCAAAATTTTAAAGGAATCAATATCAGGTCATAAGTATCTGTGCATGATTATTTTTAAATGAACAGTAATTATATAATCATACAATATATTGAATAGAATAGAGAAAAGAGGTAAATAAACTTCATTTTCTCTCTCTGTCTGTCTCTGTCTCTCTTTCTCTTTGTGTTTGTGCAAAGGTATATTCTCATCAGCATGGTCATTTTTGTGAGTGACATTTTATACTAAATACACCAGCTAGCTTTACATAAAGGTCTACTGTTATTGATCCATTCTATCTCATTCCTGTTTTCAAAAGTGAAATATTTCAAGAGCATGTGGCACATAGCATGCAATGGTGATTAAATTATTAGTTTATAATTTCACCTATTTTTTTATTTGAAAAGCATATATATTAAAAATAACATGAACACTTTTTACAAATGTCTTTGGTATATTTTTTCCTTGAAATAACTTAATTATTTATTCAGCATCACATTTAGTTTATAAATTTCTGATAAGTGATAGAATATGAGATATTACCATTAGGTGATAAAATTCTTTATATTCACTAAAGTGGTGTTTTTGTGTGTGTGTGTGTATTTTTTTTTTTTTTTGCTCTTCTTCTGACTTCCAAAATTTGATGTAAACTTATTCCATAAGCCATTTCTTTCATGGGAATTGTAACATCATAATGCATACTTTATTACTGAAATAGTACTAGCTTTGTTATCTTTATTAAAATATGAATTCTGGACTGAAAAGAGGCCTAGAGGTTTAACGCTTTGGTTGCACAAACAAAAAGACCTGAGTTTGTATCCCAGATCCCATGTGAAAAATGCCAGTTGCCTGCATTTTTGGACCTGAAGGGCAGAACCTGGGAGACCCTAGAACAAAGCAATGAAAAGGTAGACCAATCCAAAGTAATTCTTAGAGTCGCACTTGAGCTTCCACAAGCACATATACTCAAGTGCCTTTTTTGCATATATAAATACATAAATGTGTGTTGCATTCAGAAGAAAAAATATGAATTCTATCAAATCTTGTGCACAAGGAACTAGGAATGAAAAGAGAAGACAAAGAGGAGTGTTTCCACAAGGAAAGTTTAATGACAGAAAGATGTAGGACAGGGATGTAGCTCAGAGGAAGAACATTGGACCACAAAAGACATGCAGAGCATTGTAGAGGTGGAAGATGAGAGAAAAGACATTTACTGTATGATCCCAGAATTGAGTCAAAAGATATAATAGTTCAGAAGACAGAGTTAGGTAGGGATTTGGGAGAAAAACACAAGAAAAGTATAGACAGATGGATGCCTTGAATAAGTATAACAGTTAGATACAGCTTGTCAGCTTGGCAATTGAGGGATGAGTCTCTGGGCTGTGCATCTGTGAAGAAGTAGTAATTAAGACAACATCTGAGGAAGCCCTTGGGAGATGATCTTACTAATGTCACAAAACCCAACCCATGGTGGGTAGGTAAACCAAACCCATGGTAGGGGAATGAGTGAGATGCAGAGAGCTAACTCAGCATTTTGGAATGCTAGCATGCAAGTATTCTGGCAAAAGAGAACTGTGTGTTCCTCTTGCAGCAATTCTGTGGATATGAAATTGCAAGTTTCCTCAGTTTCTGATGTTGGTATGAACTCTCCTATCCAGCCAAGATGGATGAACTGTAGTGAGACTCATCCCTAAGTAGAAAGCCTTTGCTCCCTAAGTTGTTTGGTCATATATTTGGTCAGCAGTTGAAAAATGAAAATAATATTCCAGAGAAGAATCCCCAGTAATAAATTCTAAGAGGAAAGCATATGCAGGATCTGTGAAACACGTGTTATCTGTCTTGACCATTTTTTCCATGATTATTTGTGTTAATTTGTAGTGAAATGCAGGAATCCTAGTCCTTATCACTATCTGACTATCCATACTTTAAAATATCTTAACACAAACATCATATTTTTCATTATGATGCATCACATTATTTTTTCCTAAATGGCTTTTTTAATTCAGAAATAATCTTCCTTTTCTCCCTATAATAAGTACATCCCATTTTGGTAATAATGCAAAACAATTCTCAAGTATGCCTTTATGTGTTGAATCTTGACACTCAATAAAAGATATAGAGGTGAGCTGGAGAAATGGCTCAGGGGTTAAGACTATGCCTCTCAAGCAGAAGGTCCAGAGTTCAGACCCTATGTCTCATGTAAAAATGCAAGACAGAGGGAATAAGAGAAGCCTGCACTTCTGGCCCTGGTGGAACTTAAGAAATGCCAGATCAAAGCAAAAAGGAGGTAGAAACAATCCAGAATTAATCTTATAGTTATCCTTGAGCCTCCATGGGGACACAAAATGCCATATCACACATACAGACACAGACACACACAGACACACACACACACAGACACACACACACACACACACACATTAAATGAATGAATAAATAAGCAGTTTTTTTATTTTTTTATTATTTATTCAATTGTGTGTGTGTGTACATGTGTGTGTGTGTGTGTGTGTGTGTGTGTGTGTGTAGAATCACGGGTGAATTCGGGAACCACCATGGATGCCTCCATCTCCTCCTTGTTTACTCTGCCCTGGGATTCACAGGCTCTGCCCTACCAGGACCAAAGACCTAGGCCGCCCCAGCTTCCGCTGGCATCTGTACATGGGATTTAGGATCTGAACACAGGACCTTTTGCCTGCAAGGCAGAGGCTTAACCCTGAGCCATCTTTCTAGCCCCATAAATAAGCAGTTTTAAAAAATACATTTAATTAAAAAGAGATATGGAGGTAATCCTTAAACTCCTCTATTGCAGAATACAAATTTTTGTAGAATTAATATCTGCTAGTATAATATTAAGGCCAGAAAAGGTTATACTATGTTCAAACAAGATAGACTGCTAATCCATTAAGAATAACATGCTTATAAACTAATGCCTCATGCAGAGACAACAAGCGAAGAGAATGAATGCCAGGTAAGGACAGGGGCTTGGAGTGATGGCTCCAAAAACCAACATCTTCTTTCCATCCTCATCATATTGTTAAGTTGCAGTACATTCCCTACCAGGTGAGGAGCCTGAGAGCCATTCTTGAACTCAACCATTTTTCCTTTGTCTCCTGTACATTCCAGGTTATGAAGCTCTCCTGTTCTCTTTCCTGATGGTCTCTGGTCTATTTGCTTTTGTTCGTGATAGTTAGTTTTTTAAGGATAATATATAGACAATGGAGAAGAGGGGAAAACATGGCTTAGGTACCTTTTTTCTGGGCCTGTAGTAAGTGGAGCTGAGATGCTTGCCTTCTGCGGCCAGGAAGAAGCAAAGCAGACAGGAACATGAAAAGACCTCCTCTAGCTAGGCCCACCTTCCCATAGGCAAGCATACCACAAATCCATCAAAAGATCAATATATTAATTAATTCAAAGCACTCATCAGTCAATTATCTCTCAATAATTGAATTCACTAGCTGAGGCCCAAACATTCAATACCTGATCCAGTTACCAAGTCCTTGATAATTATTCTGCATATATGTATATGTGTATCAATGTATCATAACTCAAACTTTTTCCTTCATTTTTTCCCTTTTCATATCTCTATCTATCTATCTATCTATCTACACAAACACATATATAGGTGAACATATATGCATATGTATAATATATATCAGTCAAGAAAAATCTGACCATGCAACTTTCCTTTAATACTTTCAAAGACCACTGTTTTTAATGTTTATACTTTACCTTTCAATAACGTAATGCGGATTGGAATATTGCCTCTATCTCTTTGAATGTTTTTCTTTGTCAGTTCTCTTTTAATGTTCTCTAGCATACCAAAACTTCTCTAGATTTCTTATCATGTGATAATATTCTATCATAAACCGAGGTCTTCTTATGCTTTTCTTTCTTTTGGACACTTTCTACTTTACCTTTGTCTTAATTCCTTTTCCTTCATTATAAAACGTTATCTGGATAAAAACAACTTAAGGAAGAAAGGGTTTATTTGGTTTAGAGTTTCAAGTTACAGCCCATCATAGCAGGGAAGTCTCCCACCAGCAAGAGCTTGAGAGAGCTGGTCATAGTCAACAGCAGAAAATAATGTACTGATACATACCTCCTAGCTCTCTCAGCTTGCTTTCTCCGTGTTATACAGTCTAGGACAACCTGGAGTAAGAGATGATCCTATTCACAAGTAAAATGAGTCTTTCTATATCAATTAACCTAATCAAGATAATCCCCCAACCATGTCCAGAAATTAACATTAATCTAAGAATCTCTCAAGGCATGCCAGAGACCTGTCTCCTAGTTTTCAAGTTGACAATTAATACTAATCAACACAATCCTCATTAAATCGGGTGAGGAAGATTTACGACCTCCAGGAACTTCGGTAAAGGTGAATTCTTTTCTTAGTCCTGTAACATGCTCTCCTATCTGTAGCATAGATCTTTTGTGGTAAATATCTACTTCCTCCAATATATAATGCTTCAAAAAGTTACAGATTATGTTTTCCTCTCTATTAACTGTTGAGTGACAAAAAGTGACTACTCTATGACAGATATCAAAAATTACTGAATCCAAAACCTGAGAGGAGACACAATCCATCATATAGACAGCCTATCTTAAACAATTGGTGACTTATTCATCAGAGAAGCTTCTTTCTGAAGTGGATGAACATTAATGCCCAAATTCACAACTAGATGAGCGGCAGAGAATAAGTTAACTGAGGAGCACTCAGACCTAAAAGAGATATCTGCACTACTGCCAATTTCAAGAATCATTGAAGAAAATTCCTGAATCTAAGAGACAGAGGTTAGGAAAGAGTGCTTCCACACAGTGTCTTTCAGATGTGTTAGTCAATGCCCCCATGAACTCACTAAAGCTGTGGTTACCTGCACAGGTAAAGTGGGTCACCAACATTACATCATGGAAGGGTAAAAGCACATGATGCTTTTCCATTCTATGTCACAGTATTGACCATTAATATTCACTGAGAGGAACAGTGTTCCCTAGTCACATTCTTTTAGTGCTGTAGCCATTAATAAGTTACCATTGCCCCAGTAAACAAAGTGCTGCAAATGCCCATATAGGAACCTCTAATTAAACCACTGAGTCACACACACACACACACACACACACACACACACACACGATATGAAAGCAAGATGGGCAATTGTTGGAAAGGTTTCAGTGGGAAAAGGAAGTAGATGAAAGAGTAATAAAGGATTAAAATGGCTGAAATTCATTTTATACATGTGTGAAACTTAGTGAATAAAAATAAATTAATAAATTTAGCTGGTTTAGGTATGCCTTCAACTAGTAACCAACTGTGGAAAACAGAAATATATGGAAAAGCCACATATGGGTTTTCATATAAACCTCTAAATGCTTCATGCTCCATATTTCTAATCTAGTAGGGAGGCTTTATATTGGTATTTGAAAACTACTCAATATGGTTTAAATGCAATGCTTATTAGTGGCAAAAAACTGTAGTTATGAAAATGCATCCTGTCATAAAAACATAAGTTTATTTGTTCATGGTCGTGGATAATAGAAGTGTTCATAAAACTAACGAAGTTTATTTCCATATTCAACTACTTGATTTTGTTTTAGTGTCTTGGTAATATTCAGTAGAGATGATATATTCATACAGCATAAAGTGTGGAAAATATAATTTGCACATAACTAAAAATTTTAAGATATGCTATCAAAAGGCCAATTTATGCATGTTTGAAGCAGAATATTGTCCCTCTAGAATAAATGATATGGGGAATTATACTGTTTATGGGATTAATTGATGTTCACATATATGTATGAGTTCTTTGTAGAGAGAGAATCAAGCTTCAGTTATAGTGTCTTAAGAGACAGAACTCAGTCAACAAGATGATGAAGTAAAAACAGCAATTTTTAAATGAAGTAGGTAATATAAACATATGATAGATAAATGATAGAAATAAATAGATTATAGAAATAGGTATGTTATAGATAGATATAGATGGATGATAGATAGGAAGAAAGAAAGAAAGAAAGAAATATGCTAGTAATTCAAACGTTAAGATAATTTTTAAAAAGACAATATTGCTTAGTTTCCAAGCATACTATTACAATAAAATAATTGAATCAAGAAACCTAGGTGAAGTAAATATCAAGTTGGCTCACATTTCAAGATTAAAGCATATCATTGCAAGAAGATTACAATGGCAAAGTTTGAAGCAAGTATCCATATCATATCTACGATCAAGAAACAGTGAGGAGCTGTCTATGGAATGGTCAGGCCCACAATAGACTGAACCTTCCCACATAAATTAATGCAGTCAAAACAACACTTTTACAAGCATGCCCAGCAGACAACCTTGATCTAGAGAATTCATCTCAGGGATGTCCAGAGGCCTGACTTGTAGTTGTCAATTAAAAATTAATACTAATCATCACAGAGTTAAGATGTGGTAATACTGATTTTTGTCAATTGTATCCACACTATCAATGATGTTTAACCTAAATTTAATGGAAAAAAATACTGCACAGACTCTTCTTGGATAAACACATTTTCATTGTGTGACTAAGTAGGTATTTCTCAATGCTTCTGTGCATTTATTTAGAGGACTGCCGGTCCATTGGACCATGCATTTGGGCAAGGCTGTAGAACTGTTTGTAGAGAATGGGGAGGTCAAGTACTTCATAAACACTGGCTTACTCTCCTGTTACACTAGGGAGTCCTCAGGATGGTACAGTTGCATGGAGATAAAGATGCTCTCATTCTGAATTGCTGGGTGGTGTTGCCTGGGACCTTTGCACATGGCCAGAGAAACTTCAGCAAGAGATTAATCTTATTATTTATTCCCATGAGATTTGAAGGTCCTTTGTTATTACAAAACATACGAATGAGATCAATACAGCACAAATACTCATTTACCCAAGGTTTTGGAATTGCCCTACTATATTAAGAAACTTAGCAAGAAAGTTTTGAGAAATCTAAAATTATTTTAGCTTCACATTTTCAAGACTACATTGCCTTAAGTCTCTTGGTCTAAAAGAAAGTCTCTTTTTGAAAGAAAATAAGTGACTCCATGTCGATATAAGTCTTTAATTACTTTGATATTTAACAGATGCAGTGGAGAAGTTAATATAGACAATGAATGTAGTTTTAAGCAGCTACCCTAGGGAGGTACAAAAATTGGTTGCTAGTCACCGTGACCTTTAACTAATGGATGAATGGAATAGCACTGGTCACCTTAGGGATTTAATATGGTTGTTTAAGAAAAGAGATTGCTGTTGAAAGGTGGCCTTTGGCTGCTATTGCTATATTTATGCTGTCAGCAATTGAGCCAGCAGTGTGGCTTCATATTCAAAAAAGTAGATCAAGATAAAATTAACTACTGTATTTTGTATTAAAGAACATTAGAAAATGCTATTCACACTTGTGTAAAACATTAAGCTGAAGGGAACCTTAAGTATAATTTCTTCTCAGATTAGAAATCTTTGATCTTGATCAAGGTCAGAGGCAGATAAAAGATTAAAAAATCAGGCCTCCAGATGTCTCATATGCTTTGTCCAATTTTATAGGCGTCTTCATTTGTTTGTTTTACTAAAAAAGACTACTTCAATACTAATCAATTGATTGAAAGCTGGCAACCCTAGGTAGATTTGAGATGAAAGGTTTTCACTGAAAAAGATAGCAGAGCTTCCAGTTTCCTGTTTCAGCCTCTGGAGAGGGGAAAAGAGTTGAAAATTAAGTTGATCACCCAAAGAAAATTATGTGATCAAGCAAGGCTATGTGATGGAAACTTCACAAAAGTCTAGGAGGGCTGGGGAGATGGCTCAGTGGATAAAGCACTCACCATGCAAACATGAGGAGTGAAGTTGGGATACAAGAACCCACTTAATGGCCAGAAAAGCCTATCATTCCACATCTCAGGAGGGAGAGACTGGGAAAATCTACCTATAGCAAGCTGGCTATGCACCTTTGGAAATGGCAAACTCTGGGAGCATTGAGAGACCTCAATTAATATAGCAGAAAATGACTGGAAAGGATATCCAACATCAATTAGGGCTCCAGACATATGTGCAACCTAACCTCTCCCCGTGCACACCCATATATGCATGCAACATACACATAGCAAATCTACAAAATTCTTAAAGGAGAGGATCCCAAGAGACTGATAGCCACAATATTTCTGCAGGCCTCGCCCCATATATCTGTCTATCTGTATGCCATGTGATATCCTATATAGCATACTAATAACCAAACAAGGAAAAAACAATTATGCTTGATAGATACATTGGCTTTTCAAGTTCAAAAATATGAATTAATTCAACCAAATATGTAATTCTCACTGCCCTAGCAAAACCCACACTAGAAAAATAATGAAATAAGAGAAAAATCAAACTGCAACACTTCCCCTACTCCTATGCTTGTGTTATGTGAGATTTCCAAAGTGAATTTTATCCTTTTATAATGAATGGGATCCTGGGGACCACAATTTAAGCGTGAAGAGTGATTTCATACATTGAAATTTAAAGATACACAAATAAAAGCAAAAACATAGGGGTTGAGAAGATAATAGTTGGTCAAGTTCTTGCTGGACCAACATGAGAATATGAGATCAATTCCCAGAACCAATTTAAAAAGTCAGGAGTTGGGGCTGGAGAGGTGGCTCAGGGATTAAGCCTCCGCCTTGCAGGCGGAAGGTCCTGAGTTCGGATCCCAGATCCCACGTATAGACGCCAGGCGGAAGCGGGGGCGGCCTGCGCTTCTGGTCCTGGTAGGGCGGAGCCTGTGAATCCCGGGGCAGAAGGAGGTGGAGGCGGTCCATGGTGGTTCGCGAATTCGTCCGTGGTTCTACACATACACAGACACACACACACACACAGACACGCGCACATACACACGCACATGCACACAGTTGAATAAATAATAATAATAAAAAAAAATTAAAAAAAAAAAAAGTCAGGAGTTGTGGCAAGTGTGTGCAATCCCAGAATTCAGACACAAGTATATCTCTAGAGCTCATTTGGCCACTCCATTTACCCCAAATTAGCAAGCCCAGTATAATTGAGAGGCACTGTCTCAAAACTCAAGATGAACCTCTGAATGCACCTCATGCATAGACACATATATTCACATGAATACACACAAAGCAACATCAATAGATCAAGTGAATTTCTTCATTGTCATTTGACTTCAAGGAAAATAGCAATAGACTAGGTCAGATAAGTTGGTTCCATGTCCTTCTATAGTGATTTTTTTGGTCCTGTGTTGTTTGCTTTCTAATATTATTTGCAACCAAGAACTCAGACCAGGTTTCTACTTATGTGAGACTTAGAACAATTTTAAGGAACCATTTTTGACTGCCTGATACACTGCATAGTTGATATAAAAAAGCATATGTTGAACAAGCAAATGAAGCACATTTCCATCTGAATCCTTTAGAACAATTGGCTGAAAGAAGTAGGAAATAGTAAAACAAAGCCTTGTTTTTCTTTCAAGTTTTTGAGAATAGATTAAAAACTGCAAAACACCTTAATATTGAGGATGGAATCCAGAAATCACAGAAAAACTAATTACTCACCACACATTGTTTTAACTCAGCACTTCAGAGTTTCATTATTCACCTTGAACAGACTTCTTAACTCTCATACAGAAGCTGTAATGCCACATGCAAAGAATGAAGAAAGTAAAAGATACTATCACTTTGAAATCCAGAACACTAGATAGTTTTAGACCCATGCATTCATGTGCACTGGATTAGGCTGGGTTAAACAACCAGTCATTCTATTTTCCCATACTGGTACGCTGACAGGCACTTTACTTTTGTGACTTGTACAATGACCTAAGTGCAGAGTGAATGTACAACACTAATAAACTGTTTTACCCACTTTCTGCTTAATTCCTTTACTTAATTTTCTTGCCATTGCACATTTTGCTTAATTCAGTTGGATGCGTGGTTTGTTCCTTTGATCATAAAATGACAGAGAGTCCCTCTGCAATTATAAGTAGTCCTGCAAAGAAAGCATAAAGACTGAATTATGGGGTGAATTAAATGTAAGTTTTACTGTGTCTGGGAAGACGTCACTTACAACAAATTTAAAATAACATGAAGGAAGATGGGGATTCAACATACATTAGATTCACCAGGACCACATAGGGGCAGACAAGCTACCTTTAAAATAAAATACCAAGAGACAATTTGGTACAAAAACTGTTTCTTTGCAAAAATATATATGTAAATAAGTAAAAGCCACTGCCATTTTTAAAACTACTTAATGAAACATAATTTATTTTGTCATTTCAGTTTTCATGTGTGTTTAATATTTTTATTTATTTGATAATTTTATACATGTATTTAATACAATTGTTCCAAGAACAGTCCCCATTACTCTCTCTTTTTCTCCTCACACTTCTGGTGAACATTAATCTTTGTAACAAGTACTTCACCTACTTTCATGTCTCTGTGTGTGTGTGGGTGTCTGTGTGTGTGTGTGTGTGTGTGTGTGTGTGTGTGTGTGTGTGTATTTCCTTTGAATTTACTTAAGGCTGTTTACATGAGCATGGATGGATGTGAGGTGTTGGGAAGGAATCATTTTCTGGAACATAGTAAATCTACCAGTGGCTACACCATTTGTTCTCAGAACATTGGATACCCAGGTAATTTTGTGCAGTCGTTCACTTTTGTTCCTGTCAAGGGGCTGACAAAATGGCTCCGTTCAATTCCTACAGGTAATATAGATAATCACTTCATAAATTTGTCCTCTGACTTACATACACACACACACACACACACATGCACACATGCAAGCACACACACATGCACACACGCACTCACACAGTGACACATATCTATCTGTACTTGAACAGAATAGCCCACATGCTAAACTGTTAGTTTCAGGAATGTGAGGACCTGAGATTGACCTATAGAAATCATAAAAAATGTGTAGAAAGTTAGGCTTGGCGGCTCATTCTAATCTCAGAGTTGGAGATATGTACACAAGCAGAGCTTGCAGGCTTGTTGATTAACCAGTCTAGCTTAATTTCCAATCCTGTCACATAAAAAAAGGATGAATGAGGTAGCTGTTCATCTAAAATACAACACCTCAACTTGACCTCTGATCTTTCTATACAATCTTACATGTGATTGCACACTTGCATGCACACATGGACTTGCATGCATAGAGTAACATTCACTCATACACACACACTCATAAACAAGCATTTGTAAATTAGTTCAATGATGCATCTTTATAGATGGAAATACTAATTTTAAACAGTGAATTCATACAAGGATCCCATTAAGGAGACTAGAAAGATGTATCTATGGGTAAAGTACTTGATAATCAAGAATTAGGGCCTCTACAAAAAGACAAAAAGAATGAGAAAAAAGTCATCACTAACCACACATCTGATAGAGGACTAATACCTAGAATGTAAAAAGAACTCAAAAAATTAAACACCAAGGAGAGAAATGGTCCATTTAGAAAATGGAATGTGGAACATAAAAGAAACATTTATAGGGACAAAATTGAAATGTTAAACATATACCTCAAAAATTGTTCCATTCCCCCTAGCCATCAGAGAAATTCAAATCAAAACTACCCTGAGATATCATCTCAGTGTGGTCAGGTTGGCAAAAATCCAAAATACATGCAACAAATGCTGGAGAGGATGTGAGGAGAAAGGAACTCTCATGCATTGGTGGTAGGAATTTAGGCTCCTACAAACACTCTAGAGATCAGTATGACAGTTTATTTTTTTTCTTTTTTTAATTTTAATACATTTTTTATTATTATTTCAGCTCATACAAACTTAATAGGTACACCAGTTCCCTCCCTCCCTCCTCCTCCTTCCTAACCCCCTGTTCTCCCTCCCCTTACCCCTCCCACCTCATCCCCCGGTGCCTCCCGCCCCAATTCCCAGAGTCCTTTCTTGTGCATGCCTGACTCTCCTCTGGGCCCTCCTCTCCGATGACATACAAGGACCCAGTGGCATTTCCCTGAACCCTTTCCTGTGTTCCCCTTAAGCATAGGAACACTACTGTGGCTGTCAATCCCTTGCCTCCAAGGATCTTGGTGCCTTTAGCAGATGCTAGACTTTGTGAGGTCAATAGTGTGTTGGGCATTGGGCCGGGCATGCAATGTCCAATTATGATTGCTTCGGCCCTAACTTGTGTGGAGTATCTTGCAAATCATTGCTCCTCCCATCCTTTTGCTCTTACACTCTTACCGTCCCCTCTTCCGCAAATGTCCCTGAGCTCAGTATGACAGTTTCTAAAAAAGTTAAGGATTGAAATGCCAAATGACCCTGCTATACCACTACTGAGAATAATCCCCCCAAATGAATTATTTTACTCTAATGACAGGAATACATCCATATTTCCTGCAGCACTATTTACAATAACTAAGTCATGGAATCAACTTAAATGCACAATTGATGAATGCCTAATGGAAATGTGGCACACATATATATAGTGGAGTACTATTCAGCCACCAAAAAATGAATTAATGAAATTTGCTGGTTAATGGATGGGATTGATATAAGTTGTACCACTTGAGTGAAGTAAACCAGACACAGAACGTTAGATGTTGCTAAGTTAGGTGTTCTGCTTTTTAATTGGATCCTAGATCCCAATCCTCTTAACAACATACTTAAGGGAAAATCGGTATAACTATAACCTCAAAAGAAAGGAGACAAAGGACCGCAGTTCAATAGAGAAATTAGGCCACAGTCATGAATGTCCTGTAAGCAGCAAGACATCTGGCACTGCTCACTCCCACTTTCCTTCCTGCTCACTTGGTTTTGGACTGATGTGAAGTGCTGGGCATATATGTCCCCCATGATGGAGGGGATAGGGGCTGGCAGTCAGAAGGTAGCCAGCTGGCAACCTGGAGGCTGACCCCCCTCACTACTGTGTCTTACTCCTACACTTCCCTCTACGTTTAAGCCTCTTCTTACATAAACACCTTTTTGAAAAGCAGTCTTTTTATCTTTGGTTAGGAGGAAACCTCAACACCAAACAGGATGCAGCCTAGTGCAGTACAGGAACTGCAAAACTGAAAACAACAACCACTTATAATTCAAAATACCAATGGCCCTGCAATGTTCATTCAGAACTAGACCATCAAAATCTTTCCCATCCTAGAGCTCAGGGAACTTGTGGAAACGAGGGTGGCAAGACTGTAAGAATATAAAAATGGGGAGGTCCACCACCAAATAAGATACTATAGCTAACATGGGGCTGCAGCAGCCAGGAACTTGTGCAAGCTTACCTGACCTGCACAATGGTTGACATGTCAACAAGTCCCCGCAGACTAGCATGATCTCTGGGGAGATGGTTTTTAGACAGTAAAGGCAAGTGGTTAGACAGATATAAGGGAGTTCTCATATTAGAGGTTGGTCCAAGAATGTGCCCAAAGGTATGCCAGTATGCCACAGAGTCCTGAACCCCCACTAGAACAGACTCAAAGTGACTTTCAGGACACATAAAAGGCAGTGGACAGGTGAGTGGAAGAGAGCAGGTGGTAAACACCAAGAGAAAGAATGCAGAGTAGATGGGGGGAAAGAGGGAGGAAAAGAGAGAGAGAGGGAGGGATGGAAAGATAGAAAGGGGAAAGGGAGGAAGGAATTCATTGATTTTGTGTAACTAGGTGAAATTAAAAAAAGAAAAATCAATAGAAAAAATGAGGAACTCTAATTAGATCTATACCACATGCTTAAGGACCTATAAAGAGATAAAGAAAAGCACTCATAATCTATATCTGACCTCCATATGCATGTACACAGACATATACATAATGCACATATGTATGTACATACATATGTGAAATGTCTCAGTAGAGGGAAGAGAGAACAGTTTCCATAATCATTACACATGAATTAAATTTTAGATTTAATTTTAGTTTGAAGCCTTCATATCCTAATGCCTCTTTTCCTTCTGTATTTTTAATTTTCTGCTACTTGAAACCTCCTCTTGTGTGTTAATGCTTACTAATGGAGTGAGCTGCCTAAATTTTACTAGGGCTGAAAACTAGATTTTTCAAGCATATCTGATAAAGAGAAATTCAGGATTGAATTGCTATAATGCACACAATTTTCTGTTAGGTAACCCCATCTCTGTAAATGGATTAAATTCTGTAAATATTATGCCTAAATATTTGACAAACTTTGCTTTAAGAAGATTTAGAAAAATAACAGAAAATATATCAAGCTGCCAGTTAATCAGTTCTCAGACAAACAACAGTCAAAATAGTCACTTGCAACCAATAGCATTGATTATAAAGAAGGTATTAGCCTAGAGAAGAAACCTGCCTTTATTACAGGAAATTCAAAGAGTTGCATGACAGCTAGACACATAGTTATCTTTATTAAGAAAAGTTCAAGTGAATTGTGCATGATTACTACTAATCAAAGCACACTCTTTTTCTTGATATAATACTCCCTCAAGAATACAAGGGCATAATTAATGTGAGAGAAGCATGCTTTGTTTAGAAGAAGGTGAAAAACATGGATTTCTACATTGTCTCATTACATGGCAACAACACCCACTCAATGAATCCTTCACAATAGTATTCATGCTTTGCTATCTTGATTTGCTCCAAGCCTTGTTCTTCTCTTCGTTTAGGAAACAACTGCAATTAGTCTTTGAAGCAAATAGGTCAACTGTTCATTACCAGGAAAAGAGAAAAATAGAACTTCTAGTACTGTGTAGAAACCAATAAGAGAGGTTTTTGTTTCTTTGTTTTGGGTCACTACCCAGGTCACTTTAGCTACTGACTTAGAGAAAATGTATGCACTTTGATACTCCTTGGTTCCCATTCTATGACTTCTTACTTTCTTTTTTCACTGCTAAAATTGTGTAAATATGTCTTTCTGTACTTTAAAGGGCATGCCTTTACCTAGCCCTCTATGGACTCTTGAGTCAGAGGAATTCCTAACCTTGCATATGTCCTTCACAGCCCAGTCAGAATGGGGTCCAACTGGCTTAGCAGAATCCCTTTTTCCATCCCTGGTGTTTCTTTCCTGCTAGAAATTTTCTGGCCACCAATCTTTTTGCATTGACCCTTAGCTTCCAATTCCCACAATTCCCTCTTCACTCAAGACTGAAGCCAGTCCCTCACCTACAGCATTACTTAATCCAGCCCTGTACCTGTTTCAGTGGTTGTGAATAGTTAGTCACAAGTGTCAGAATATCATTTTTATCAGCAGTATAAAAGTTGATTGAATTCCCCAGTTTTGTGATGTTAAACTAGCTTAGAAGTTATCTCAGATTATTACTAACTGACTTGCTTGTCTCAGAATTTGCTGTCTTCAAACCTACCCATTTCTTTTCTTATATATATTAAGGTGATCTAAATTAGTTTTCTGTTCATTACATTTGAACACTACATTTTGGAAAATATGTAAAAAAATACAAAGGAACAGAAACAAGAAATACCAACAGTGTAAGAGAAATCTCCAGCTTGTCTTCATGTATGCTGCACAGGTTATAAAACAGGCAGACTTGGTGAGGACCTCAGTTACATCTCTTCTCTGTGTTTCTGTGGCCCATAGAACAAAAGTTCATGCTTCCCACCTCAGAAACCAATTTCATTATAAACTGACTCCTTCTAAGTTATTCTACCCAGATTCAACCTTCTAACTCAGTCCAGAGGGTACAAACTTCAACACACTATAAAAAGCACTCATGCCCTGAATGTCCTGATATGCTGCTTGTCTCTTTTCCTGCCCAGCCATTGTAAGCAAAGTCTGTTATTCTAACTAAATAGTGTAGGATGTGGGCCTCAAAATTTACACTTCAAACATGCACCCTAGAGTAGGTCTCGTTGCTGTGGTTGCCAGAGCAGTCTGAAAAGCATTCCTCTTGGCATCTAGTTTTCAAAATTGACTCCATTTTTCACTCTGTGATTCTTGTATGCTACATCCTCAACACCAGCTTTATCAGTCATACTTTCAAAAAATGTGTTGCCAATAATCACCTGAAATTATACATTGATAAAAATTATTTGGTGGCAGGAGAGCAAATCCAAATGAAAATATCTCTCTTTTATCCCAGTCTCCTCTCTTATCTTTGTGATATGGAGAACTATTTCTTCCTCAGCTTTCCATTAAAAACGTTGACTGAAAACCAAGGTGATATTTATTTCAAATATCTCTTTGTGAAAAGCAATACATTCCCTTTAATTCACAGAAATTTTTGCATAAAGACCTAGCTATGTACAAAGAATTATGGAGAATAGTGAAACAAATTCACAACCTTACCAAGATTAACTATTCTAGAAAACACTGGAAAATATACAGTTAAGGACATAACTTTAAACACCTGAAGTAGATTTCTCTAGAGAAACAGAACCAAGAGGATATGTGGAAATTTAGATAGACTGACAGACACAATAAATATTATAAATATAAACAACACATTCATATAATTATATGCTGAATTATATATGCCTGTTCATATAATGCACACATACACATAAACACACTGACACACTCATGCAGACATAGAGGCAGGAGACTAGAAAGAGTAATAATGTAATTAAAAAGGCTAGCAAGTTTAAACCTGTGGGAAACTAGCAATGTAGAAAATTGAGAAAGAATTTGAGTGTAAAGTAATTTACAGGTAGAATTCTTCCTTGCTTTGGGGAGTTTATTCTTTGTTCTAGTAAATCTTTCAACGCGTTCAGTGAAGCTCACTCTTATTATGTAATACTTTACTCAGCAATATTAATATTTGTTTTATATAAAAATTAGTGTCACAGAAGCCCCTAGAGCAATGTATCACCATATTATCTGAATAATGTGCTTCACCAAGTACCCTAAAAACTTGTCATTATGGATTCAATTTGTATTGCAGTTACTCTATATGGTTGGTAATAAAAATCATCATCAAACAGATTAAGGGAACAAGGGATTTATTTTCTCTTGTGTTTGTCCAGTTGGAATTCTTAGTCCAGCTTGGCATGAAATATCACCAAAGGGTCTTCCCTCCACTCCGCAGCCCGGGACAGCCCGGGACAGCACACGCGGTCCAGCCGGGCCTCACCTTGCGATATAGGTAAGCTGTGTCCCCGCCCACCCCCAGAACCCCAGGCCGCCCAAGGGACCCAGCTCCTCCCACCATCCAGCCAGAGCCGCCGCGTAGGGCCTGGAAGGAGGAGGACATCCCCTCTGCTCCCGGGCCCGCCCCCAGGTCCCCCAGGTTAAATAGTGCCCGGCCAACGCCCCGTCCTCCCTTCCCCCACTCCGCTGCCTGGGTCACGCGGGGTCCAGCCTGGACTCACCTAGACCTAGGTAAACTCCGTCTCCGCCCACCCCCAAAACCCCAGGCCAAATAATTCAGTTTAGTGAAAAATGCACAGAAATTGAAAGAAGATCTTAAGAGTTAAAAAGACAATGCCAAAGTCAAAGTGCAAATCCATGAGAAACAACACTTAAGTAAACAAATCTCCCACTGAAGGAATTAATCCCATAATGTTAGACTCCAACCAGAACAAACCCATGGAAAATGGTCAATGAAAGCCTGACCCAGAATAAGGACCTTCAAAATATGATCATTACCATGTTCAATACTATGAAACAGGAAATCCGGGAGCAATTAAATAATCAAATCAATCGCCTTGAAGAGGAACACAACAAACACTTGGAGGAGTTGAGAAAAACAGTGCAAAAATCAAAACCTGGCATAGAGCAGTTAAAACAGACTCAAGCAGATTTTAAAACTGAGCTAAAAGACAAGTAATTTTCAACCCTAAACTCCACAGAGAGTCTTATCAGCAGACCTTACGCAGAAAACAGAATTTCAGATCTTGAAGATAAAGTGGGAGTATTAACCAGCTCAATGGAAGAGGTTGTTAAAGTCAAACAGATACTTCAGAGAAATATTCAGGAGATATGGGACACCCTGAAGAAGCCTAACATGCGTATTCATGGAATACAGAGCAAGAATCTCAAAATAACACCCTGAGGAAATTTTTCAAACGATCATCAAGGAAAACTTTCCTCATCTAAAAAAAGAGAGGCCCATCCGTATACAAGAGGCATTCCGCACCCCAAATAGATATGACCAAAACAGAAGCTTGCCACTGCAAATAATAGTCAAAACACTCCACATTCAAGATAAAGAACTGGTGCTGAGAGCTTCAAGGGAGAAAAAAACAAGTCACTTTTAAAGGTAAACCTATTAAAATAACAAATGACTTCTCAGTCGAAACAGTAAAAGCAAGAGCTTAGAGACACACTTCAAGTATTGAATGAGCAAAAATGTCAACCCAGGCTGATTTAACCTGCAAAACTATCCGTCATTATCGAGGGAAAAAGAAAAACCTTCCAGCACAAAGACAACTTGAAGGGATACATGTCCACCAAACCAGGCCTTCAAAAAATGCTAGAAATGATACTCAAGCTTGAAGAAAAAAACAGGCATATCCAGGAGAACAGAAAGCAAGTATAACACCATTGAAAGCGAAGCAATATACTTATAAAAACTACTAAACATAATAAATATCTGGAATTAAAAATAGTTTCTCCATTATAACACTAAATGTTAATGGAATTAACTCACCGATCAAGAGACACAGATCACAAATTTGGATTAAAAATCACAATCCATCAATCTGCTGCCTGCAGGAAACCCATCTCACCACAAAAGATAGGCATGCCCTAAAAATAAAAGGCTGGTCAACAATTCTACAAGCTAATGGAAGCAGAAAAAAGGCAGGGGTAGCCATTATGATATCAGACAAAGTGGACTTCAAACCAAAGAAAATTATAAGAGACACGGATAGATACTACATTTTAGTCACAGGTACAATTCACCAGGAAGACTTCACAATACTGAACATATATGCACCCAATACGGGCCCCTCCACATTCATTAAGAAAACCCTACAGCGTCTAAAGCAAGAAATCAACCCCCAAATGATAATTCTTGGGGAATTCAATGCCGCCCTCTCAACATGGGATAGATCAACAGGTCAAAAGCTTAACAGAGACACTTTGGAACTTAATCAAACCCTGAAAGAAATGGACCTTACAGATCTCTATCGAACTTTTCACCCACGCACCAAAGAATACACATTTTTCTCAGCAGCACACAGAACTTTCTCCAAAATAGATCACATACTGGGCCACAAAACGAATCTACACATGTACAAAAAAGTTGAAATTCTAACCTGTGCCCTGTCAGACCACCATGGCCTAAAGCTGGACATCCACAACACAACAAACAAGAGAAAATACACTAACTCCTGGAAACTTAACAATATGATGCTGAATGAGAACTGGATTCAGGAAGAAATTAAAAAGGAAATTCAAGATTTCCTGAAAGGGAATGATAATGAAAATACAACTCACCAAAATCTCTGGGACACAATGAAAACTGTTCTAAGAGGTAAGTTCATAGCTCTTAATGCCTACATCAAAAAAAAAAAAAAAGGAAACATCAGAAATAAACAACTTAACAATGCAGCTTAAAGCTTTAGAGAAACTGGAGTAATCTGATCCCAAAAGTAGTAGAAGAGAGGAGATTAGCAAAGTAAGGGGAGAAATATCTGAAATCGAGATTAAGAAAATGATAGAAAAAATCAAGCAGTCAAAAAGCTGGTTCTTTGAAAAAATCAATAAGATTGATACACCCTTAGCTAATTTAACCAAAAGCAAGAGAGAGAAAACCCAAATTAACAAAATTAGAAATGAACATGGAGTTATCAGTATGGATACCCAAGAAATCCAGAGAATTATAACATCATATTTCAAAAACTTATACTCTATGAAGTTTGACAACACAAAAGGATTGATGAATTTCTAAGTAAACACAAGTTACCTAAATTGAATCAGGAAGTTGTGAATTATTTAAATAGTCCTATAACATATAAGGAAATTGAAGAAGTAATCTCAAATCTTCCCACCAAAAAATGTCCTGGACCAGATGGATTCAGCACAGAGTTCTACCAGACATTTAAGGAGTTAATAACACCAATACTCCTTAAACTGTTCCATCAAATAGCAAAGGAAGGAACACTACCAAATTCCTTCTATGAAGCTAATATCGTTTTAATCCCTAATAAAGATTCACTTAAAAAAGAAAACTATAGGCCAATCTCTCTGATGAACACAGACGCAAAGATTCTCAACAAAGTCTTAGCAAATCGGATTCAAAAACACATTAAAAAGATCATTCACAGGGACCAAGTAGGCTTCATCCCCGGCACACAAGGTTGGTTCCACATACGCAAATCAATAAATGTAATTCATCATGTAAACCAATCCGAAGTCCAAGACCACATGATACTCTCGATAGATGCAGAAAAAGCTTTTGACAAGATCCAACAGCCTTTTATGATCAAAACGCTAGAGACAGTAGGAATGGAAGGAACCTTTATCAATATAATAAAAGCTGAATACAACAAGCCCACAGCAAGGATTATGCTCAATGGGGAACAATTGGAAGCATTCCCACTTTGATAAGGAACTGGACAAGGCTATCCACTCTCACCACTTCTATTCAATATTGTACTTGAAGTCTTAGCTGAAGCCATAAGACAAGAAAGGGACATAAGAGGGATTCAAATCGGCAAGGAAGAAGTCAAGCTATCCCTATTTGCAGATGACATGATCTTATACCTGAGGGATCCCAAAAACTCCACCAGGAAGCTCCTGGAACTAATTGAGAAGTTCAGCAGGGTGGCAGAATACAAAATAAATGTGCAAAAATCAGAGGCCTTCTTATATGCCCAGAATGAAAGAAGTGAAAAAGCCTTGAGAGAAACAATCCCATTTACTATAGCCCCTAAAAAAATGAAATACCTTGGTATAAACCTAACTAAGGAGGTAAAAGACCTTTACAATGAAAGCTTTAAAATCCTCAAGAAAGAAATTGCAGAAGACACCAGAAGGTGGAAAGACCTCCCATGTTCCTGGATTGGCAGAATCAACATTGTAAAAATGACCATCCTGGGGCTGGAGAGGTGGCTCAGGGGTTAAGCCTCTGCCTTGCAGGCAGAAGGTCCTGAGTTCGGATCCCAGACCCCACGTATAGACGCTGGGCAGAAGCGGAGGCAGCCTGCGTTTCTGGTCCTGGTAGGGCGGAGCCTGTGAATCCCGGGGCAGAGTAAACAAGGATGAGGTGGAGGCAGTCCATGGTGGTTCCCGAATTCATCCGTGGTTCTACACACACTCACATATGCACACACATACACATACACATGCACAATTGAATAAATAATAATAAATTTTTTTAAAAAAAATGACCATCCTACTAAAGGCAATATACAAATTCAATGCTATACCAATTAAAATCCCAAAGCAATTCTTTAAAGAAGTTGACCAAATAATCTCAAAATTCATATGGAGGCACAAAAGACCCAGGATAGCAAAGACAATTCTGAGTAACAAAAACACTTCTGGAGGTATTACCATACCAAACCTTAGTCTATACTACAAATCCATAGTTATAAAAACAGCCTGGTACTGGCTCCAAAATAGACACACAGATCAATGGATAAGGGTTGAAGACCCAAATATAAGCCCACAAAAATACAGCCATTTGATCTTTGACAAAGGGGCCCAAAGAATCCAATGGAAAAAGAACAGCATCTTCAACAAATGGTGCTGGCAAAACTGGATCTCCACATGCAGAAGATTAAAGCTGGACCCGTACTTGTCACCATATACAAGACTTAATTCCAAATGGATCAAGGACCTTGATATCAGGCCAGAGACTATAAAAACCACAGTTGAAAGGATAGGGAATTCCCTCGAGCTGATTGGGCTAGGCCAACATTTCCTAAACAGACATCCAATGGCACAGTCCCTGCTACCAACTCTCAACAGTTGGGATCTTGTGAAATTAAAGAGCTTCTGTTCAGATAAAGAGATTGTAATACGAGCTCAAAGGCAACCCACAGAATGGGAGAAAATCTTCACTAACCACACATCTGATAGAGCTCTGCTGTCCAGAGTGCACAAAGAACATAGAAAACTAAACACCAAAGAAACCAATGGCCCAAATTAAAAAATGGGTCCTGGAACTTAAAAGAAACTTTACCAGGGATGAAATTAAAATGTCTAACAAATATCTGAAAAATTTTCCACTTCCTTAGCCATCAGGGAAATGAAAATCAAAACCTCCCTGAGATATCATCTGACCCTGGTCAGGATGGCAAAAATCCACAATACAAACAACAACAAATGCTGGAAAGGATGTGGAGAGGGGGGAACTCTGCTACATTGCTGGTGGGAATGCAGGCTCATGCCGAGCAGTCTGGAGATTCTTAAAGAAATTAAAGATTGAAATGCCATATGACCCTGCTATCCCACTTTTTGGAATAACCCCCCATACAGCAGAGGTTCACCTCGATAGCACAAGCACGACCATGTTCATAGCAGCACTGTTTACAATAGCAAAGTCATGGAATCAACCCAAATGTCCAACAGTTGACGAGTGGATAAGGAAAAGGTGGTACATCTATACAATGGAGTACTATTCAGCTATCAAAAAGAATGAATTATTGGAATTTGCCGGGAAATGGATGTCATTAGAAACAATTATATTAAGTGAAGTATCCCAAACCCAGAAAAATAAGCGCCATATATACTACCTAATATGGGGATCCTAGTACCAAACCCACCCAGCCCACCTTGAGACACTCATAGGTAAATCTATGTATTACCTACAGTAATTGCAAGGATTATGAACAGGAGGGATGGGGTTGGAGGGCCACATCAGAAACAAGGAGAGAAGTGACCATGTTACAGTAGAGAAAATAAGCCTCCATCAAGGACTTCAAGTAAGCAATGAGACATTTGGTTAAGTTCACAGATATTCGTTCCTGATAATTTACAACTAAGGGGGTATGATCTCAACAGAAGGGGAGGGCATATAGTCTGGCAAATAAAAAGTAATCATTTTTGCAAATGGGTGATTGACCCCTCCCTCACTGAGGTTTCCTACTTTTATTACATCTACTCTTGAATGTGCTCTTATAATAAGACTCCAGTTTAACAGTTTTTTGTCTCTGGCCAGAGGGTGACATACAGTGCCCAGCAGGATGGAGTGAAGGGCATGCCGGAGCAGCAAAACTGCAAAAGAAAATCAACAAACCACAATCCAGAACTTCAGAGACTATATCAACCACCTAGAACTAGGCCAGACTAATCTCTCCCCATCCTGAAGCTCAGGGACATTTGCAGAAGAGGGGGCGGTAAGAGTGTAAGAGCAAAAGGATGGGAGGAGCAATATTCCACACAAGTTAGGGCCGAAGCAATCATAATTGGACTTTGCATGCCCTGTGCAATGTCCAACATACTATTGACCTTACAAAGTCTAGCATCTGCTAAAGGCACCAAGATCCTTGGAGGCAAGGGATTGGCAGCCACAGCAGTGTTCCTATGCTTAAGGGGAACACATGAAAGGGTTCAGGGAAATGCCACTGGGTCCTTGTACATCATCAGAGAGGGGGGCCCAGAGGAGAGTCAGGCATGCACAAGAAAAGACTCTCTGGGAATTGGGGCGGGAGGCACTGGGGGATGAGGAGGAAGGGGTGAGGGGAGGGAGAGCAGGGGTTTCGGGGGGAGGAGGAGGGAGGGAGGGAACTGGTGTACTTATTAAGTTTGTATGAACTGAAATAATAATAAAAATGTAAAATAAAAAAAGAAATATCACCAAAGGGCCAAGGGAAGTGGTCACACTATATCCATGGAATAGCTGAGAGAAGGACAATCCTTGCTTGCTAGACCAGCGTTTCTGGCCAAGTACGCAGAAGAATGCCAACTTTCTCAACAAGCTTTCTGAATTTTATTCACCTTTCCAGGATTGGTTCTATCCACCATGGGCTGGGACTTCCCCATGAACTAGACAATCTCCTGCAGGTTTGCTCTGGGCTTAGCTCAACTATTATATAAAAATGTCCTTAGAGCTCAAACCCTAAACTGTCAATTGGACTGAAAGAAAGAAAGAAAGAAAGAAAGAAAGAAAGAAAGAAAGAAAGAAAGAAAGAAAGAAAGAAAGAAAGAAAGAAAGAAGGAAGGAAGGAAGGAAGGAAGGAAGGAAGGAAGGAAGTTAGGAAGGAAGGAAGGAAGGAAGGAAGGAAGGAAGGAAGGAAGGAAGGAAGGAAGGAAGGGAGGGAAAGATAGAAAGACAGAAAGATGGAGAAAGAAAGAGAAATTCTAAGAACTTGTAGAGTAGGCAAAGGTAGAATAATTAGAAGAACATCACTCAGCTACCTGGACCAATCAACTTGTCACTTCTATTGTGCCAAGTTAACATAGTCATATAAATGAAAGAATCCTGGCTAAATGCTGGCTTCTGATTAGTACGTATCCTTAATATTACTGAGGGTCATATTGATAATTAATGCTTGACGTATATCTGAAATTAAAATTTACCTGGTCATCATGTTCATCATGTTTTTGGTTAGCAAGGGGGCGAACTCAAGTACCTGTAAGTAGGATGGGGGAGCATGAACACACCCTATATTAGCAACAAGTTCTAGAATTGAATTTGTAGAAGGATTTATCATTATGGAATTACCTTCATCCTCCTACTTCTATTCCTATAAATCATGGAAAAATGAAGACTAAAGACAAATTAACAGATAATAGATAGAATAGAGAGACAGATGATAGATAGATGATAGATAGATGGATAGATGGATAGATAGATAGATAGATAGATAGATAGATAGATAGATAGATAGATGATGGATGGATGGATAGGTAAGCTTTTAAGTAAACATGATTATGGAAAAACCACCAAGAATTATCAAGAAAAATTAAAGGTCTAGATGGCACATGGCAAGTGGCAGCAACAAGATAGATGGCATAGTGATCGATGATGCACTCTAATTGCGATGTTCAGAGGAAAATTAAGTCTGATAAAGAAAGAAGGAAAAGAATAAGTGCAGAAGCTTAAGGAGAGGAGATATGACAAAGCATGATCAGGTCTGCCTATAATCTGAGCACTGAATGTGAGGCAGCAGGAAAGTGATTTGAGACCTTGTCTTAAAGGAAAATGAAAAGGTTTCCTAGAGTATTTTTTATTCTAAGATTTTTGCCTTATATTTTCTAGACCATGGGTTCTACTTCCAATATCAAAGGAAAAATAAAACAATAAAAATTGGAGAACACCAATTTGTGCAGATCCAGATGGGACATGTCACCCTCCCCCACCTCAAGAAGCAGCGAATTAAAAAAAAAAAAAAAGCACAAAAATAGTACAAAAACATAAAGTGGTGAATAAAAACTTACAAGTCTTTTATGATGTTCTTTTGGCCTCTACCTGAGGAACTAATTAGTATTTCTGTCAGTATCTCTCAATGAATGCATATGATACAGCTTTACAACTTATTCTAAGGATACATGCTGAAACATGTATCAAAGTTATTTATCCTTGTTTTATGGATTGAAACTATAATAAAAATAATATCCTTCATTGCATGGATTGAAATTATAATAAAAATAAATTTAAATCAAAGAGAGGAGGAACAGATAGGAGTGGGAGAAGACCAGTGCATAAATTCACAGGTATGACAAAAAGCATGACCCAAGGAAATAAAGCCCACTCACCATGTGGGGTTACATTCTACAAGTATTTGATAGAGAAGTTTCAAAAGTAAGAAATAAAAAAGACTTGGTCATAACAGAATAGCATTCAAAATGAAATGCAAAGCTAAGGAATATGCAATGTTACTTCATTATAAAGCATCAAAACTATTAGAAGAATCAAAAACATACTAGTGTATCTAAAATGAAACCAATGTGGAAGGTTTGAGATTATTACAGTGTATGCAAGGGGAAAAAAAAGAAAAAAAGCTTCAGAATGTAGAAAACTTGCAAATGTATGGACCATAAATTCTATTTGTGCATATGTATGTATATATGTGTGCATGCGTGTGCACGCACACACACACACACAAGCACACACTGTGGGAGCTTTTCTATGAGACAAATAATTTAAAGTATACATCATTAGTATCTAATACAATAGAAAAATTTTAATGACCAGCCACCTCAGATACAAATCAGATAGATAATTCACCTATTGATGCAGCCAAAATTCATGAACACAAACTTCAGAAGCTGGGGATGAAAATCTTACCCAAGGATATTGTAATAATGCAATTTTAGGAAGGAAAGGAGGAAGGGAGGGAGGGAGGGAGGGAGGAAGGGAAGGAGGGAGGGAAAGGAAAGGAAAGAGGGAGGGAGGGAAAGGAAAGGAAAGAGGGAGGGAGGGAAAGGAAAGGAAAGAGGGAGGGAGGGAGAGGAAGAAAGGAGGGAAGGAGGGAAGGAAGGAAGGAAGGAAGGAAGGAAGGAAGGAAGGAAGGAAGGAAGGAAGGAAGGAAGGAAGGAAGGAAGGAAGGAAGGTAGGAAGGTAGGAAGGAAAAACACAAATCTTAAGCCTAATAGAATTCTAGAAATAACCCCAAGAATTCTTCTTTAAAACAATGAATAATGAAAGCCAGTTGACTATAGATCAATATCAAAAAACAAACAATAAAGACACAAAAATTCAGTAAGAAATGAAAATGTGTAATGAAAAGACGAGCAATGAACATTAAATTCAGTAAATATTTCCTTATACTGAACATCTGGGGAATTGTGGACAGAGAACAGATGGTAAATTTTAGAAACTCTCAACAGTTAAAATATAACTAATAAATTCTGAAGGATATTAGGCAGAGATGTGGAAGCATGTGTAAAATGCTAATTATTCTTTTTTTGCAAAGTAGTTAATACAATGATGCTGTTTAAACCTAAAGGATGTAAAACAATAGTGCTTACATTTAACAGTAAGTAATCTTTTTTAGAAAGACAAATTTATCCCAATTTCATCAGGTTGTTTCCTCCTTTCCAATGTTATTTGCTTACCTTCTGGATTGAAATTTATTGAATAATTTAAATATACTTAAATGAAATTTAATCTCTCCATTAAACTATTTCTACCTACAACTGTACTCCTGTTTACATAGATATACAGACATACAGCCATGTTTAATGGGCTGCTAAAAATATATTAACACTATGTGTATTTCAGACAATGTGTTTCTTTATAATTTTGACAAACAGAATATTCTGCTCTTGTGACCTTACTTTATCCTTATACAAACAGACATATAATGTGAAGTGACACATAGAGTCATTTCTTAGGTTGGAAGAACTATTCTACTGTTTAACTTTCATCTAGGAAATCTTTTCGTCTAGGAAAACTCTCAAAAGGAAATAATAGCATTTATTTTATCTTAGGGAATATTATGTCTTCACTGAAGCATCCTCCCTAGAACAAATAAATGATATACATTTTAGCACAGTAGAAAGGAATGGAGAAACAATATCTTCAAGAGAGATGGTCCTGCTCTGAGTTGGTCCACAAAGGGTAGCCTGGCACATATAAGATGTTCATTTACACTTTGAGCTTGGATATCAGGAATTTGAATATAGAATTGTCACTTGGTGAATGCCAATTGAATTGTTCTACATAACATGTTCAAAGGCTACTGTTTTACACACAGGTTGCTGAGCAAAAGTCAGTGAAATTAAACTAAATTTATGAAGAATTGCACTCATCCTACTAAAAATGAGTACAGTCTTCAAACATGCAGCAAAGAAACTGCACAATCCAGACTGGCAAGGAGAGTCTGTGCTACAAGGGCTAAGGAAAAGGAGTGTAGTGGTTATTCTTGTCTGTTGCTATGAAAGAACACCCAAAGTCAAGGAAGAATGATTACAGAGGAGAGATACAGTATTATCCTGGGGGACACAGCATAACTGGCTGACCGAAGCTGGAGGCAGACTAAATCTGCAGACATCTTGGATGCTGAGAGCTACGAGACTACACTGATAAAGCAGACTTCTCCAGGAGGTAGAATGGGACTAATCCACCTCAAGGCCCAGCCCCTGTCATGGACTTCCTCCAGGAAGACTCCACCTCTCAAAGATGCCATGACTTTCCCAAACACAGGAGACTGTGGGGGACACATTACAAACCATGACAAGGAGGATAGCTCTAACATTTTTTCCACAATCTCTTTTTCTTTAGAGCAATTCAAATACTTTTCTTAATTTTAAGGGTATTTTCACATCGAGATTTCACAAACAATCCAAGCTACAGTCTACCACCTATCAGCGTGTCAAAAGTTTTCCTTTTCTATTTCAGTTGCAGTGCTATTGATTGTAGCCCTTGATTTCTTTCTTCATTTTCCTCCCGTTTTAATAAAAACAAGGGCAAGATGAAATAAGCATGGAGGTAATTTCCCCCTACACAATTGAAGCTGCAAACCTGATGCATCTCGCCTGAGCCAGCGTATAAAAGCTGAATCAGAATGAAAAGACATTTCAACTCAAACATAACATTGTCAGAGTGCTTCAAGTATTCTTTAGCATAGTGTGCGTTTGTGTGTGCATGTGTGTGCACGTGTGTGTGTGTGTGTGCTACAAGAAGGCATCTGAGTGTGTGTGCCTGTGAAGATTGAAAGGTGACATCTGGAATCATCCTGGATTGTTCTACTTCCTTATTGCTTTGCTCTGAGTTGTCCTTGGTACTGCCTTCCATGATCTGAACTACATGCCACGACCATTTCTGCTGGTGTTTTTTACTTGGGATCTGGGATCTGAATTCAGGTCCTTTTGCTTAGAAGGCAAAGGCTTTAATACCTGAACTTTCTCCTCCAGCCCCTTTAACATTTTTTTAACTAGACTTGGAAGTGTTATCAGAATGGCACAAGAGTAAAATAACCTGAGAATCATCAGAGTGACTGAAAAGGATAGAAACACAACTAACAAACTGAAAGACAGCGAAAAGGCTTCTAGAAATATTCTTAATTGACATGGAAAAGAAAGAAAGAGAGTTGTATTGTGACTAACAACTAAAACTAGATCAAGTTTATATAAATTTTTTAGACCCTGGAAAATATGTCAAACATACTTAGAATAGCACTTCAACTGGTATATTTCATAATCCTTTTCATTGCACAGAACTATCCTTTTTTTAAATATGAGGATAAAATTTGCAGAGAAATTTTATCCCAAATGCCTCTTTACTTTATCAATGCCAACTTGAAGAAATAAACCTTTCTTTGAGTGCTCACTTTGAAATTATCATGTCTCAGAAGGGCAAGGTAAGGAGTAAACATTCAGCTCTAGTGAAATCTTCTTTGCATATAAATATCCCTAGTCATCTAAAGGGAAGAAGAGAAAGTGGAAATATCCTAAAAGCATAGTCAATTGTCTGGAAATAAAATGTCAAAAGTTAGCAAATTTTCTGGAAATTTTCATTTCATGACAAGAAATATAAAAGAATGTGGCGCTTATACAGAGAGTGGGTATTTTTTTGCATAGCTGAGAACTGTACTTATAATATTTTTATTACATTCATAATATTAACCTTCTACCATTCAGTAAAAATATACTTGATTTTGCAGTTCAACTTATTTTATGTAGTCTGAATGTAAAACTCATGATATTTAATCTTTAGGAAGCCCATGAGAATTTCAGATCTTGGAGGGAAAAATGCTTAAATTGGGTGCTTCAGTTTCCTCATTAGTAAAATTGAATCAATAATAGCATTGTGAGTTGGTTAAAAATATGTAATAAAAAATCTAAAATATTTGGAATAACACTCAGGAAGAATATGTTTACTAAAATAGTTATTACTATAATTGATTTATTATCTAACAAACAGCAATAATTATCTACACTTGCCATATATCTTGTATATATTAATTCATTTAATCCTCTGTCAGTGGGAAAAAAATCACAACCCTCTCCTCAAAGAGGAGAGAGAATAAGTAGTTTACTCTGGAGCCAAATATGAGTGACCATAGCCCAAAACACAGATTCGGGCTATTCCAAATTCCATGAGTTCTCCTGTGTTAACAGTTTCTGGAGGTTTCATGATCACAACACAAAGAAAGCCATAAATTACAACACCTTTCTAATACATTGATGGAAGCATTAGTTAATGGTTTCTATCTGATATCATTCTTAGCCTTTTTTTTATGAAAACCAAAGCTCTGATTATAGTCACTAAGATATTATCATCACAGAGATGGCTAATGATTAAGGGGCTTAAAGAAAATTCAATATAATATGACTCTGAACTTGTGCCTTTACAGATCTCTGCACATCATGGAGGTTTTGATCAGTCAATCAATCAGCCTTGCAGGTACAACTTCTCTCCTTTCACACCTCCAAGACTCTATGAAGTAAGTTCTCTTATTATCCTTCCATCTTAAACAGAGGGAGACTGGAGCAAAAGAGTGAGGAGTGTTTTCCAGATCCTGTGTTTTTTTTTTAATGACATTTTTTATTATTATTTCCGCTCATACGAACTTAGTAGGTACACCAGTTCCCTCCCTCTGTCCTCCTCCCCCCAACCCTCCTGCTTTCCCTCCCCTCACACCCCCCCATCCCCCAGTGCCTCCCCCCCAATTCCCAAAGATTCCTTTAATGTACATGTCAGACTCTCCTCTGGGCCCTCTTCTCCGATGACGTACTAGGACCCAGTGGCATTTCCCTGAACCCTTTCCTGTGTTCCCCTTAAGCATAGGAACACTACTGTGGCTGTCAATCCCTTGCCTGCAAGGATCTTGGTGCTTTTACCAAATGCTAGACTTTGTGAGGTCAATAGTGTGTTGGACATTGCACAGGGTATGCAAAGTCCAATTATGATTGCTTCGGCCCTAATTTGTGTGGAGTATCTTGCATATCATTACTCCTCCCATCCTTGTGCTCTTACAATCTTACCGCCCCCTCTTCCTCAAATTTCCCTGAGTTTCAGGATGGGGAGAGATTAGTCTGGCCTAGTTCTAGGTGGTTGATATAGAGTCTCTGAAGTTCTGGATTGTGGTTTGTTGATTTTCTTTTGTAGTTTTGCTGCTCCTGCAATGCCCCTCACTCCATCCTGATGGGCATTGTATGTCACCCCCTGGCCAGAGACAAAAAGCTGTTAAACTGGAGTCTTGTTATAAGAGCACATTCAAAGGTAGATGTAATAAAAGTAGGAAACCACAATGAGGGAGGGGTCAATCACCCATTTGCAAAATGGTTACTTACTATCTGCCAGACTATATGCCCTCCCCTTCTTGTGAGATCGTATCCCCTCAGTTGTAAATGATCAGGAACGAAAGTCTGTGAACTTAACCAAGTGTCTCATTACTTCCCTGAGATATCATCTCACCCCGGTCAGGCTGGCAAAAATCAACAATACAAACAACAACAAATGCTGGAGAGGATGTGGAGAGAGGGGAACTCTCCTACATTGCTGGTGGGAATGCAGGCTCATACAGCCACTCTGGCGAGCCGTCTGGAGATTCTTAAAGAAATTAAAGATTGAAATGCCATTTGACCCTGCTATCCCACTTTTTGGAATAACCCCCCATACAGCAGAGGTTCACCTCGATAGCACAAGCACGACCATGTTCATAGCAGCACTGTTTACAATAGCAAAGTCATGGAATCAACCCAAATGTCCAACAGTTGACGAGTGGATAAGGAAAAGGTGGTACATCTATACAATGGAGTACTACTCAGTCCATCAAAAATGATGAATTACTGGAATTTGCTGGGAAATGGATGTCATTAGAAACAATTATATTAAGTGAAGTTTCCCAAACCCAGAAAATTAAGCACCGTATGTGCTCCCTAATAGGTGGCTCCTAGTACCAAACCCACCCAGCCCACCTTGAGACACTCAAAGATAAATCTATGTAATACCTACAGTAATTTCAAGGATTATGAACAGGAGGGATGTGGTTGGAGGGCCACACCAGAAACAAGGAAAGAGGAGACCAGATTTTGTGTTTTTAACTAAGTAATTAGCCCCAACTTTGTGTCCCTGTTGTTGGAGTCATATAGAGTTTCAAATCCTCCTGTCAGTCATACTATTGTTTAATTAAAGGGGAAACTCTTTTAAGTATCTGTGGTGTCTAAAACTTCCCTAATCCTTGATTTGGGCTATATTATATAGCACATGCCTCTCTGAGTAAAAATTCAGATATTCATTTAAGCAAAGAAACAAAAATCTGACAAAGCCAGCTCATCTCACATCTCTTCCAGATTCTTGTTACAGTCTAATATGCCTGGGTATGAAATGAAAAAATAAGTTCCAGCAGCAATTGCTTACTAAAGCAATGGGAGACCATATACTTACCTTTGTTATGACTAATAACCTCAGTAGGAAAGCAAATTTAGCAAATCCATTAATCAGTGTTCTGTTCACTCTGGCTCCGTAGATCATAACCATGGGTAATTTAAGAAATAATAAACTCTTTGTCAATGTGAATTCCAGATTTCTTGTCATAGAAGGCGAAACCATTTGATGAAGAAGTTGTATTTATTCATGGCTACATGTAAATTAATCATGATAGAACATATTTAAGTGGATATTTCTAAAAAGAAAGAAATTGAACCTTCACTAAACAAATGCTGATATTTTTCTTTGTATAATATAACTCTTTGTCCATATATTCATTCTTTTGTTCCACAAATTCTTGGGTAAACTTTTTACATGGCTCTGTTTAAGCCTATTGCTGTATTTTTACACAAGGGCTTTTGGCATGACAAATACCTAAGACTGGCTAATTGTGATGAACAGAGATGTACTTCTTCCATAGTCCTTAAGGTGGGACGTACATATCACCTGCATCTGTGTGACATCTGGTGATGTCATTCTTGCCACATACAGAGGACTTTAGATCTTGAAATGAAGCATACATGCTACTTGAGGTCTTTCTTCTTCTTACAAGATAGTTTACCTTCATGGCTTCATGTAATCCTAGTGGTTTTCAAAGACTCTTCCAAGCATGAACTTTGGGGTCATTTTCCAACCACAACAATCTGTCCCTGGTGTCCTGAATCATGCCCTTCTCATGTGTAAAATACATTCATTCCATCCCAATGGACCCATATTCTTAAATCATTCAGAAACCAACACATATGTTCAAAAATCAGGATTTCCTTTGCGAATCACATCAGAATTTATCTAGAAATGTACCCCCTCCCAAGTCATGCGTTCAAAATCAAAACAAGACATCTGGTGCAGTTCGCCTGCTGATAAATGACCATCAAACGGCTTAAGGGAACAAAGAGTTTACTTTCTTGTCATAGTTTGGTTACAGTCTATAGTCCAGTGTGACAAGAGAGCATACACCAACACTAGGGCCAAGGGAACTGGCCACACCATCTCTACATAATGGCTGAGAGAGGAACAATCATTACTTGCCAGAACAGCATGTCTGGCCAAATATACATAAGGATGCCAACTTCCTCAACTGGCTCTCAGTATTTTATTCATCTGTTCAGGGCCTAGTCCAACCACCAGACACTGGGCCTTCCCCATCAGCTAGACAATCTCCTGCAGGTTTGTTCTGAGCTTAACCCAACCACTAATTCTCCACAAATGTGCCCAGAGCTCAATCCCTCAATGATCAAGTTGACACCTGTGCCCAACCATGACAACATCTACTTCCAAAGTTAAAAAAAAAAAAATAGATCGGGCATAGGGCATGCAGGGGCACACCCATTCCAAAGGTAAATAAATAAATAAAAGTAAAAGAAAAGCAGGCCTCAAGTCAGTCCACAATCTAACAAGCAAAACGAAAGTAAGTCATAGCACTCCAATGTTACATACTTTGGTTCCATATCCTGCATTTGTCCCCCAAGATCTCAAGAACACCTCTCCCCTTGGCTTTGTTGAAGCTCAGCTCCCATGTCAGGTGCCATGTCTGAAGCTGTCCTGGAGAGTGATCCATCTGGGCACGTGGCTCAATGGCAGTCACACACTCACGGTTCCACTAGACATTACTCCAGTAGCTACTGAACAGTGATCCTATTCCTCTGATTCTACTAAGGATTGTCTGAATAAGGACTTTTTTCAGTAGCTCTTCCTCTGTGCCATATTGCTGTCTGAACCAAACTGTTTTCCATGAATACTTTGAAATCTAAGTGGCAGTGTTGCAGGGGACGGGTTTTGTATGTTTCTAGGTTCTTGTGCTCTGGAGTCTAAGTGCAGAGGACTTTAGTAGAGTTGATTAAAGAAGGGAAATAGTGAAACTCATGGACATGGATTCCATGAGAGGCAAGGGAAAGCCATCTGATGGACCACACTAAAATGTTGGGTTCTTCACTCAAAGATAAATCTCTGTAATACCTACAGTAATAGCAAAGATTATAAGCAGGGAGGGAAGGGAAAAGAGAGCTCCGCCAGCTACAAGGAGAGAGGGGATCATGCTACAGCAGAGAAAATAGGCCACACACCACAGACTGTAAGTAAGTAGTAAGACATCTGGTTGGGCTCACAGACTTTTCTTACTGGTCACTTGCATCTGAAGGGGTATGATCTCACCAGAAAGGGAGGGCATAGAGTCTGGCAGATAGGAGGTAACCATCCTGCAAATGATCTCCTACTCTTATTCCATCTACCTTTGAATCTACTCTTATAATAAGACTGTATTTTATCCGCGTTTTATCTCTGGCCAGAGGGTGACATCCAATACCCATCAGGATGGAGCCAAGGGCGGTGCAGGAGAAGCAAAACTGAAAAAAAAAATCAACAAACCATAATTCAGAAAATCAGAGTCTCTACATCAACCACCTGGAACCAGGCCAGCCTAATCTCTCCCCATCCTAAATCTCATGTAAATTTGTAGAAGATGGGGTGGTGAGATTGTAAGAGCCTAAAGATAGGGAGGAGAAATGATATGCAAGATACTCCATACAAGTTAGGGCTGAAGTAATCATAATAGGACTTTGCATAACCTGCTCAAGGACCAACATATCATTGAACTCCCAATGTCTAGCATGGATGACAAGTACTCCAATCCTTGGAGACAAGGGATTAACAGCTACAATAGTGTTCCTATACTGAAGGGGAACACAAAAAAGACCTCTAGGCAATGCCACTGAGTCCTTACACCTCATCAGAGAAGAGGACCGAAAGGAAAGTTTGACATGCACACTATAGGATGCTCCAGAAATGGGGAAGGAGGGGCCACTGGGAGAAAAGGAGAAAGGGGGGAAAGGAAAGGGAAAAGATGGGAAGGGAGCAAGAGGATGCAGGGAGGGGTGGAGGGAGGGAGGGGAATGGGGTACTTATCAACTTTGTATGAGTGGAAGAAATAAAAAAATTAATTAATAAATTAATTAAATAAAATAAAATGTTGTGTTCTTGTGTCTAGGGATTGAGGCGGGAGAGCAGCCTAAGAGGACTAGAGGACAGAAAGAAAAGAACTCACAGACATGGACTGTGTAAGTGGCAAGTAAGCCAGAAAAGAACGGACAGACTCCACACATGGAATCTGTGAGGGGCAAGAGAAAGCCAGCAAAGATCTTACAGACTCCAGACATGCAATCCATGGTCCAGAGAAAGCCAATAAAGGAACTCTTTCCAGAGGTGGAATCTGTGAAGAACAAAGGAGCCAAAAATGGCTGCCAGGATCAGGGGTAATTATAGAGTTAAGCAGGCCTAGAAAAGTAGCTTTTCCTCATTGGTTAGTTCCAGTTTTTGCAAACCTGATTAAGAGATTTTGGTCCTCTACAAATCATCAGTCTGTTCATACTGAGGCCCAACACAGCTGATCTAGAGCCAAACTCATGGTAGAGTTTATCTGCATTGGAGAGCTTATCTCCATATCCTTTCATAAACAGAGTGTGGGGAAGTTGGTGACTTTACCTCTGTAAAGGACTAGAACCAGTTCTTCCAGATTAGCAGGGTATGTTCGGTCATGGTAATCCCAATAGTGGGGGATGATCTATGAAGATCTTCAAAGACCTTCCCTGTATGGCTGATCTAAAACTGCCACCCCAGGAGCCCTGCTCCCACAGTTTGTTTTCTTACACAGTCATACAGAATTAATACCACGTGTTTGCTGCATAGGGTGATAGCTATGATCTCCTGAGCAAGTGGTTGGTTTGTACCTGGGGTCACTTTAGCACAGATGGAGAAATCCACAAAGGCTACACCAGAATACAGGAAGCAGAAACTCTAGGAAGTCTTGGGCAGAGACTATAGAGCATTCTCAAAACCATCTCCCCAAACCATCATGCCATCCCAGAGCCCTAGAGCTGTGGTCACAGTGGCAGTGCCAGAGATCTCAGAACAGTTTTTAGAATCTCTTCTATAATATCTTGATAATTTCTTCTGTCTGTATTAAGCTTCAGAAGGAAAAAAAAAGAAAGAGAAAGAAACTTCTTCCCTTCCTTCTCTACCACAGACTGAAAGTTTGCAATTTCTACTGTTTCATTTCTAGTTATGGAAGTCTTTACTTACATAACATCTTTGCTCTCTCCTTTCACTGTGAGTACTGCCAGTAGCCATACCACAGCACAAATACTTTGCTGATGAATTTCTTCTTATTAATATACTAGTTTATTATGCTTAGTGCTGTGTTATCCATAGTCTTAAAAGTCATAAGGCATCTCAGTCTTTTTTGGTAACTTTTAACAAGATTGGCCTTTAGTAAAGACTGTGTGTGTGTGTGTGTGTGTGTGTGTGTGTGTGTGTGTGTGTGTGTGTTTGTGTGCGCGCGCGCATGTGTCAGAGCTCACTGTGTGTCTCTGTGGAGGACCAAAGGTGACTTTAGAAATCGTCCTATCGACTCTCGACCTTTCTGACTCCAGAGAGATGCCCTTGTCCATTCTCTTAGGTTCCAATGAAGGCTCCATTAGCAAAAGGTGCAACAAGCAACCTGTCCTATACCCCGGCCAGCACAGATCACCAGCCACACCCTAACTATCCCGCCCAGAAGTACCACTCCCGGAGCAGCAAGGCCTGGTTCCTGGAGCAGCAGCGAGGACAAGCGAGGGTCGGCACGCTCCAAGCATAGCGCCCCCTCCAGCACGAAGACCCTCCTGCCCAAAGAGTCGCGGCTGGATACCTTCTGGGACTAGGGACACACAGTGAGCCCGACCGTCCTTCAGTGGGGGCGACCACTCACCAGACAACAAGAACAGCAAAAACTAGAGAACAGCCACTTGCATTCAGACTTGAGAATTCCAGACACCCAGGTTCCGCCTGAACCCCTGGACTGTCTGCCCGTGGGCCCGGCAATTGAGGTGGAAGTAAGGTACACATTGTGGAAGTCACTGACCTCGGTTACCTACCTTCACCATATCTGAACTGACTTTAACCTATAGGGAAAAAAAGAAGAAAAGAAAGAGAAGTTACAAAAGGAATGTTTCAGTGTTCCAGCGGGGGCCTTGTAAGTCTGCTAGTTTCGCAGTGGTTTTTTTTTTTTTTTTTTTTTTTTGGCTGGGCCCGGGAATCCCGTTCCCCATAGGTGGATGGATACCCAGGGGAGGGAGTCACAGTCACACTCCACACACAGTCACTTGGCACACGATGTGTTCAGGGGTCTGGGCTCAGACTGCACTCTGGGGACCCCTCACACCCAGCCACTGGCTCCTTGCGGTTATTGCTGGTTGAGAAACACAAGCTTCTTGGACCAGAAGGCAGCGCACAGAAGTTCGATTTGTGCTATGCGATAGCAGCAGCAGCAGCAGCAGCAGCAGCAGCAGCAGCAGCAGCAGCAGCAGCAGTTCCATTTGTGCTATGCGATAGCAGCAGCAGCAGCAGCAGCAGCAGCAGCAGCAGCAGCAGCCGCCGCCGCCGCCCTCCTAAAGGGAGCAAGGCAGCCTCCTTGTTTATAAAACCTCTGTGAGCCCCAGAGCCAAGCTCAGCCAGGATGCAGCAAAGAAACAAGGGCAACATGAACTCTGGGACATGAGAAGTCTTTGCTTTGCACTGTGCTTTTCTTTAAACATGCACACGCACGCGCGCGCGCACACACACACACACAAAGGGACCCATGCTTCTTTGGAAGCAAGGACTCTGACGGCAAGATGCCCACCAAGAAGGTGGGTCTGAGATGAAACATGTATGTATTAATTTATACGATGGAGTTCTACGTTTTTCTGTAAAGCATGAAACAGGCAGTATGGGAGCAAGCCACGCTCATCATGCCACCCCGGCACACTACGTATGCGGTCATATTATTTTTGTATGTTGTGTACAACAAGAGCTCTCCAAGGTGATGTATGTATATGAGAAACTTAACCATGTATCATTCCAGCACATTCGGTTGTACATTTTAGTCTTTGGTTTTACTTTCTCTTCCTTGTTGGTAACAGAGCACAGACTTTACAGATTGCAGCTAGTTACCAAGACGAGACAAGAACGCAGAACAGATGCTAGAAGAGAATAGGAAAGAACGTTTGTGAATTACAGTTGTTTCCCCCTCCCCCCTCCAAAAAATAGCCTAGCTGGCCTTATTTGTGAAGCAGAATTGCTTTAGCACAGGGAAGTATTTTTTCACATTTTCTTTGTGTAAAATTTGTATTAAACTTAAATATCTTTTTGGAAAAAAAAATAAAGAAATCATCCTAGATTGCTTCTAACTCCTTTTTACTTCACTTTGTGATTTCCCAGGCTCAACCCACCAGAGCTGAAAGTGCAGGCCACTGCAGTTTCTACCTGGTGCTTTGACATGAGACCTGGGATCTGAACTCAGGACCTTCTGGTTGCAAGGCAGAGTCTTAATCCTTGAGCCATCTCTCCAGCCCCCAAATGGTCTTTGTTTTCCTCAGTTCTATGAATGTTCTGATTAGGAACACTTAGGTAATTGTAGGGAAGTTCCAGATGTCTCAAATCTTCCCTTATGAGTCTTTCCTAGAATTGCTATTAATTTTCCATTTTTTCCTATAAATAAAGTTCTTTGAAAACTGTTCTAGTCTCTACTGTTTACCTATTTCGAATGTCACTTGGAGAGTTTTGAGTATTTGTATAGTAACAGTGCTTCTTAGAAGTAATATTTTCAGTTAACTTTCTGTTGTTATGGCAAAACACTTGAGACTGAGTAATTTATAAAGGAAGACTGATGTGGCTCATGTTTCTGGAGGCTAAGAAGTTCAATAGCAAGTGCCTTGCATCTATGTAGATTCTGGAGAGGATCTTTTTGTAGGGACATCTTATTAGAGGATCTTTTTGTAGGGACATCTTATTAACGGTAGTGGGGACTTTGCTGAAACAGACAAGATGAGGTGTTTCCTCAAGTCTCTCTGCCTTTCTTTTTTAAGAGAATGTTGTCCATATAATTTCATTGAATCCTAATTACCCCGCCCATGGGCCTCATCTCCCACACATATTAAGTTGGGGTTTCCATTTCAAGCATATTAAATTTGAGAGGATGCATATGAGTTAGAGAACATCGATAAAGGTATTCAAAAAAGTTCCCAGTGCATCTCATTAGAAATGTTCGAGTGTTGTTATTCGTTACAGCATAGCAAGACATACTTTCTTCAGGGTCATTGGCATAGATACAAAGTCAGTAATGTGATTTGGCAGGATGGATGGAAGGTAGGGCTCCACTGTAAACACAGAATGGACAAGAGGATATTTGCAGCTGGGAAACACTGGTGAAGAAGCACTGGACAACATCAATCAGTATACTGTGAACTTACCAAGTGTTCGTTTGAATCTTAAATGTACCTCCAAAGTTTATATGCTGAAATCTTGGTCCACCAATGCAGAAGAGTTCGGCAGTGACTAGATCATGCATATTCTCACTTCACGAGTGGATTAATCCATCAAATGATGAATTCATCATTGAATGGAGTATTGTGAAACAATGAAAACTATGCAGACCTTGACCTTTAAACTTTTGCTCTACTTCTGCTTCTGAACACTATGAGACAAGCTCTTTTGTTCCACCTTATGATCCCTACAATAGCATCAAGTCAAACCAGAGCCCAGAATTTACAGCCAAGTGATCTTGTATTAAAACTACTGAAACTGTGGACCAACACAGTTCTTTCCTCTTCTCAAATTATTTATCTTGAGTCTTTTAGGATGACATAAAGCAAACTAACAAAATAATGTAGCAGTATCATTGCTAAGAGGATGCCAAGATGTTAAAGGTATCTACAGATAGATGGGAAATGAGGAACGAATAAGAGGCTGAGGTCTATGAGATATCAGAGACAGGAAGTGATTTATAAACTGATTTAGACAAGTTCCTTGCTAAGGTTAGAATTTTAGAGAGAAGTACACAGATAGGAGAAAGCAGAAGAGCCTGATTAAATTTCTCCAAGCAAAGTTTTGTTAAATAATAGACCTTTATAAAGCTAATGGCTTGCCTCTAGACAATTTGCTTTTTTTATCTCCAATCTACATGATTATTCTTTATCAAAGATTTTAGTCCACATATCAAGTGGTAAAATTTGCAAATTTCTCTCTAAATTGAAAACTGACTTAAACAAACAACTAAGTAAACATCATGTCCTGAAAGTGGTATAGATCTGTAAGATCAACAAGGAATGTGAAAAACTATGCTCCACAAAACATTGTGAGAGAAGCTGATAAATTCAGCATATGGAGAAGTGATTAAAAGTGAATTAGTTTCTTCAGGTAAAAGTCACAACATGCTGGACTTTATTATTCATCAAAGATCAAACCCAAAGCAGATAATAAATGATGAATATAAATAGTTCTTCAGGCAAGAACTTATCTTTCTATTTTCTCAAGTGGAAAGAAAACATCTTAATATACAATCTAAAATATTGTTGCTCATGTGATGGCTTGTGGCAATTTACAATTCAAATCTTAACTTTTTTCATTTTTTATTATATTTATGTATGTATCAGAGAGCACTGTGTGTGACTGTGGAGGTCAAGGATAATTCCAGGAACCACACTGGATTGTGATAATTCCTCTTTGCTTTGCTCTGGACCTCCCAATGTTCTGCTTTCTGGAGCCAAAAAGTTCAGGGTGCCTCCATTTCTTCCTGGTGCTTTTATGTGGAACCTGGTATCTGAACTCACATCCTTCTGCTTGCAAGGCAGAGTTTTAAACTGTGAACCATCTTTCCAGCCCAAATTTTTTCATTATTTTTGACAAAATATTACTCAACCAGTCCATTTGTCCCATTTAGATTTGACTTTTATAAAACAGATATCAAAACTGTGAAGGACACCAGAATTTCCATTCCCCACCCTTCTGCTGAGGCACGTAATGCTTTAAGATATGCCATCCAAAAATATGACGGTGTTACAAACAATCTAAAAGCTTAAAGCTGAAGGGATTTGAGAAAATAGTAAATGTAGAGTGTCCCTGACAACCCATCCCCCATTTCTTCCCTCATGGTGGTCATATTCTCATGTGAAGGAAGGTGTCCTTCTATCTAGAAGAGAGGAGTGTGGATGTGTACTTTCCCTACAAAGGGGAAATAAAATATCTAGGAAGAGTGAACGAGTCCAACTTAAAGAAGAGTCAATACACTTATTCAAGTTTCTCAGAGAAGCATGGAAGACTCAGGCTGTTCTACCAGCAAAAAGTTGCAAAGGTAACTTACTGGCAGATCCATTACCAGAAGTTTGTCATCGCTCACCTTAACCACCTGTCAATTGTTTTTCTCTCATGTGTTGATGAGTGGAGTCTCCAGGACAGGAAGTAATTGTCCTAGAAAGGACTCATGAGAATCTCTCAGTGCTCCACAAGGGAATGTTAATGGCTCAATTTTGTGAGGTTCTCCCAGGGCTGCATAGGTTCAAGACAGAAATTGTCATCCAAAGTCAGGGGAAATGACTACTCTTTAAGCATCCCTATTTCTAATATGAACATAAGATAATAACAAACTTACCTTTTCTCAAGGTCTATCTTGCCAATTTCTCACCACTTTATTTCAACCTATTTCTCCATGAGCCTCTAAAGTTCATTGTACAGAACATAAAAACACACAATCCAGCTACTTGTTCATGCCTTTATACTCCTCGGAAATGCCCTTGTTCCACATAAAAGTAAATTAAATAAATGTGTATGTTTTTCTTTTGCTAATCTTTCTTTTGTTATAGGATCCAAACCTAGTGAAGCCATCAAAAGACAAAGCTATAACCAATTTGGCTTAAAGACATTTGGAGGAATTTTTTCAGGATTCAGGAAATAGATAACCATGAATATTAACAGGTTTAAAAAATTGATCTGCCAAGTCGTCAGGCAGTTTTTAATACATAAAAAAACAGAAGTGAGTGACAGAAACAGATAATAGCCTTCTGATTGGTGCTTAACTTACCTGAATGCTTTGAATAGCAGATGCCACATCAGTGCATTCAGCCAACCTTGGGTCAAAAATATTTGAAAATAAATATAGTACCTTCACAGAACATTTCCAAAACAGACTTTTTCCTTTATATACATTTTCTAAATTCTATAGTTGCTATATTATAAATTGCATATTATAAGACCTGTTCACAAAGGATTATACTGTGTTATTAGACATTTAAAAATTATTAAACTACATAAGAGGATTCTGTGTGAAATACCATATCAACAGATTGTACTTTCTGCATAGGGTCCTGCAGTCAATCTCTCATGGACTACATGGTAAAATATTGTTGGTTATGCACATGTTCCAGAAGGAACGAATATTTCTGTGATAATATAAGCCGACATTACAAACAAATCATCATTTTGATAATACAGACTTGATGGTGTCGAAAATCATTATTGACAAAGCTCCTCTCTAGAATTCAGCCACTCAGCCGGGCCTCACCGCGACCTAGGTAAGCTCCACCCCCACACACCCCCAGAACCCCAGGCCAAATAATTCACTTTAGTGAAAAACGCACAGAAAATGAAAGAAGATCTTAAGAGTTAAAATGACAATGCCAAAGTCAAAGTGCAAATCCATGAGAAACAACACTCAAGTAAACAAATCTCCCACTGAAGGAATTAATCCCATAATGCTAGACTCCAACCAGAACAAAACCATGGAAAATGGCCAAGAAAGCCTGACTCAGGATAATGACTTTCAAAATATGATCATTACCATGTTCAATATTTTGAAAGAGGAAATCCGGGAGGAATTAAATAATCGAATCAATCGCTTTGAAGAGGAACACAACAGACACTTGGAAGAGTTGAGAAAAACAGTGCAAGAAACAAAAACTGGCATAGCACAGTTAAAGCAGACTCAAGCAGAGTTTAAAACTGAGCTAAAAGACAAGTTATCTTCAACCCAGAACTCCACAGAGAGTCTTATCAGCAGAACTTATGAAGCAGAAAAAAGAATTTCAGATATAGAAGATAAAGTGGGAGTATTAACCAGCTCAATGGAAGAGGTTGTTAAAGCCAAAAAGATACTTGAGAGAAATATCCAAGAGATATGGGACACCCTGAAGAAGCCTAATAGCATAATCATGGAATACCAGAGCAAGAATCTCAAAATACTACCCCTGAGGAAATTTTTCAAACGATCATCAATGAAAACTTTCCTCACCTAAAAAAAGAGAGGCCCATCCATATACAAGAGGCATTCCGCACCCCAAACAGATATGACCAAAACAGAAGCTTGCCACAGCAAATAATAGTCAAAATACTCCACATTCAAGATAAAGAACTGGTGCTGAGAGCTTCAAGGGAGAAAAAACAAGTCACTTTTAAAGGTAAACCTATTAAAATAACAAATGACTTCTCAGTCGAAACAGTAAAAGCAAGAAGAGCTTGGAGAGACATACTTCAAGTATTGAATGAGCAAAAATGTCAACCCAGGCTGATTTAACCTGCAAAACTATCCATCATGATCGAGGGAAAAAGAAAAATCTTCCAGCACAAAGACAACTTGAAGGGATACATGTCCACCAAACCAGGCCTTCAAAAAATGCTAGAAATGATACTCAAGCTTGAAGAAAAAAAGAAGGCATATCCGGGAAAACAGAAGGGAAGTATAACACCATTAAAAGCGTATCAATATACTTATAAAAACTACTAAACATAATAAATGTCTGGAATTAAAAATAGATTCTCCATTATAACACTAAATGTTAATGGAATTAACTCACCGATCAAGAGACGCAGATTATAAATTTAGATTAAAAATCACAATCCATCAATCTGCTGCCTACAGGAAACCCATCTCACCAAAAAAGATAGGAACGCCATAAAAATAAAAGGCTGGTGAACAATTCTAGAAGCTAATGGAAGCAGAAAACAGGCAGGGTAGCCATTATGCTATCATACAAAGTGGATTTCAAACCAAAGAAAATCATAAGAGACATGGATGGATACTACATTTTAGTCACGGGTACAATTCACCAGGAAGACTTCACAATACTGAACATATATGCACCGAACACGGCTCCTTCCACATTCATTAAGCAAACCCTACAACGTCTAAAGCGAAAAATCAATCCCAAAACGATAATTCTTGGGATTTCAATACTGCCCTCTCAACATGAGATAGATCTACAGGTAAAAAACTTAACAGAGACACTTTGGAGCTTAACCAAACCCTTCCTGAAATGGACCTTACAGATCTCTATCATACTTTTCATCCATGCACCAAAGAATACACATTTTTTTCAGCAGCACACGGAACTTTCTCCAAAATAGATCACATATTGGCCCACAAAACGAATATCCACACATACAGGAATGTTGAAATTCTAGCCTGTACCTTATCAGACCACCAAGGCTTAAAGCTTGACATCCACAACACAACAAGCAACAGAAAATACACTAACTCCTGGTAACTTAACACTATGATGCTGAATGAGAATTGGATTCAGGAAGAAATTGAAAAGGAAATTCAAGATTTCCTGAAAGTGAATGATAATGAAAATACAACTTACCAAAATCTCTGGGACACAGTGAAAGCTGTCCTAAGAGGTAAGTTCATAGCTCTTAATGCCTACTTCAAAAAATGTTAACATCAAACATAAATAAATTAACAATGCAGCTAAAAGCTTTAGAGACACTAGAGCAATCTGATCCGAAAAGCAGTAGAAGGGAGGAGATTAGCAAAATAAGGGGAGAAATATCTGAAATCGAAATTAGAAAAACGATAGAGAAATCAACCAGTCAAAAACCTGGTTTTTTGAAAAAATCAATAAGATTGATACACCCCTGGCTAAATTAACCAAAAGCAAGAGAGAGAAAACCCAAATTAACAAAATTGGAAATGAAAATGGAGTTATCACTACTGAAACCCAAGAAATCCAGAGAATTCTAATGTCATATTTCAAAAACTTATACTCTGTGAAGTTTGACAACACAAAAGAGATGGATGAATTTGTAAGTAAACACAACTTACCTAAATCGAATCAGGAAGGTGTGAATTATTTGAATAGTCCTATAACATATGAGGAAATTGAGGAAGTAATCTCAAATATTCCCACCAAAAAATGTGCTGGACCAGATGGATTCAGCACAGAGTTCTAACACACATTTAAGGAGCTAATAACACCAATATTCCTTAAAATGTTCCACCAAATAGCAAAGGAAGGAATACTACAAATTCCTTCTATGAAGCTAATATAGTCTTAATCCCAAAACCTAATAAAGATACACTTAAAAAGAAAACTATAGCCAATCTCTCTGATGAACACAAAAGATTCTCAACAAAGTCTTAGAAAATCAGATTCCAAAAAATATCAAAAAGATCATTCACGGGGATCAAGTAGGCTTTATCCCAGGCACACAAGATTGGTTCAGTATATGCAAATCAATAAATGTAATTCACCATATAAAATAGTCCAATGTTCAAGACCACATGATACTCTCGATAGATGCAGAAAAAGCTTTTGACAAGATCCAACAGCCCTTTATTTTCAAAACCGTAGAGAAGGTTGGAATGGAAGGAACCTTTAATCAATATAATAAAAGCTGTAAACAATAAGCCAATAGCAAGGATTATACTCAATGGGGAAAAACTTGAAGCATTCCCACTTCGATCAACAACTAGCCAGGGCTGTCCACTCTCACCACTTCTTTTCAACATTGTACTTGAAGTCTTAGCTGAAGCCATAAGACAAGAAAGGGACATAAGAGGGATTCAAATCGGCAAGGAAGAAGTCAAGTTATCTCGATTGGCAGATGATATGGTCCTATACCTGAGTGATCCCAAAAACTCCACCAAGAAGCTTCTGGAACTAATTGAGAAGTTCAGCAGGATACAAAATAAATGTGCAAAAATCAGAGGCCTTCCTATATACCCAGAATGAAAGAAGTGAAAAAGCCCTGAGAGACTCAATCCCATTTACTATAGCCCCTAAAAAAATGAAATACCTTGGTATAAACCTAACCAAGGAGGTAAAAGACTTTTACAATGATAACTTTAAAACCCTAACGAAAGAAATTGCAGAGGACACCAGAAGGTGGAAAGACCTCCCATGTTCCTGGATTGGCAGAATCAACATCGTAAAAATGACCATCCTACCAAAGGCAATATACAAATTCAATGCTATAACAATTAAAATCCCAAAGCAATTCTTCAAAGAAGTTGACCAAACAATCTCAAAGTTCATATGGAGGCACAAAAGACCCAGGATAGTAAAGACAATCCTGAGTAACAAAAGCACCGCTGAAGGTATCACCCCATACCAAACCTTAGTCTATACTACAAATCCATAGTTACAAAAACAGCCTGGTACTGGCTCCAAAATAGACATACAGATCAATGGATAAGGATTGAAGACCCAGATATAAGCCCACAGAATTACAGTAGTTTCATCTTTGACAAAGGGGCCCAAAAAATCCAATGGAAAAAGAACAGTATCTTCAACAAATGGTGCTGGCAAAACTGGATCTCCACATGCAGAAGATTAAAACTGGACCTGTACTTGTCACCATGTACAAGACTTAATTCCAAATGGATTAAGGACCTTGATATAAGGCCAGAGACTATAAAAACTATAGTTGAAAGGATAGGAAACTCCCTTGAGCTGATTGGGCTGGGCCAACATTTCCTAAACAGACATCCAATGGCACAGTCACTGCTACCAACTCTCAACAGTTGGGATCTTGTGAAATTAAAGAGCTTCTGTTCAGATAAAGAGATTGTAACATGAGCTCAAAGGCAACCCACAGAATGGGAGAAAATCTTCAATATCCACATATCTGATAGAGCCCTATTATCCAGAGTGCACAAAGAACTTAGAAAACTAAACACCAAGGAAACTAATGGACCAATTAAAAAATGGGCCTTGGAGCTTAAAAGAAATTTGACCAGGGATGAAATTAAAATGTCCAATAAATATCTTAAAAAATGATCCACTTCCTTAGCCATCAGGGAAATGCAATCAAAACTTCCCTGAGATATCATCTCACCCCGGTCAGGATGGCAAAAATCCACAATACAAACAACAAATGCTGGAGAATATGTGGAGAGCGGTGAACTCTCCTATATTGCTGGTGGGAATGCAGGCTCATACAGCCACTCTGGCGAGCCATCTGGAGATTCTTAAAGAAATTAAAGATTGAAATGCCATTTGACCCTGTTATTCCACTTTTGGGAATAACCCCACATACAGCAAAAATTCACCTCGATAGCAGAAGCACAACCATGTTCATAGCAGCACTGTTTACAATAACAACATCATGGAATCAACCCAAATGTCCAACAGTTGATGAGTGGATAAGGAAACTATGGTACATCTATACAATGGAGTACTACTCAGCCATCAAAAACGATGAATTACTGGAATTTGCCGGGAAATGGATGTTATTAGAAACAATTATATTAAGTGAAGTATCCCAGACCCAGGAAATTAAGCGCCATATGTACTCCCTAATAGGTGGCTCCTAGTACCAAACCCACCCAGCCAACTAGAGACACTCAAAGATAAATCTCTGTAATACCTACAGTAGTTTCAATGATTATGAACAGGATGGATGGGGTAGGAGGGCCACACCAGAAGCAAGGATAAAGGGGACCATGTTACAGCAGAGAAAATAGGCCTCCATCAAAGACTGCAAGTATGTAATGAGACATCTAGTTAAGTTCACAGACTTTCGTTCCTGATCATTTACAACTGAGGGGGCATGATCTCACCAGAAGGGGAGGGCATATAGTCTGGCAGATAAAAAGTAACTATTTTGCAAATGGGTGATTGACCCCTCCCTCATTGTGGTTTTCTACTTTTATTACATCTGTCTTTGAATATACTCTTATAACAAGACTCTGGTTTAAAAGATTTTTATATCTGGCCAGGTGGTGAAATACAATACCCATCAGGATGGAGTGAAGAGCATTACAGGAGCAGCAAAACTGCAAAAGAAAATCAACAAACCATAATCCAGAACTTCAGAGACTCTATATCATTCACCTAGGACTAGGCCAGCCTAATCTCTCTCCATCCTGAAGCTCAGGGAAATTTGCGGAAGAGGAGGTGGTAAGATTGTAAGAGCACAAGGATGGGAGGAGCAATGATATGTGAGATACTCGACACAATTTAGGGCCGAAACAATCATAATAGGTCTTTGCATGCCCTGCACCATGTCCCACACACTATTGGCCCCATAAAGTCTAGAATTTGCTAAAGGCACCAAGATCCTTGGAGGCAAGGAATTGACAGCCATAGTAGTGTTCCTATACTTAAGGGGAACACAGGAAACGGTTCAGGGAAAAGCCACTGGGCCCTTGAAAGTCATCAGAGAGGAGGGCCCAGAGGAGAATCTGGCATGCACATTAAAGGATTCCCCAGGAATTGGGGGGGAGGCACTGGGGGATGTGGAGGAAGAGGTGAGGGGATGGGGAGCAGGGGGGTAGGGGGGAGGAAGATGGAGGGAGGGAACCAGTGTACATATTAAGTTTGTATGAGCGGAAATAATAATAAAAAATGAAAAAAAAGAATTCAGTATAATGAATGAATACATGACACTTTAAAGAATACATATCTCTTTCAAGTTGAATTTTATTATTAAATGTCTCTTTCTACCCCTTCTTTCACACTGTAGGATTCTTGTAATTTGAAATAATCTTTCAAAAACTTTAAGTAATAGATGATATAACACTATGTTTTAATTCTACTCTATTCCATAAATGCTAGTCATGACTGTCCTGGATTACTGGAAACAGAACTGATATAGCACACAGTTGTAATTGTCTATTTTGTACCATCCAGGTTCCCCTCCAAAATGTATCCGTTATCAAGTTCCTCACACCTGCTCTGCTCCCTCAAAACCTCATGAATTCAGGATGAAAATGAAGGATTAGATTTCATCTTCTGCCACTCCTTTCCTTGCCCTCTTTTCCATCATTAAAGTATGGTATTCCGCAGGGTGTCTTAGATGTATCTAGTGTGAAACAGTTGAAAATTTATTTTTAATTTAGTAATTGCTATTGCCTAAAATATTCTTATGCCTTCATGACTTTCTAATAACTGAAGCTTACTGAGGAGATCAAACAAAAAAAACTGTCTTGAATTTATTGCCTTATTGAATTGAAAAATACAGCCTAAAATGTACCTAATTCCTAGCAAGTTTCTACTTTGGATGATTAACCTTTAGCATAGGGAGGTATGAATTCAGCTGCTCTAAACCCTCCTCTAAACACTGACAGGAAGAAAGGATATTATTAACATCATGATGAAAGTCACAGAAGAATTTTCTGGACTTTGCCACCTAAGTCTCCATACAACTACCATTTGTTAAGTTGATATGCAAATACCTGGGTCAATTACAATAAATGGTTGAACTTAATTTTTTTTCACCTTAGAATGATAGAAGAGCAACAAGATCTTAGTAGAAAACATTGAATACTCTTGCAACATCCTTGAGTTTCTGCTCAACAAGGTACTAAGAAAATATTCCACATGCAATTTTATTTTATTCTATATTAATTTGTGTGTGTGTGTATGTGCGTATGTGTGTGTGTGTGACTGTAACTCTTTGTATATATCAGAGGGCACTGTGTGTCCCTATGGAGGCCCAAGGGTGACTTCGGGAGTCATCCTGGATTGCTTCTACTTCCTTTTTGCTTCACTCTAAGCTTTGCTAGGCTCTGTCCACCAGGGTCAGAAGTGCAAGCTGCCACCATTTCCCCCTGGTGTTTTTATGTGGGATCCAAACTCAGACCCTTCTGCTTAAGAGCCAGAATCAAAACCCCTGAGCCATCTCTCCAGACCTTGACATCCAATTTTAAAATAGGTTCATGTGGAAGATTTTGCCTAACTGTGGAGTAATAAGTATATTCTGAGCTTGCTCAAGACAGGCTACACTGAGCTAGGATGTTTGACAGATGATGCATACATTATATACATTTTTAATTTACAATCTTTTGTAAACTTTGAAACAAAATCTCAAAAGTCAAGGAGCATGTTGTTCAAACACTTCTACATAAAGTAAACCAACATTTTTGTTATGAATTTATATATCATCACTTAAATAACCCCCATGCTGTGACTTAAATTAATAGAGGAAAAGGTTTTCTTTCAACATCAAAATCCTGTCCAAATTCTTGGCACCCATAGATACTTCATTTGGAAAAGAAATCAAGGACAAGTAGATAATTTTTAAGACTTTTGCAGGACCTTATTAGTTCCTCTTAGATACTTGCATCATCCTGTTGTGCCCAGAGAATGATTTCTACATACAGCAAATACTAGAATGATCTGATATTTTTACTTTTTCTACCAACAGTTCAAGAAACTAGAGGAATGACAAAGCAGAAATTTAGTGTCAAGTTTATCTCTTTCCAGAGAATAGAAGCAATAGAAATTCACATGATGATCAGTATTAAAGCATTCAAGCTTAGTACAGCTCAGAATATAGTCTGGGATAAAATTAATTCAATATTTGAACCAGAAAAATTAATTTAAGTTAATTAATATGTAATCAAATATCACCAACAAAAATTATCTAATATATCCTAATATTAAATAGAAGAAATCATGAGTCTATAATTTAAATTTAACTGAATATCTTATATTTTAGCTAGTTTCTGAGTCTCTGTATTGTATGGAAGGCATCATTTGAAAATGAATTGCAACACAGTATTTTATTTATCAATTTTTAACATCCATTTTTGTCCTTGTGTTAGATTATTCTTCTTTGAGTGCAACAGCAAATAAAATATGAACAAACCTTGAACAACTTTACTGAGAAAATCATGTTTCTGTCCATACCATAAATCATTGTCTAATAAAAATACAAAAAAATCTCAAGTTGGGTATATTAATTGAACTAAAGTCTATGTTCCTCTGCCCTATTCCATGTCTGTATTACAGTCATTTACTAATGAGTCTCTTAATGAAGATAGCTAGGGAACTACATAAAAACGAGAGGTAAAAGTACTGTGTTCTTCACATTCAAAATATAATCCATGGACCAATGTCAGCAGCATTGTGTGGTAGTTTGTCTAATGTAGACACTCAGAACATTGAATTCAAATAACTTCAACAAGATCACTAAGGTCTTAATTAACTAAGATTACCTAAGGTGTTAATATATATATTGAGGTTAGTACATAACTACCTTTGATTATACACTTTGGAGAGGAATATATATAAGCAATTCAAAATTCCAAACAGAAGGCAGGAAAGACATAAAATGATAAAATCTTTCAGATGCAAGATATGTTCCCCATTGGCCAGTATTTACATATAGCAGGATGTCCTCGGTTACTGTGAACAGGCAAGCTGCTTTAGTGAAGGGACATGCAATGATCCTCCATCCTTAACTAGACTTGCAAGGCAAATGATCTAAAACAAGTTCTTTGTATTTTATGTAACTCCTCTGACAGCATCTGGATAGAACCTGCAGGTACAAAGAAAGAACATCAGGCATTTGATTTGCTAATCAAATTTAAACCTTGAATATAAACAAATAGATGAAATTATTTCCGTACATCAGCAAAATCTTCAGCCAACATGCCAGGCAATCTTGTTTTAAGTACACTCATATTGATAAAAACCTAATCTTAACTACATCGGTTTGAAGAACGTCCCTATTAGAATATATGATCGCCATGAGAATGTCAAGGACAAGTGTATATTAATAGGATTTGTAATCTCATCTTCTTAAAATTACCTTGGAAGATGCTGTCATTTTTCCTACCAAGGACAAGAAATATCAATATGTATAATAAAACTGACTCATATTTTATTTAGGTAGATTCTTATTCAGTGATTTGAAAGTATTTGCAAGGACCTTTCTTTAGCAGTTCTGGCAACTTACTATGAAGTATTTCATTTGTCTATCATGCCTATTGACAGCAGCACAGTGATTCAGAAATGGACTAATTGAATTTCTCTGCTCACATAACTACCAGATTTACTAAGGAGAGAGGGGAGAAAGTAGGGGCCTTGAGTGAGTCAGTTAACTGAATAGTTGCAAGATGGAATTGACTCATAATAATTGATCTATGGATAGCTTTCTCTTTTAGCTTCCTATTTTCACTGCCGTAATGGATATATGACCTCAAATATTTAGTGGAACAGATTTTCACTCATGTTCACAATTTCAGGTTATACTCCATTACAGAAGAAAATTTTAGCCAAGGGAACTAACCATATTCTATACAAGGCAAGGGCAAACGAGGGACTGACTAACTTGCTTTAACTATGCTGACTACGTGTTTTCTGACATCTGAGCTTGCCAGTCTGCCAAATCCCTATCATTTCTCCCTTTATCATATTCACCTGCCCAGGGAATGATCCCATTCTCCAAGGACTGAGTCTTTCTCCAAAAATGAGAAATCTCTTAACAGGTTGCGTTAGCTACATAATTCCTACTAAGTGTACCTAAAGGCTCAGTTATCAATTTTCAAGTTAAAATCTATAACTGATGATCACAACTGATGATCACACCTTCTGTGGTAGTTAATGTTTCACAGCTGTGAACATCAACTTAAAGGAAGAATCATTAATTATTTGTTTTATTTATTATTATTATCTTATATATTTTTGTGCATCACACATATGTCACAGTGCCACTTGTGGAGACTAGAAGTCAACTTTGTGGAATTGATTCTGTCCTAACACTTTTACATGAATTCTGAGGATCACATTTAAGTTGTGGGGTGTGTGGAGCAAGTGAATTTACAGATTGATCCATCTCACCAGCCCAGAAGAAATTCTTCTTAGATTCATATGCTTGACTCTAGAGATTTTTTACCCCAATTGCTTTTCTCCTTTGGTGAGTATGGAGAAGAAGGCAATGTGAACCTGAGTGCATGCTTCATGATGGCTAAGAGAAAGAGAAAAAGAGGAGGAAGAGGACCATGGCAAAACAGAATACGTGGAAGGACATACAAAGGTCAACTTCCTCTAATTAGGTCTCAACTCCAAAAGTTTCTACCATCTCACAATAATGCCAACTACTATAAATCTGCAAGTGTGACAGACCACACAATCTTACCACCTCTCAATGATCAGCCAAAATAGCCAGACCCAATCCTTCCTTTCCTGAGTCCTTTGGGAGAAGTTTTTATGCAAATCTTGACCACCTTTTCTCTACCTGCTATCAGTCCAGCCGAAAGAGGGCAAGTTAGGGACATGGCTGGATTAAGAGTATAATATTCTGTTCTGTGGGACAGTCTAAATGTGTAGCGAAAGTGCCGCAAGAAGTTTGCTTCTTTGCAGTTTCACTGACAAGAGACAGACATGCAACAAAGGAAAACAGACATAGAAAGACATTCTTGCCATAGGTTGAGAGAGAAATTTGAGTCATATTATCTCCACCAAGCAGCTAAGCTCTTTTTCTAAAGAGTTTTTCTAAAGAGTTCGTTACAACTCACTCTTCTTGTACCTGTAGGCAGAATTTCAGTTCTATGCCAGCATTTCTTTGATACTCATCTCAACTGGCAGTGTTTCTTTTCCATTTAACAACTGATTAGTGAAGAAGATCCTTCTCAGGTTGGGAGGAGTCAAAGGGAATCTACACCATCTATTCCACCAATTTATTCCATGATAGAAGAGAAGAGGAAATATGGTCAAAGTATATTATATAAATGTGTGAAAATGTCTTTGTTAAACCCATAACTGTGTACAATGATCAGATAGATATATATCTCAAAAATTTTCCTAATGTAGGATGTTCTCTGAGGTTGATTCTCTGTATTAACTACCTTCCCTTCAATAAATATGATGGATTTTAATATTGCCTGTACTTATCAGGAAGTAATCTATATTACAAGTAAAAGTCTTAACTGAAATTGACTTGAACAATAAAGAGAATATTGCTGAAAGCTTCCTGCTGCAATAGCAATAGCTACAGGAAGAGAAAAACTATGTCTGCTCAAATAGCTAAGCAATCTTTAGATGTGTTTCGTATAGTCAACCTAAATTAACACAAAGGTGGCTATCTTTCTTTTTATTATCCATGAGTGAATGATGATATTTTCATTTGGGACTGAAGTGACAAATCATTGTGTGGTGCAGTGTGTGTGTGTGTGTGTGTGTGTGTGTGTGTGTGTGTGTGTTTATGTGTGTATCTTTGGCAAAGGCCATGTAGCCACATGTAGATTAAGGCTGAGAAGAGGAGTCAAAGTAAAATAAAAAAAAAGTTCTATGAGGCGTTTTGAAACAGTTTTCCTTAGTCAAAAAATCAATATCAGAAGTGTGTGTGTGTGTGTGTGTGTGTGTGTGTGTGTGTGTGTGTGTGTGTGTGTTTATGTGTGTATCTTTGGCAAAAGCCATGTAGCCACATGTAGATTAAGACTGAGAAGAGGAGTCAAAGTAAAATAAAAAAAAAAGTTCTATGAGTTGTTTTGAAACAATTTTCCTTAGCCAAAAAATCAATATCAGAAGTGTGTGTGTGTGTTTATGTGTGTACCTTTGGCAAAAGCCATGTAGCCACATGTAAATTAAGGCTGAGAAGAGGAGTCAAAGTAAAATAAAAAAAAGTTGTATGAGGTGTTTTGAAACAGTTTTCCCTAGCCAAAAAATCAATAACAGAAGTATGGTGATTACAAGATCAGCCAGGGGCTGGACAAGGATTCTTACAGGATTATTGGTCCAAAGCTACAGTTCTTTCCGTGAACTGTGACTTGTGATGTCTTTCCTCATAGTTCTTGTTTTTCAATAGATGTATATAGACATGACTTTTAGACCCTACCAGCTCTACTGAGTTGGCATGTGGCTTAAGTGACTTTGCTCTGAATCTAGTAACATTGGCAGCATGTAACTACAAGGCTCTTTAGTTCATCAAGTGGTGTGAGCTCATCCATGCCTGCTTCTGGAAACAGACTAGGATTAATTTCATCTAACCCAAATGGCCGATGAAAAGGAACAATGTGGTCTTTTTCAGATAAGGATGCTGGGAGGAGAGACAAATAAATATTCATCACACCACAGAAAAATCATCAGGAATGATTTACATACTATGTAAATACTATGTAAATCATCAAAATATTCAGTTTCAATTTATTATGTTCAAATCCTGCTATTAGAAAGATCCAATTTCTAACCAATAAGTTCCAGGATGAAGATCGCAGCCTTGATGCAGGGAAACTAGAAAAGTAATGATTCAAGAAAGTCACAGGCACATCTTACTGGGCAGCTCTCTTCCTTCAAGGTTGATGTCTGACAGGTCAATTATGCAGTGCATACATTTTATCTACCATTAATCTCCAACTGTCTCAACAAACCCCACAATGTCGGTCTGTGCATTGTTTTATTTTGTAAGCACCAAGAAACACACACACAAAAAATTCCATTAAAAAATTCAAGTGAGCTTTTTTCTGTGATTAAATCCTGAGCACAAACTTACCTCACCTCTATTTGTTTCTCTCCTTTATCTCTTTTAGCATGATATTTTCTGGCTGAGGAATTAAAATAAGAGAGAAATTTTAAATAGAATGATTAGCTTTTAATGTTAACAATTACCACATAATAAATTTTCCTCTCTCATTACATACTTGCACAATGTACTCAGCTATGCCCCATTTAGCACCACATTATATAATTTTTAGCTAATTGTATGTTATTTCCTGTGTGAGATTATCACTGTGTTATGTCATTTATCTTATTGGAAGCTTTCTGCTCTCATGAACCACACAGAGCACAAACAACACAGAAACGTAGAGTGTAACTCTCATTATTACTGTATTTGGGAAGTTGTAATGAGGTAGTGTTTGGTAATTCATTACATAATGCAGTTCTCAGCCTTTCAATTCTAAAAGTTGTTTAGAATTGACTCAATATATCCAAAAATGTTTCAAATATATGTGTGTATGCATATCAGGTTGAAATGTTCCAGTAAAAATTATAGTTTCTTAAGCCAATTATCATGATGTAATCATCATTAGATGCTTTTATAATGAATCATCAAGACTTACCAAACACATTATGTCATAACAGAATTGCATTTTATTTATTCATATCATTTCATTCATGTGTGCCTGCTAGAATTCTGGCATATTCTAAGTTTAGGAATTTTGTATGCAAATTGTAATAAGATATATGCATCTTGTCTCAAAGAGTTTACCATTTACCTTGTCTTCTTGCTATGAATCTATAAAGTTCATAAGCTTCTCAACTTCTCTGTGTTTCAGCTTATTATCTATCAGGTAATGGTTTTGATTTTGATTTTGGTTTTGATTTTCAGCACCACATAAATAAGGCATTATGGCACACCCCTAGAATCCTAACTCTCGGGAGTTGGAGGCAGCAGTATCTGGAGTTTAAAGTTGTCTTTGGTTGTATAGTGTGCTTTAGGCTAACCTAAGAGATGAGATTCTGCCTTAAAATACACTCACACATACACACAGATGCATATACACATACACATATAAAGAAACACATATACATATGCACTGACACACAATAACACACATAAACACAAACACCTAAACATATATATAGAGACTCACATCAACAAAAATGTAAACATATATACCTATATATACGTATTTATATATACATAAACATACTCATATGCAAACATAGAAACATATATATACATATGCAAACACATCCATTTAGACAGATATATACAGTCAAATACAAATATACATGCACATACATATACACATGTACACAAACACATGTATGCTTGTACACAAACTTATGTACAAACACACATGCATAGAAACACCCACATATACACATGTATATAAATGCACATGTATGTAGACAAATAATATAGAAATACACACAAATGCACACTTTTATTCTAAAATATCTAAGAGAGCTACAGTTAAGAATTTGTCCCATGTGTAAAACAAATCATTTTGTCATTACCCTACAGTTTCCAGTAGCCATTTGTACCTATTCCCTAATTATTCCTTGTGTACCAGCCAAAGATCAAATTTAAGTTTGGTCTGACTGATTCATGCTGAAGACTATTATCAACACACATAAATAATTGTCCAAAGACTGCGTGCCACTCTGAACTGCCAAGTATGTACATCAATACAGATTTTATTTATACTAAAGCATTTTGATAGTTTTGATAGTTATCTTTTGAAAACTAGAAAAAATGTTGAATTTGATTTATAATTACAGCATGCAAATATTGATGGGAAGGCCTTGTAACTGGATTGTTAAATTAATACTCACATATTGAAAGATAAAAATTCAGATGACTGTCTAATGACAAATAGACCCCAGAACTCATCCCTTCAGACATTTCTTTTCAGCTATTATATTTTAAATAGATGTGTACATAACAGGCTATGAAAGATATGTTGATAAATATTGTTCAAAAAAATTGGTAAATATCATGTAATCAATGGTCTTCCAAGGTCTTTTTTGCTGCTTTTTTGTCTGACACAAATAAAATATGCAAGGATATAATTATTTATCTATATGTTGTCAATGTGATATCAGAGAGTGGTAAGATTTAATTTTCATCTGAAATTTTTTATCTTTAATTATACTCTTTGTTAGAAAAATCAGCCTTTTTTGACCTATTCAGAGAATCAGTCCCAATACTGAGCAATGTTGCAAGTTAAAAACATAACTAAATCAATTTACTTCTGAAAACATTTAAGAGGTGTTACTTGACAACAAGGAGATAGACCAAGAGCCTCAAACTCCAAGTCATCCTGGTTAGACTTATACAACTCTTCAAGAGCATATAAAATCTACTTATTTCAAATCTAAGAAAAAAAGCAACAAAACTGTATCTATCACACTATGTCATTTCCTAAGTGGCTCAGCTGTTTCATTTTTTAAGTTTGCATAAGTATTATCAAAAGCACTATGGCTGCTGCAGAGAAAGTCTAGATATCTCCCATGTTAATGGATAAAAACAAGTATTTTGAGAAGATATGCACAAAATACCAATCTGTCTTGGTTTATGTCCTATGGTGTAAGACTTATTCTCTACTTCCTTCACCATGAAGTTATGGAGCTGATCAGTATTTTTTGAACATATTGTCTGCTAATATATCTGGGATTCTCCTGGGCAGATATGGGTTCTACTTCAGGGATACAATATCATCCAGATGTTTAGCTCACTAGTGGGCATGCACTTCTGCGCAGCAATGAACACAGTTCTTCCCAAGTCTAGTTACTCCCACGAAGCAAATCTGGCCTCAGTCCAGGGCGATCAATAAGCTAATATACCTCCCAAAGTGTCCAACTCATAATTAACGCAGTTGGGTCATGAAGGTACCACTTAGTAGCTCTGGAAGAAGGCCTAACTTTCTGCCAGGCAGTGGTTCAGATGCCCTAGGAACTTGGCTCAGCACCTTTGCATACTAAATCATACCCTGTAAGGTTTCAGCAGTCTGTGATGCTGAATGGGTTCTGTATTTGTTTTAAAGCTTTTCCAGAGGTACTTTGGATAGCGCGCAATTCCTGTGATACAGAATAAAGTCAAGGAAAGTAAGGCAATTTAGAGCTCTTGAGTTAACATGTGAATTTAAATATACCTCCTTCAAGAAAGGAAGGTGGTTTCATCTACAGCTCCAACTGACTACTTGAATGATCAATTTTCTTATAAATGCTTGGTTTTATGCTATTTCTTTTTTAAAAATGTTTATTTGTTTATTATTATTTGTTATTTATTCAATTGTGAATATGTATGCATGTGTGTGTGTGTGTGTGTGTGTGTGTGTGTATGTATGTGTGTGTAGAACCACGGACGAATCCGGGAACCACCATGGACGGCTCCACCTCCTCCTTGTTTACTCTGCCCCGGGATTCACAGGCTCCGCCCTACCAGGACAGGAAACGCAGGCCGCCCCTGCTCCCGCGTCTATATGTGGGGTCTAGGATCCGAACTCAGGACCTTCCGCCTGTAAAGCAGATGCTTAACCCCTGAGCCACTTCTCCAGCCCCGTTTTATGCTATTTCTAACACTTCATATATTTTCTGATATGGCATGTTGCCTGCAAATTCTGGCTAGAATAGCCCATCAAAATGTTGCTTTTGTTTCTGGCATATTCCAGTCTTCCTTTTTGTATACCTTCCCAACAAATCCAGTCTTTTCTGGAATACTTCAGGAAACACCACAGAAAAGTGTAATGCTTTGACCAGCAGACTGCTTCCATCTGAGGGTGTAGAGGGAAGTGCCCATGTTACATGAGCTTCCTTTGTACTCTTCTTATCTATGTAAAGATGGATTGGAACTTTCGAAAAGCTCTCGATTGTCAAAAATCCACTACCAAAAAATCTCATGAACCAAGAAAAAGTAACTCAGATCACAGGAAAAGAAACTAGAAATAGACCCTAGGCTCAGACAGACTGTGTTATAGGTTCTTCCAAAGACCCTTTCATCCAACTGCTTGGTCATTTACTCTCTCACAAATTGTCCATTCTTCTCCTTTCCTTTTTCCTATGAAGAGGGTTTACACCACTTAGATTCTCCCTGGATTTTGGACCTTCATTTTCTTTCCTGTGAAGTCATTTGCACTCCCTGGATTTTGGACCTTCATTTTCTTCCTGTGAAGTCATTTGCACATAATAAATTTGCATACATTTTCTTCTGCTAATCTGTTTACTGTTAGTTTATTCCATAGACTCAGTTATCAAACCCTCAGAAGGGAGAGGGAAACTTCCTTCTCTCTAAATTTGCATGTGGAGATCAAGGTTTTTTTTGTTTTTGTTTTTTTGTTTTTTTGTAGCGGAATTGACTTCATGATCAGTTTTGGCAACCAAAGTAAAAACACCCTTCACTCTGACACAGAAGAAAAACCCTTGAGGCAGACAGTCCCCGATGGACACAAGGTACCTGGTGCACACCCTCAGCATGGACAGCATTTCAGTGTTCTTGCTGCAAACCCTGCAGCTTGCATTTGAACAAAGACTTTAAGCAATGTTTTCTCCAACAGAATCAAAGTTCAAAGTGGACCAGGAAAGTTAACTTCACAAGACTGGAGGAAAACCAATCAAGCCCAGGAAAAAGGAAGAAGTCAAAAGTTCTTTTCCTGAACTTCATTCAATTTCACACCATTTCTATAGTAAAATAGGCTATAAACTGCCACTTATTGTTCTTTATCAGATTCACCTACTAGTATTTTCCTTATGTGATACAGTTTATGGTTTTATGAATGGACATTGTTATAGTCTAAAAATAGTAAACTGAGTTTCACATTCAGTAGGTGATAGAAACAAGAGATTGACTCTGGGCTCAGTTCAGCACCCTTCACACAGCAAACACATTTCATAGGAATGTAAAAATGTATAGAAAAATAGAATATGATTCTCCAAAATACACCTCTTTGGCAGAAAGATTATTTTTAGTTGATGATCTTGAGGAACTGCAAGCACTGACAAAAAGCATAGGAAGGGTCCCATATATAAGAAAAACTGCAATCTATTAAGGAAATCTCCATTTGTGAAAGACCTTCCTTTCCTACTCTAGAAAGAGAACAATGACTGCATCATAGCAAACTCTAACCAATAGAAAAACCAAGTTAAAAGTTGCACATTAAATTTCATGGTTTGACTGTGAGGCTCATGTGTTTACATTAGTATTTTATGTAATTATTATATATAAATATAATCATCTATAAATATAATTATAATTGTATAATATACTAGCTACTGTTAATGTTTTGAAAGGCCATGGCACCTTTAGGCAGTGGATCCTTGTTAAAGGAAAGCATGTCACAGGAAGTGGGTCTGGAGGTTGGGTATCTGGCTTCAACTAGCACTCTGCCCTTGTCTGTGGCTTGCTTTCTTAACTCCATGATGATGGATATCACCTAAGCTGACTCCAGCTTCTGCTGCCCACCATGCCTTTCCCACCATAATGGACTATCGTCTCCTCTCTGGAATCCTAGGTCAAAGAAATATCCCTTTCTCCCCCCTAATTTGCTTGAGTCTGAGTGTTGTCTCACAGCAACAGGAAAGAGCAATCAGGACAATGAACTGATTTTGATAGGTGCCCACCTACAGCAATTAGCCTGCATTGTTGCTGACAAATTACCACCAAACAGCTTAAGGGAACAAGGGACTTATTCTCTTACAAAAGTCTAGTTACAATTCTTAGTCCAGCTCGGCAGGAGAGGATGCATCATCACCAGGTGCCAACGGAAGTGACCATATCACATCCATATAACAGCTGAGAGAGGGACGATCTTACTTGCCAGACCAGCATGTCTGGCCAAGTATACGCAAGGATGCCAACTTTCTCAAACAGTGCCCTCCATTTTATTCACCTGCCCAGAAACTAGTCCCACCCACCATGAGTTGGGCCTTCCCATCAACCAGACAGTCTCTTACAGGGTCTCTCTGGGCTTAATTAGCTCAACTAGTAATTCACTACAAATCTGCTCAGAACTCAACTGTCAAGTTAACACTTGTACCTAAGACACCACCAACATCCCATGTGAACAGAGGCTTATTCACCATCCACTGGTAGTATGAAGGAGGGTGGAGGAATCTTCAAGAGATGAGGCCTAGTGGGAAGTTTTCTGGCCAAGGGGGTATACTTCTTTACATTTAAGTCTTTAACATCTTGCAACAGGATGCTAAATAAACTTTTTCTCTGCATAAACTCCCTCCCTCAGGTATTAGTTGTAGTAAGGGAAAGGTGATTAACATCATGCCCTGTTTTTTGGTCACCTCTTCATAACTGGCTGCCTGACATTTTTCTATCTCTTGTCCCTGGAGTATGGAGAGAAGAAGTTTGAAAATCAATCCACCAATGCAAGATTTTTATTTATTCTTTCCTGTGCTTCTCCCGTATATGCATAAATTAAGATATTTAATCTAGATTATTTATTTAATCTTGAAAGAATTTGAATCATTACTGTGACAAACCTCTGGGCATGACTGTGATAGTTTCTAGTTTGATGAATCTAGCAGATTCATCAGAAATATATGGGCACCATTTCATGTCTGAAATACACGACTGAATTGTAAGAATTGAGTTGAGCCCCTGAATTCATTTCTTTTTGACCCCTTGCTGTAGATACAATGTGCCCAACTACTTTAAAAACCCTTCTCCTCCATGACAGACTGAGCCTTCATCCATTAAGTTACTTTTGCCAGGTATTTTATCCCAGCAAGGAGAAAAGTAATTAACATATAACACATACATGTCAATAAACATTTTCCATGCAAATCTATCTTCTGAGATGTGGTGATGACTCAGTGAGTAAAACATTTGTCACACAAGCATACGTACTTGAACTCAATTACCCAGAATCCAAATAAAGCTGGGTATGGTTGTGTGTGTCTGTGATCCTTGTTTTCCTGCAGCAAGGAATGCGAAGAGAGAAGAACACCCAGAAGCCAGTGAGCCAGAAAGTCTGGTGTACATAGTGGTTGTAAAGCCTTCACCTTAGTCAAGTGGTTCTTTTGTACACACTACACCTCCAACCTTTATTTCCGTACTTGCCTAGTAACGTGCAGGCAACTCCTTACTAATATCTGAAACTTTATAAAAGAGTAGGAGCCCATCCAGGATCTCTCTCTCTCCTGCCATCTTCACTTTGCTCTGCACTCCATGATCTTAGGTCCCCCTCTTCCTTCTCCCACAGACTGCCATGGTAGTTCTCCCTCCCTGTTCTCTCTGACCTTAAGCTATCTCTTCTGTTAAAATGCTGTCCCATTTTAAGGATAAACTATGACTCTCTTGGCCACCAGGCTATCTCTAAATCAACCCCTATTTGTTAAGTCTCTCCCTTTTGTCAGTTTCTATTTATTCATGGACCTCCACATGTTCCTATCCAGAGTCACTCCCCATTTCACTCCACCACTGACCCAACACTGGTGATCAACAAAGAAGGCCTGTTTCAAACAAGGTGTTGACAAGCAACAGACCTGATTTTCTTCTGACCTACATGCATGCACAGTGGCACAAAAGTGACTGCACATATATGCATGTATGCGTACATACATTGATGTACACAGATAATAGTAGTACCATCAACTACACATACAAATCATACATGCCCCTCCCCACACATACACACACACAGAGTTCAAAAACTTCTCTTTTTTATTTATCCCACCAGAGAACTGGAATATAGAGAGAAAATAAACTTTCCTCCCTACTAATCAGAGAAAGTAATAAAACTTTAAAAGTTAAATAAAACCTAGCTCTGTTCTCATTACTACTGGAACCTGGATTTCTGATTATTATTGACAAAATGGTAAAAAAGAGACTGTTTCAATCCAAACCCACAGACAGAGTAGCCAATCAATATAGTCAAATAACCAGTTAATTCAATTACTTACTTTTTAAAAACATATGTGTGAAATCAATTTCTTTCATCCAAAGGAATGTAAGTTTACCTTGATTAATCATCTCATCAAGCAGACAGTTTAGTGGTACTCTCTTGGGAAAGACAGCAGATTGTCTAATGCCAACTGCAAGGACTTTCACAGCTCCCAGAGTAAAATGGAGAAAAGCCAAAGGGATGTTAAATTATCAGAGCAAACACTGTTAAATCAATAAGATAATAAAGGAAGAACTGAAGCAATGCATATAAGCAAAACCATCAGCAGAAATTTGAATGGACAGGGTCTTGAGTGCCCATCTTCCAGCATGCAGGAATCTTGAAGTTTGAACTCAAGGGACCTGCAGATCGAATTAACAGAAGTGGGTCTTGGAAGGTCACCAGAGTGTAAATGAGATCTCTGGTCAAAGCACAAGCTGCAATGACACCAAGAAGGATTGCCATTAGTTATGTAAATGTGAATGTCTGCACTGACAGCCTGATTGATGTAGGATCAGAAGGGTAAACAAGAACCAATTCAAAAAGTACCAGCTCACACGACACCCAATCTCAGTGCAGGTAACAAGGAGTGTAGGACAAAGATGCATTATCTCCTGAGAAATTGAAGTCAGGAAGTCCTTGTTTGGAATGTAAGGTAACTTGCTAGGAAATAAAGTTCAGGTAGGTGCAGTGATAGTTATTGTGAGAACAAGTAAATATTATGCATAATAGTATGCTCTAAAATAACAAAAGTAATATCAATTTCAATCTTAGGATCTGTAATGGTGACACATGTCCCTAGTCACAGGTACTTGAGAGTTTGAGGCAGTAAGACTACTTGAGTCAAGGAGTCACGATATGAATGTCATTTGTCCCATAGGTTCATGTGCTTGCATCCTTAGTCGATACTGGTGTTGGAAAGGTCATGCCACCTTTGGGAGGTGGATCCTTGTTTAAGGAAGGCAAGTCAGAGGGTGTGGACCTTGAGGTTGATTAACCCCGCCTTACTTTCACCAGAAGTCTGCTCCAGTGCTCTGAAACTAGCTCTCTCAGCCTCCCTGAAGGCTGCAGTGACTTGAGCCACTTCTAGTTTCTGCTGCTTGCAATGTCTTTCATGACTGTATCTCCTCTCTGGGAGCATAAGCCAAATAAATCTTTTCTCCTCTTAGGTTGATTGATCCTGCGTGCTATCTCACAGCAGCAGAAAGAGAACTTCAAAGCAAAGCAATGTGACAGGACTTTGTCTCAAAAGAGATCTGGTTCAACACTTTGGCATTCAGCCATGATGGCCAGAAAGCATTTCCCTCTTTCACTATTTTCTGTGCATGTGCATATGATTTAGCCAGTTTCTACTGCACCTAATGTTGATATAAACTCTCCTGGTATGCTAATGAACTATAACTAAGAATTGTGAGCATAAATAAGTCTGCCCCTTCCCCCCAAAAAAGGAAGAAAAAGAAATAACTCAGTTAGTTTTCAGAAACCAAATGCAGGCTTTTTCACTGGTAAATGTCTGTGAAATGTAATGAAAACTAAAGCAAAACAAAAAAACCCATAGTAACAACAAATGCACGGCTACTTAAGAGAAGATTACTATGAACATTTTAATATTTAATTTTATTGCATGTGAGGTTTACACATGTGTGGGCACACATGGTATGGTACACATGTGGAGGTCAAAGGACAACTCTAGGGATTCAGTTCTTGCCTTCCACCCTCATGTAGGCTCTGGGAAACAAACAGTACCTCTGACTTGTGTAACAAATGCCTTTGACCTGCTGAACCATCTCACAGACCCACTGTGAATGCATTTACATTCAGAGCCTTTAGGTGTTGAGCAGACTGTCAGCAGAGAAAATGGCAGGTTGAACATCCTTTTGGAGCCCTGACAGCTCTTCTGAAGCCTTTCTTTGCTTGAACATAAACACAGAGCAACATGGAGTCAACTCAAAATGCACATGAGTTCCAGGGAAGGAGGTGTTGTCTGTGATAGAAAGTAGAAAGACAGCTTAAATACTGGCTGTTCTCTGCATCCATGTCTTGTGCAATGTGACAGGATTCTTGTATGTAGTGGCAGACAACTGACTTCTTACCCTCTCCACGCCTTCATGCTTCTGCATTCTCTCTGAGGCTTGCTCTGCTGGCTTATAAATAAGCCCACGACTGTATGAAGTTGAGGAGAGATATAGTGGAACAGAGATGAGCTGTCTCAGATAAAGCAGCCTTCCAGCCTCCAGCCTCTGCTGATCTGGCATGGACTGATATCTGATGGATACAATCAGCCAAATATCCCCCCACTAATGAGCCTAGGTGGGATTGACCTGCAGGCTAGAGAACCTAATGAATAGTGTGGGATAAACTACCAGGTTTTCAGGTGATTTATTTCACAGTTTAATTAACATATCTTCTGAAAGACTTACTAAAAGTGTATACCACAAAATAAGAATTTATTCCTAGAACCACAGGTTAATGTAAGTAGATGCTTGACAGACAATCCTAACCAAAATACTAGTATTTGTGTATGATTTAAGAGGATGTTCTAAATTTGTCTTAAAAAGCACTTTTAATTCTTTTAGGAGATTTTTTGTACAAATTTCATGGAAGTCTTTTCTCTTTACAAAGAAATTTGAGATGTGGCAATAAGGTCAGTTACAAAAACAAACACTGTAAGGAAAACAAAATTTCAACATTGAACTAAAGCATGTATTGGATTCTTAACTACAGCAGAGCTGACCTTTAGAACATAGATTCAGTGAAGGCAAAGTAAAATTCAGACATTGTAACAGGATGTATCACACACACACACACACACACACACACAGAAGAATGTATAGAAATTTCAAAATTTAATCAGCAAAACTAGAATATTAAATATTAAATGAACCAGAATGATTTTGTTGTTCAATGGTCAAGATTTCCTTAACTTCCATACACATGGGTAAAACATTTTCTCATTGTTTCTAATCAATGAATAAAGACTAGAACGTTATTCTTTATTTATGTATATGATACAATTCTAATAAAAGATAAAAGATATAAGAACAAAATTTCTATACTCGTTGCTATAAGATTAATGATAAAGTTATTTAAACTTTAAACTGGATGGTAAGTACAGTAATGATCATTTTTAAATTGTTATTTTGCTAACTTATATAAATATTTTACTATTATTTTACTTATTGAAGCCTTTGATAACTTACTTTTAAGAATTATATTTCAGGATGAGAAATGCAATAAAAACAGACTACTCATACTTCTACCTTTAATGTAACATTTTAGCTTTCATGGGCTGAAGAGATGATTCAGGGGTTAAGACTCCACCTGTAAAGGAAAAGGTCTTGAGTTCCTAATCCAGGTTCCATGTACGAAATGCCAGAAATGACAGTGGACTGCACTTCCAGTCCTAGTGTGCCAAGCCTTGGAAAACAGAGTGAAGCAAAAGGAAGTAGAAGCAATCCAGGATGATTCCCTAAGTCATTCTTGGCCCTCCATAGGGGCACACAGTGCCCTCTGATACACACACATGCAAAATTAATCAATCATCAATCAATATTTAAAAGTTTTATAAGCCTATGTGTTACATCATCAGTTTTTTGTCATTATTGTACAAAATTCCATTCTTCTAGTTTGTTTTCATAAGTCTGTAATATAACTTAATCTTTAGGATCAGATTTAGCAGACTGTTGTATCTTTAATAAATGTATTATACGTCTTTGTTCATTATGGCAATCCATGGTCATGATGGGATAAGTGACAGGAAGCAAACCACAAAATCAACATGCACAAGAAGGGTTCTAGTTATCAAAATCCATACAACTTCCATAGCTACCATAGTCTGCTGTGAAATTTTTCTGTATCTGGAACTGTATTTAGAGCAAATTTTTTAACACAGTGACTTGCAGAATGATGCTCCAGCAAAGCTTTTGACTTAAGTACATCATCAGGCATCCTGATGAATATGGACAGACAGGTAGAGTGGTGCATCCATTAATTGCTCAGTTTTATGGAGTCATGTGTAGTGGAGAAAAGGAAAGGCCTCTGAGAACATACGCACAAGGCATCTCTGGTTAAAACAGATATTTCAGATGAGGGCAGCTGTCATTCAAGTTGGAAAAGAAGTACTTTCTGATGAAGGTTCAAGGAAGAACCCCATGATCCACATATGTAGGAGTTCAGAAAGAATCCCTTAGACAGTACACTTCTTTTTAGCCTGAATTCTAAACCAAATAATACTGAAGACCAAGCTATGATCATTTGTAGACAAAATATTTTATATATCACTGAGGACTGGACTAAAACATGCAGTCTTACTTTTGTGAATAAAGGAATTCTTTAGAGTAGAAAGTAGCAATAGTAACTGATCAGTCTAGGTCAGTATACTGCCTTAAGTCAGTCTCTACAAGGAAGGGGGATTGTGACTTTCTGCCAAAGATATGGAAGTCTGTCTGCATCTGCCAATTACACATTCCAATTCCAATATAATAGGAATAGAGAGTCCAATTCCTCAGGAATAGACAAAAAATGGAAGAAAATTATTTCCCCATTTTATTCTCTTAGAGCGTGTTCACTTTCTTCTGGAAAAGACCAGCAGCCTATTGAGAAGCCTGTCTCAACCCTAAAATGAGCAAACTTTTGTTAAGTTGCAATGGGATCACCCAGATCAAAATGACAGAAATAAGTTGAAATCCTTTTCTGATCAAGAAGAATTAAGTTACCTATTCAGCTGGGAAACCAAATCCTGAGGACTAACTCAATTCCATAAAGATAAGTGCAATTAACAGAGTCTAAATCCTGTTTCCAAAGCATATTGATTTTTTATTTTATTGTTTCTTTTTTTAATACATTTTTATTATTATTTCAGCTCATACAAACTTAATGGGTACACCAGTTCCCTCCCTCCCTCCTCCTCCCCCCGTACCTCCTGCTCCTCCTCCCCAACCCCCTCCCTTCCCATCCCCCAGTGCCTCCCACCCCAATTCCCAGAGTCCTTTCTTGTGCATGTCTGATTTTCCTCTGGGCCCTCCTCTCCGATGACGTACAAGGATCCTCTTTTTAACAATTTCATACATGTATAAATTGTGATCTGAGTACTTTGTTCCCAAAAACCTCTTCAAACATTCCCATCCCTATTAACAGCCCCTCACCTGTTATCTCTTGACCAGTATCATTATCTTGGTTTGTTTTTTGGCCCACTGAGTTTATTCAGGGCCTCTTTTTGTGAACATCAAAATGGTGTTTTCCACTGAGGCCTAATTTGCATGCTAGTGGGTACACAACTCTGAAAGCTCTGATTTCCTCCCTCCACCAATCCTCAGTAAGAAACACCTTAACAGGGAAGTGTTCTAGGTCCCTGAACACCTTTCCCATCTGCACCTGACAGTTGATAGGCTCATGCTCTGTGAAGCCAGTGCAGAGATCTATAGCTGCTGTGAGTTCCTGACTATAGTGCTCATTTTGCCCTGAAGATGGGATTTCACAGCCGTTTCTCTGTCTTCTGGATCTCACATTCTTGCTGCTGATTGCATCAAAAGAGAAACACTTAGATACTGTTAGAAGGTTTGCAGACTACTGCAGACACCTTGAAAATTAGCATAGAGATCCTAAAAAATAAAATAAAATAAAATTATAAAATATAGGGCTGGGGAGATGGGCCAGAGATTAGAGTCTTTTGCAGACAAGCAAAAACACCTGAGTTTGGATAACCAGATCCCATATAAAAAAGCTGGTGGAAATTGTAGTGGCCTGTAATTCTGGGTCTAGAGGGTAGAATCAGGGGATCTCTAGAGCAAAATAAAAGGAGGTAGAGCAACCCAGGATGATTCATGATGTCACCCTTGGGGCTCCCAGGCACACACACTCAAGTGCCCTCTGTATACACACACATGCACATGTGCATGCACACACACACACACACACATGCATGCACATGCAGAAATATTAAAAAATATAAACTAGAAATATAAATGCAATATGGCTCAGCTATTGCATGCATGGCTTTTATGTGCATGCTTTGCTTCAAAAATATTCCAATTCTTTCTCAAGAGTTGTGCCCTGAAATACATTCTAATAAACCTAAATTACATTATAACTAAATCTAATTTTCCTATAGCCCAAACCTTTCTAGATTTACTAAAAATTGTCTCTTTAAACTAAGACATGGAGAAAATCAAATGAGAAAAAAACCCACACAGTAGATGAGCTGGATCTTAACTTAAAGGAGAGAGAATATACAGCCAAATATTTATAGTGTCTCCTGAAAAGCTGGGGTAGCCATGCCAGACGCAGAGGTATGCAAGAGGTGGTAGACATGTTTAAAAATGTCACTTTAAAGGGTATAAGCATACACACTTCAAAGCAATTATAGAGATGGGGGTCCCTCCCTTCTTTCACTTTTTTGGTATTTTAGACTCTGACAATAGAAAACACATGATTCTGAATCTATACTTAGTGATGGTTTAGCCCATTGTACTTTCATCATCACTACTTCCTTCTACTAATGTTTCTGTCACTTCCAGTTTACCCTCTCCATATTCAAAGACACTACCCTTAGTGACTGCAGCTCACTTAAGAAAGGGTTGAATTAGATGCTCTGTTTTCTGGGATCTGTCCTCCCATGCCCTTGTATGTTCAGAGTATATCTAAGATTCTCCAACCTGTTTCCAGGCAATGACCACATGCATTGAAAACATCTATTTATATTTCCATCCCTTTTCTAAAGGAGGTATGCTTGCAAAATAATACAGAAGTAATAAAGAGAAACTATGAAATTTCTCCTTCTCTATAACACCAGCTTCAGTCATAAAGCACTTTTAATGCCAGTAAAATGCTATTAAAACATAGCATAAATAAAATAAAATGATAACTGTGCAACAGAAATGTACCATTCATATCATTGATGTAGAATCTATAACATCACAGTATCCATTTTACCTTATGACATCATTGATTCATTAGCTCATTGAGAAAATAAATCCTATGAACAAATTCAAACAGAATAAATTCTGCTCTCATAAATAAAGTACTCCAGGCATAGAGTGAAGACTTTAAGTTATCTTTGAAATGTTTCTAAAGGAACCTATTCCCTTTCAAATGTCATGGTTGAGTCATATTTTTCTTACTTTACTCTTTAGTTTTATAATAGTATTTACAGTAATTTTCATACAAATCACTCGTAGAAGTAATTTAAGCCTTTTTATCTCAATGGATAGACTGAGTTTGTTGATCAAACAAACAAGCAAACCAAAGACACACCAAATTGGTATTCACTATCCTGTTTAATACCAAGATATATATTTTGAGCAATTGCAATTTAGGTCAGCTCATGCACAGATGGAGAGTCTTGGAGATCTTCTTCTACTCAAAACAATCTATGATGGCTTTGCAGCAAGCAGTCTCAGCTACCAAGATGTCTGCGGTGACTTAGCCTCCTCCAGCTTTGGCCAGCCAGCTATGCCGCCTCTGCTTTGAGAGACTGTACCTTCCCTCTGGAACCGTAAGCTGAATAAACCTCCCTTTCTCCCTTAAGTTGATTGACTGCTCTCTCACAGCAATAGTTAAGAGTAACCATTACAGAAATTGGTACCGGGTAGTGGAGTATTGCTGTGAGATAAGAACAGCTGGTACCACAAAGTGAAGTTGTTTGTGAAGCTGAGAAAAGTTGGTACCCAGAAGTATGGCCAATGCTGTGATGTGGCTAGTGTGCCTTTGGAACTATTTGTTGGGAGAAATATGGAGAACTTTGGGACTTTGTGCTGGGAAAGTCTTTCCGTCTTGGCAGTTGGGCCAAATGGGCCTTTCTCGTGAGAGCTCAGGAGAGCAATGCTGCGAGAGATGCAGGCAGTGGAAGCCCAGCTTGTAATGGTCCAGAGGAGAACAGAGATTGTGTTTGAACTGGACAAGTGACACATGAAGCCATGTGTTGGCCAAGAGTTTAGTTAAGTTTTGCCCTCGTTCTGAAAGCTTGCCTGATGTTAAACTGGAGTGCTTGGTGGAGGAAATTTCAAAGCAATGTTGTCTTGACAATGTGATATGGCTACTTTTTAGTTGTCTTCAGAGTTATGAAAAAGAGCAAAGAATCAGGCAGGAAGAAGCAAAAACTGTAAGATCCAATGATGAAAAATACAATGGCAAACTTAAAGAGTTGAACCAAGAAGAAGCAGAGAACAAAATAACTGTTGAAGAGATTAGCTCCATTTGTAAATCAAAGCCTGCTTTTAATTTGAATAATAGGAGAGGCCCTAGCTTGAGGGCAAGATCCTCAGAGAAGGCTCCCACTCTTAAGAATGCAAATCCTTTCAGAAGACTGGAGCTAAAGGGTGGAGTTCCAAAGCAAGAATAGGTTTCTCTTACCAAGCAACTGCCCTGGAGTGAAAGAGATAGTCAACATAGAGAAGCAGAATCAGCTGTGATTCAAGGGGTCCAGTCTTGGCAAAGTTGTCCACATGGTTCTGGTTTTAGCGGCATCAGTGATGCAAGAGGGAAGAGATCATGGAGTCCTCCTCCAAGATTTCAAAAATTGGCAGAATCCAGGCATAATGAGGCAAAAAGCCTGCAGTTTAGAGGCCCAAGAAGGGCAGTTTGTGCTGTGGAGTTAAAGCCTGGTTTGCCATTGAGAAGTAAGATGTTAGAGATTCCAGACACAACGTGGGACACCTGCCAAGGAGAGCTGTATACCATGAGAGGAGTCAGCTCAAGAGACCAACGTATTCTATGGGCAGCTGCATTGGAGGGGTGGAATCAAAGCCCTTTGGAACTGAGATGATTTCAACAAGAGGCTCACCTATTGTACTTGGAGCTACAAGATTTGGAGTTTGTCCTGCTGGTTTTCGGTCTTGTTATGGACCAATCTTTCCTGGATATGCCCCCATTCCTTCCTTTTGGAATGGGAATGTTTATTCTGTGCCATTGTATATTGGAAGTATATAACTTGTATTTTGACTTTACAGGAGGCTTTGGACTTTGGACTTTTGGACTGTTGGGACTACTGTTGTAGTCTATGAAGACTTTTAAAGTTAGACTGAGTATGGTTTGCATAATGAGATGGCAATGAGCCTGTGGGGGCCAGGGGTGGAGTGTCATGGTTTAAAATGTGTCTCCCACAGTCTCATGTGTTTGGCAAGGTCATGTCACCTTGCTGGAGGAAGGCAGTCAGAAGAGGTGGGTCTTGAAGTGCATTAGTCCCACCCTACCTCCAGGAGAAGTCAGCCTTTGCAGCAAGCAGTCTGCAGCTCTCAGCTTCCAAGATGTCTGCGGTGACTTAGCCTCCTCCAGCTTTGGCCAGCCAGCCATGCCACCTCTGCTTTGAGAGACTGTACCTTTCCTCTGGAACCGTAAGCTAAATAAACCTCCCTTTCTCCCTTAAAAAAAAAAAAAAAAAAAAAAAAAAAACAATCTATGATGTTCTGCAGAGTATGGCATCTGCTTATGCTCTCTGTTATTCATGCCTTATACCGATTCTAGCTGGTCGATGCTAGTTTTATTCATTTCTTTCAAATGGAGAAATTAAAGCAACTAATAAATCTTCCCTCAAACACAGAGCTACTTATTCTAAATCTAGTGATATTGATCTTATGTCACAACAATCTCTAGCCCAGTACTAACATGATATAATAACTGAATTTCTGATTATACAGTAGCAATTCACCTTCATTGTTGCTGATGAATTAACACCAAACATCTTTGTTTTAAATATTTTTCCCAAACATAGAAGCTTAAAATTTTTTTATTATTTTTATTCAATTGTCCATGTGTATGTGTGTGTGTATGTATGTGTGTATGTAGAACCATGGGCGAATTCAGGAACCACCATGGACCGCCTCCACCTCCTCCTGGTTTTACTCTGTGATGGGATTCACAGACTCTGCCCTACCAGGACCAGAAATGCAGGCCGCCCCCGCTTCCCCCCAGCGTCTATACATGGGGTCCAGAACCTTCTGCCTGCAAGGCAGAGGCTTAACCCCTGAGCCACCTCTTCAGCCCTCCAATCTTACAAGCTTAATACGTACCCCTATCCCATCCCTCCCTCCACCCCTCCCCAGTCCCTCTTGCACCCTCCTCCCCCTTTTCCCCTTCCTTTCACCCCGCTTCCTTCCTTTCTCCCAGTGCCCCCCTCTTCTCCCCTCCCATTCCATGGAGCATCCTTTAGTGTGAATGTCAAACTTCCCTCTGCATCCTCTACTCTAGTAAGGTAACACCAATCATCTTAAGGCAACAAGGGGTTTATTGAGAGATAAAAAGCTGTTAAAATAGAGTCTTGTTATAAGAGTAGATTCAAAGGTAGATGGAATAAGAGTAGGAGACCTCAGTGAGGGGGGGGTCAGTCTCCCATTTGCAAAATGGTTACCTTCTATGTGCCAGACTGTATGCCCTCCCTTTCTGGTAAGATCATACCCCATCAGTTGCAAGTAACCAGGAAGGAAAGTCTGTGAACTTAACCAGATGTATCATTACTTACTTGCAGTACTTGATGGTGGCCTATTATCTCTACTATAGTATGATCCTCTTTGTCCTTGATTCTGGAGGGGCCCTCCTTACCCTTCTCCCCTGTTTATAATCTTTGCAATTACTGTAGGTATTACAGAGATTTATCTTTGAGAGTGTCTCTAAGTGGGTTTGGTACTAGGATCCACCTATTAAGGAATACATATAGTGCTTAATTTTCTGTGTGTGGGATACTTCACTCAAGATAATTATTTCTAATTCCAGCCATTTCTTAGCAAATTTCATTAATTCATCAATTTGATGGCTGAGTAGTATTCCATTGTATAAATGTACCACATTTTCCTTATCCACTCATTAACCATTGGACACTTGGTTTGATTCCATGACTTCACTATTGTAAACAGTGCTGCTATGAACATGGTAGTACCCATGTTATCAAGGTGAACTTTTACTGTTCAGGGGGTTATTCCCAAAAGTGGAATAGCAGGGTCATATGGCATTTCAATCTTTAACTTCCTTAAGAATCGCCAGACAGTTCACCAGAGTGGTTATATGAGCCTGTATTCCCACCAGCAATGTAGGAGAGTTCCCCTCTCTCCATATCCTCTCCAGCATTTGGCATGGTTTGTATTGGGGATTTTTGCCATCCTGACTGGGATGAGATATCTCAGGGAGGTTTTGATTTGCATTTCCCTGATGGCTAAGGATGTGGAGCATTTGTAAAGATATTTGTTAGATATTTTAATTTCGTCCCTGATAAAGTTTCTTTTAAGTTCCAAGGCCCATTTTTTAATTGAGCCATTTGTTTCTTTGGTGTTTAGTTTTCTACGTTCTTTGTGCACTCTGGATAATAGAGTTCTATCAGATATGTGGTTAGTGAAGATTTTCTCCCATTCTGTGGGTTGCCTTTGTGCTCGAATTACAATCTCTTTATCTGAACAGAAGCTCCTTAATTTCATAAGATCCCATCTCTTGAATGTTGCTTTTATTGACTGCTCTATTGGATTTCTGATTAGGAACTGTTGGCCTAGTCCAATAAGCTAGAGGGAGTTCCCTACCCTTTCAACTAAGGTTTTTAGAGTCTCTGGCCTTATACTGAGGTCCTTGATCCATTTGGAATTAAGTCTTGTACATGGTGACAAGTATGGGTTAAGTCTTAATCTTCTGCATGTGGAGATCCAGTTTTGCCAGCACCATTTGTTGAAGATGTTGTTCTTTTCCATTGGATTTTTTGGGCCCTTTGTCAAAGATCAAATTACTGTAATTCTGTGGGCTTATATCTGGGTCTTCAAAATTATCCATTGATCTGTGTGTCTGTTTTGGAGCCAGTGTCTATTTTGGAGCTGTTTTTATAACTATGGATTTGTAGTATAGATTATGGTTTGGTATAGTGATACCTCCAGCAGTGTTTTTGTTACTCAGGATTGTTTTTGCTATCCTGGGTATTTTGTGCCTCCATATGAATGTGGATATTTTTTGGTCAACTTATTCAAAGAATTTCTTTGGGATTTTAATTGGTATACCATTGAATCTGTGTATTGCCTTTGGTAGGATGGTCATTTTTATGATACTGATTCTGCCAATCCAGGAACATGGCAGGTCTTTCCACCTTTTACTGTCTTCTGAAATTACTTTTTTTAGGGTTTTGAAGTTTTCATTGTAATGGTCATTTACTTACTTGGTTAGGTTTATACCAAAGTATTTATTTTGGGGGGACCATAGTAAATGGGATTGTTTCTCTCAGGGCTTTTTCACTTCTTTCATTCTGGGCATATAGGAAGGCCACTGATTTTTGTATGTTTAATTTGTATCCTGCCACCCTGCTGAACTTCTCAATTAGTTTCAGGAGCTTCCTGGTGGAGTTTTTGGGATCACTCAGGTATAAGATCATGTCATGTGCAAATAGGGATAGCTTGACTTCTTCCTTGCTGATTTGAATCCCTCTTATGTCCCTTTCTTGTCTTATGGCTTCAGCTAAGACTTCAAGTACAATATTGAATAGAAGTGGTGAGAGTGGACAGCCTTGTCTAGTTTCTGATCGAAGCGGGAATGTGTCAATGTTTTCCCCATTGAGTATAATCCTTGCTGTTGGCTTGTTGTATACAGCTTTTATTATATTGATAAAGGTTCCTTCCATTCCAACTGACTCTAGCTTTTTGATCATAAAAGACTGTTGGATCTTGTCAAAAGCTTTTTCTGCATCTGTTGAGAGTATCATGTGGTCTTGGATTTTTGACTGGTTTATATGGTGGATTACATTTATTGATTTGCATATGTTGAACCAACCTTGCGTGCCTGGAATAAAGCCTACTTGGTCCCCGTGAATGATCTTTTTGATATGTTTTTGAATCTGATTTGCTAAGACTTTCTTGAGAATCTTTGCGTCTGTGTTCATCAGAGAGATCGGCCTATAGTTTTCTTTTTTAAGTGTATCTTTATTAGGTTTTGGGATTAAGATGATATTAGCTTCATAGAAGGAATTTGGTAGTGTTCCTTCCTTTGCTATTTGATGGAACAGTGTAAGGAGTATTGGTAAGACTTTGTTGACAATCTTTGCATCTGTGTTTATCAAAGAGATTGGCCTATAGTTTTCTTTTTTAAGTGTATTTTGGGATTAAAACAATATTAGATTCATAAAAAGAATCTGGTGGTGTTCCTTTCTTTGCTATTTGATGGAAAAGTTTAAAGAGTATTGGTGTTATTAGCTCTTTAAATGTCTTGTAGAACTCTGTGCTGAATCCATCTGGTCCAAGACATTTCTTTGTGGGAAGATTTGAGATTACTTCATTGATTTCCTCATATGTTATAGGACTATTTAAATAGTTCACATCTTCCTGATTCAATTTCGGTAAGTTGTGCTTTCTTAGGAATTCATCCATTTCTTTTGTGTTGTCAAATTTCACAGAGTATAAGTTTTTGAAATATGACATTATAATATTCTGAATTGCTTGGGTATCCATAGTGATAACACCATTTTCATTTCTAATTTTATTAATTTGGGTTTTCTCTCTCTTGCTTTTGGTTAATTTAGCTAGGGGTATATCAATCTTATTGGTTTTTTCAAAGAACCAGTTTTTTGACTGGTTGATTCTCTGTATCGTTTTCCTAATGTCAATTTTGGATATTTCTCCCCTTATTTTGCTAATCTCCTCTCTTCTACTGCTTTTGGGATCAGATTGCTCTAGTGTCTCTAAAGCCTTAAGCTGCATTGTTAAGTTATTTATTTGTTATGTTTCCATTTTATGATGTAGGCATTAAGAGCTATGAACTTACCTCTTAGGACAGCTTTCATTGTGTCCCAGAGATTTTGATAAGTTGTATTTTCATTGTCATTTGCTTTCAGGAAATCCAGAATTTCCTTTGTAATTTCTTCCTGAATCCAATTCACATTCAGCATCATAGTGTTAAGTTTCCAGGAGTCAGTGTATTTTCTGTTGTTTGTTGTGTTGTGGATGTCAAGCTTTAGACTATGGTGGTCTGATAGGGTACCGGTTAGAATTTCAACTTTCCTGTATATGTGGAGATTCGTTTTGTGGGCCAATATGTGATCTATTTTGGAAAAAGTTCCATGTGCTGCTGAGAAAAATGTGTACTCTTTGGTGCATGGATGAAAAGTTCGATAGAGAACTGTAAGGTCCATTTCTTTAAAGGTTTGATTAAGTTGTAAAGTGTTTCTGTTAAGCTTTTGGCTTGTTGATCTATCCCATGTTGAGAAGGCAGTGTTGAATTCCCCAAGAATTATTGTTTGGGGGTTGATTTCTCACTTTAGACACTGTAGGGTTTGCTTAATGAATGTGGAGGGGTCCGTATTAGGTGCATATATGGTCAGTATTGTGAAATCTTCTTGGTGAATTGTACCTGTGACTAAAATGTAGTATCCATCTGTGTTTCTTTTGATGTTTTTTGAAGTCCACTTTGTCCAACAGCATAGTGGCTCCCCCTGCCTGTTTGGGCTGCAGAAGGCCTCTTGTATTTGGATGGCCCTCTCACTCTTTCACTGAGAGAAGTTTTCATTTATGATATTTTGAAAAATTTCCTCAGGTGTGTTATTTTGGGATTCTTGCTCTGGTATTCCATGAATGCACATGTTAGTCTTCTCTAGGGTGTCCCATATCTCTTAAATATTCCTCTCAAGTATCTTTTTGGCTTTAACAACCTCTTCAACCCATTATGCTGTTAGACAATGTGGACTTCAAACCAAAAAAAAAATCAAAGGAGACAGAGATGGATACTACATTTTAGTCACAGGTATAATTCACCAGGAAGATTTCACAATACTGAACGTATATGCACCTAATACGGGCCCCTCCACATTCAATAAGAAAACCCTACAGTGTCTAAAGCAAGAAATCAACCCCCAAACGATAATTCTTGGGGATTTCAACACTGTCTTGAGTTGGTTAATTCTCCCACTTTGTCTTCAAGAATTCTATTTTCTGCTTTGATAGTTCTGTTGATAAGTCTCTCTGTTGAGTTTTGGATTGAAGATAACTTGTCTTTTAGTTCGATTTTAAACTCTGCCTGAGACTGTTTTAACTGCTCTATGTCTATTTTTGTTTTTTGATCTGTTTTTTTCAACTCCTCCAAGTGTCTGTTATGTTCCTGTTCAAAGTGCATGATGCAGTTGTTTAACTCTTCCTGTATTTCCTCTTTCATAGTATTAATCATGGTAATGATCATACTCTGAAAGTCGTTATCTTGGGTCTGGCTTTCTTGGCTATTATCTGTGATTTTGTTGTGGTTGGAATCCATCATCATGGGGTTAATTCTTTCGATGGGAGATTTGTGTTCTTGGGTTTTGTTTCTTATGGATCTGCACTTTGACTTGGGCATTGTTGTTTTGTCTTTTAAGCCCTTTCAGTTTCTATGTGTTTTTGATTGAACTGATTTAGTTGGTATTACTACTCTCGGGCAGTTATTACTAGTGCTTGCCTTGTAGTTGGGTTCCTTTGTCTGTTGCTAGTATTATTTCCTAGATGAGGCTATTAGGCTGTTACTACATCAATTAAGTCAGGTTAAGTAGACAGGGGGTGAATATTATTATGGTACTGCATTTTTATGATTTAGTATCTTGGTGATATGTGAGGATCAGTGTTATAATCCCTGCTGTTTTATATATTTTTGGGATGGCTGTATGGAAAAGTTAATCTACAGTGATTAATAAATAGTAGAAAGGAGCAGTATGGTAAAAAAAAAAAAAAAGAGGTTTACTTATCTTTGGGCTGGATGTGAAGAATCTCTCCCATGTGATAGGATGATTTTAGAGGACTTCAGATATATGGCCTTTGTCCCTTAGAGCTTTACTTAAGTTTCCTTTAGACTGTTGAATTCTGAATAGCAGTGTGTCCTCCGTGGACCACAAGTGAGGGTCCCCGGTGGGCCAGAAGGGCAGAGGGGCTGATGGTGATATCAGAATTCTTCACCTGGGACCTGGGACTTAGTGGCCCCCCCAGGCTCCAGGGATGGAGGAATGTAAGCAAGTCCTGTCCAGGTTGGGCGGGCGGGGGGGGGGGGGGGGGGAGAACAAAGGGGCTGGGGCCCGGGGTGTGGCCCAGGCAAACTGGAGGCAGCCTGAGTGTTGCTTGAGCTGGCTGTTGGGAGGAGCTGGTATAGGGGGCAACCTGGGGGCTGGGGGAACTCACCTGGGATGGAGGACTGCGTGCGAGTCCTGTCCTGGTCGGGCGGGCAGGCAGGCGAAGGTATACCTATTTCTTGTATTTCATTCATAAAATTCTGGAGTTATTTGTTTGTCAATAAATGTATTTAATCAGTAAAATCATATGAAATTGCCAATATTCAAACTTTCATGAATATACACAGTAATTGCATATGAATCAAATAAGTGATTTTGAAAACTGGGACAGAGCAGCAGTATTTATGCTAGCAAAGTGATGGCATCATATTTGCTAAAGTGCTACAAACCTATGGACGAATGACAACTTCCAAAACTGACATTTGGGGAATGAATCCTACATTTAGCATTTTTTCAAAAAAAATCCCATATTTAGCTTTATTTTTTAAAAAGATGCTAGAGCCTTTGAAGGGGATTTTGTAAACAGTATCATGATAGACTGAATCCATATAGAGGAAATTTTTCCATTTTACATTTATTGACACTTTCAGACATGCACCCATGTACTGAATTTTGGTTGTTTTCACTGCTCTTTCCCTCTCTCATCCTCTCCTCTTCCTCTGAAACCTTTCTTCTTCCCAAAAATTCTCCCTCCTGCTTTTAGATCATTGTGTATGTGACCCACTTTTTTTGGTTAAATTTGCATAAGAGTGTGGAGTTATTTCCTGAAGCATGGGGCCAGAGTTTTCCATTAAGTTTTTTAAAATTGTGTCACAATGACAGTGAAGAACTTAAAATCAGACGTGTTAAGGAAATTCTGATTGGGTAGTCTTGGATAAAACTCTGACCAGTCCTTCTATAAAATCCTTGTTCTCTTACACACATTGGAAAAAAACTCCTATACTGAGGACTGATAAGTAGATGGACATTGTGATGCATACTTGTAATCCTTACACTTGAGAGGAGGAGGAAGGATGATTGGTCTGATAAGTGAGTTTGTTGCCAAACTTAGATACATTGTGAGACTCTCTCAATAATAATGTTAAAGTGAAGTGAATGAATGTTTTGTACAGATAAGCAAACCAAATCTGCTACCAGCTACATTTGAAACTTACAAGGAAAAGAGAAATGAAGGGCAAATTTACATCTGGCACAGGTTCTACATAAAAGTGTACTAAACATAAAATAAGAAAATACCAGTTTATTTTAAAAGTGATCTTTATATATTCAGATTTGTTACCTTCTAAGCTAGAAACTCCAGATAATGACAAGAGAATAATCTCTGTCATTTCTATTCGGAAGGAACTCTAGCAAATGCATCTGATTTGCATCCTTGATAAAGTCAGTAAGACTTTACTACCCTTGAGTTTTTTTTTTTAATTTACCTGGGTAACTATCACTGATTACCACTAAGTGAATAAAAGTAGCACAAATTTAAAGACTGAAGAGAAGGATCGGAGGCTAAAGTGCTTGTTGTATACACAATAGGATCAGAGTTAGGATTCTAGATCCCACATAAAATGCCAGACAGGCATAGAGGTTCATCTATAATTCCAGGCCCAGAAGACAGAGCCTAAGAATCCCCAAAGCAAGTTGCTTAGTCAGAATAGTCCTATAGGTGCACTCTGGGTTTAGAGATCCAGCCTCAAAGCAATAATGTAGAACCACGGACAATGATTCCTAACATCATCACTCTTGGACCTTTACACACATGTACATCATGTGCCCAATTACTTGTGTATATACATATACATCTGTTCATATGTAGGTATGCATCAATACATGTATGAACTCCATATATATGTATATATATATATACATATATATATAATTTTAAAGCTTTTAAAAGTTTATACTTTTAAGCTTATGATAAGCGGTCCAAAATTAAGGTGTTGGCAACTTCAGGAAAGATTTCATTTCTTTCTTGCTTTTTGCAATTTCACAGTCTGCATTCCTTGCAGCTCAGACTCATCACCCCTTCCTTCATTTTTCTAGCCAATAGTGTTGTCACATGGTCTTCTCATCTGAAGTCAAACTTGCCTCTGCCAATAAAGGATCTTCCCTTCTAAGCACAGTTCTTATGCACAGGCAATCCACTATAACATACTTCCAGTCTGAATATTCTGAGTCACATAGACATCATCTTCTCTAATATGGAAGAAAATATTCCTAGGCTACAGAGCTGACATTCTGGATAACCCCATGATGAGGCATCCTTGGGAGTTCTTGAGAACCTAACACTTCTCAGCACTGCTTTTCAAGCCTCTCCTGACAAGAGAGTTGTGCTATGAACCCTGTCTTTCTAGATGAAGTGCCTTTTAATTGGAAAGGTAGAGTTCTAGAACCATAAATTCTTTTATCTGAATATCTCATTTTGCAGATAGTAAAGCTCATATTTTCTAAGGGGTTACTAGCTGTGTTAAGCAGTGGATAATGTAGCAAATGTGTGAGTAGAACCCTTGCTTCTTAAAAGGTTCACCATACCTCATCCTCATTCCATCACTATCAAATAGTCCAATAAACAGATGCTTGGACATGAAAGAATAGGGACAGTAGCATGTGCAAAGTTCAATTCACTGAATCTTGCTATCTGCCAAGCAGTGAAAGAAAATTGCCTTTAAGTTATACAACTTATTAATAAAGTCAATCAGCTAATTTATCTCCATAATTTATGGTAATAGATTACTATTCTCTCAGTTGTGGTTTATTCTCTGTTCTCTTCTTATGAGTATCTTGACTTTAACAAATAGTAAGCCTGTTGCAGAGGTAGAAGACAGATATTACATTGCAATAGTAAAGTTAGAACATCTCATGCATCTTCTGAACGATTTAGTCAAGGAATTGCTCCTCTGGGTAGTGAGCATCTGCTTTATTTATCTTCCCCCCTTCTCAAGTCTCTGATAACAAAACTGATTTTCCTCTGAGGAAGTTATGCTTCAACAGAGTTAAGTCCTTTAACTTCACAAAATTTTATCCAAGACACAGAAATGGTCAGAAAGCCTGGACTTGTGTTACAAATACACTTTAGCCTCCTAAACTTAATGATAGACTTAGAAATTGGTCAATGATTTGATCCTGACCAATTAGACTCCACAGAACTCGCTGTAAGCACCTTCTATATTGCATTATGTTTGCTGTGTGTGGAAGGTATGCCTTTAGGGCTATTCAAAGTGATTATATTTTTTTAAGTTGATACACTGAGGAGAGAAAGATACAGGACTTAAGATATAAGGCTGTTATATCTGAATGTTTCAGGAAATGATGGTGATGCTTATAATCCTAGACTCTGGGAAACTGAGTCAGTGGGAACATGAAGTTTAGGGAGATCCGTTCAAGTTCAGCCTAGTTTACACAGAGAGATCCTGACTCAGAATTAAATATATGTAAAGTTCATTTGTGTTTCCCCCTGAGTACTCTTAATGTCTTGCAATAGTTCATAGGACTGAGGCCCAGTGCAAAATCTTGGCTGCTCAATAATGAAAAGGCAGAGAATGTTTATAGAAATGTCCTTCCAATCATTTTGTAAAGTTAGCTTTGTAGTTTCCCTGCCAGCAATGGAAAGGATGACCACATAAGCAAAATTGACACACACATTATCTGACAAGGTACGGGATATGCTATAGAAACATTTGTTATTCAAGTAATTGGACTGAAAATATAGAGCTGATTAAGGACATAAGCCAGCTGAGGGCAGCTTCAAGAAAGGGAGAGACAGATGGGGCTGGCCTATGGTTAGAGGGTTGGGACCAGGCTTAGCAAGACATAGTGAGGGTTCTTGTTCATATGCAGGGTCTCTTCTATAGGCTTTCCCAGATGTGGAGCAAACATAAGTAGTGCTTCAAAAACTTATCGTCCATCAAAAAAAAAAAAAAAAAAAGGAGGAATCTGATTTCTAGAGTTTCGAGATAGAATTCCATGTCTTCCAACTCACAGCTAGATAATATTTGAACACACAAAATATTAGGGGTCCACATTATAAGCTGATAGAAGGAGAATAAACTATACAGCAACTATGGAAGTGAGTATGGAGATTTCTCATTAATGTGACCAAACTCTACCACCCCCAGTCACATATAAAGGACTTTATGTTGACATACCACAGAGACACTTACACATCCACATTTATTGCTATACTATTTATAACAGTTAAGACATAGAAAGGGGTAGATAGCCATCAATGAATAAATTGGTAAAGAAAATGTTGGTGAATACATACAAGGAAGCTATATTCAGTCATAAAGAATAATGTATTAAGGCCATTTTCTGGGTAAAGACCAAAACAGGAGATCATTATTTTGGAGTATATAATACAGACTCAGAAAGACAAATAATTCAGTTTTCTTTCTCATATAAAATCTAAACTTAACATATATCTAAATCTATATGTAGATAAACACACATACATAAGTGTATATGTATGTCTATACTATTTATGTGTGTGTTGCAGGTGAAGAAAATAGAAATGGGCTATGAGAAAGAAAGAAAAATGCTGAAGGGGAAAAAAATAAATGTAAAAAAGAGATGCCGTAGGATAAAATTGACATTGGCACTGAAGCAGAATGAGGAGCTATTTTCTAGTGGGAACAGAAGCACCAATAGGGGGTGATAGAGATAAGGAACAGGATGAATAAGAACAAAGAACAAACACATATATAGCTAAATTTCATAATGGAATGCACTTTTTGCATGCTAACTTAAAAAATGAAAAAAATAGATGAAAATTAAAAAGTTTCTGTGTTTACCTATAAAGACTATGAAAAAGATGTTATTTCTAAGTCATTGTGCTAGCAAAGGAGGCAGAAGTAAAAGACTTTAGACTGTACAAATCCATAGTATAAATAAAAAATATTATTTCCCTTTACTCTATGCTATTTTCATATTTTTTCTGCTCTAGGCACCAGGAAATAGGTCACTTTCATCTCCTTTCAGAGAGAAGAAAATATTCTATTCTTTCAAAAAATATGCAAATAATAAAGGTATACTTTATGCAAAATATATAATCTAAATATATATTCAAATGTAGTTTAGAATACTAACTATTAAATGTGTATTTATATATCTATTCCAGCATATTTTAACATATATTTTTCAAATACATGCTCATTGGCAAGTAAAAGATAAAGGAGAGGATTAATGAGCTTGAATGACTGAAGAGGGTATTCTGAGCATCCATAAAAGATGTACGAGGAAGCTGACAATGTTAACACCTGTACCTTCTGTTCAGACTCCATAGCTAAAACCTACCTCCCATCTCTAAAGCATGACATAAGTCATCCAGAAAGATATAAAGGATCCAACTTCCCAGGAAGAAACTTCCAAGGGATAGTTACCTCCCAATGGATCACTAAATAGCTTTGATTTCCTTGGCATGACTTAGAATAAACTTATTTTCTATCTCTAGATCCCTAATCTTCCTTTTCTTATAGGATTTACTTCAAAACACATGAATTCTTCCTCTCTTCCTTTGCAATATATGTTAATCTTTCACAGATTCTCACCAATTTTACCCTAAGAGTGTTTTTTCCCCCAATGACCTAGAAACCATCTCTTGATAATATAACCACTAAGGAAAGACTGAGCTCCAATCTCCTATCTCCTTTTAAAAGAGTATTGCTCCAAGATCTAAAACTTGATCTTCTGTTAAAGGATAAGAAAAGCTTGTTTTATCCTAAGGGTGAGGACAATTAATCAAACACAAGTAGACAGTGATTCCTCCTTCTCTCTCTTTCTTTCTTTTTTTCTTTCTTTTTTTCTTTCTTTCTTTTCTTTCTTTCTTGCTTTTTTTCTTCTCTTTTTTTTAACCATTTTAGAGATGTAAAGTCATTGTCTATCTTGTATTCAGACTCACTATCATAATCCAGACTAACTTCAATCTGGAGATTCTCCTGCCTCAGTCTCCCAAATGCTGTCTCCCAGCCATCTCAGCTCTTCTACAATTTTCTCCGGCATTTATTTAGTTCTACCAGAATTGGTGTTGAAGCTCAGGAAAAAGTACCAGGCACACTTTGACAGTCTGAGAGCACTATGAATTAAAGGGCCTTGGGATCCTTAGAAGCTGGCTGAGAATCAAACTACTCTGACCTCTATCCCCCATCTCATCCAGCCTTATTCCCAGTGCAGGGAATATCTGCACTAAAGGGAGTTTATCTGACTAAAGGGGGTTCCTCCAAAAGTAATACAGTTGCCTGGGAATCCTTCCATAAAATCTCATTATCCAAGGAAAATTGTCCCACAAGAAGTCGCCCTACTCACACAGCTCATAGGATAACCTGAGACAAGCTTGAACGTCCCTTTCCCTTAATCTTTTGCTAGTTTATTTGCACAGATGTGAACCAGGAGAAGCTGGTTATGGACCTTAGACCCCATTACAATAGCCTGGAAATTTTTTGCTCCTGTTTAATTTGGGCTAAGAGGCGATCGTTTTGATTAACTCTTCCTTAAGAGACAACATTGTCACCATTTTGCTGCTTGTGGAAAGCTCTCTCTCTCTCTCTCTCTCTCTCTCTCTCTCTCTCTCTCTCTCTCTCTGTCAGAGGAGTCCTGTGAGAGTTCTTGTGCATTTTACCTAGAAAAGGGAAACTTCATTTGAGCAGAAAGTATGCTCTGAATGATACTTTAGGAGTCTGAATTGCTGGAGTGCTCCTCCGTGACTTTCTACATGAGGTATTCACATACTGTAATATACTGTAGATAAGGAGTTTTTCCTCCTGTGAGTCAAAGTTGCCGTATTACTAATATCAGTGTGAAGAGAGGCATGTTGCCCTCTGTGTACAACTAACCCTCTGGGAGAGAAGGTAATATCATTCCTTAAAACACAGGGAAGCTTCCTCGTGACTCATTGAATTTCAGTACCTTTGTGGCCACTGAAATTCCATATCTGATGGCATCGGACCTTCCACAGAAGAACCTCTTTCCTTGTTTCTTTTGGATTGATGCTGTCTTGACAATGTGATGATATTAACAGGTCAGGCTAGTGTCTAGGTAAAAGGATCAGTAGTGCAGTAAATGCATAGCAGATGTAAAGAAAAAAAAAAAAAACAGTGGAATGAGAAAACATGCCCAACAAGAGGTAGCTAATTTTTCTGAAAAACCAGTCAAAATATTGTTAAAAGAAAGTCATCCTCCAAGAAGTTGTAACTATCACTATAGGTGTGAGAGTTTTGCACAATACTTATGATCCCAAGTTCTATGAAAATCTATACTGCAGTTCACAATTATGACACATTTGACCTGCACTTATCAATCAAATCTTAGAGTTTCAAAATATAACATAGCTATAAAGAACTTCATAAGCACTGTCAAAATAGTTCTGAATCCATGCTTTGAGGCTCTTTAGAGTAAAGTATACCATGTGCAATAGGGTATGGAAAAAGGACATAACTAGAGAGGAGAAAATTCTAGTCTTTGCCTCTGTGAAAGGAATTTGAAAGTTGTGTAAGTCATGATGGATTTGCTTGTGTCATTCTGACAAAAAGTTAATGAATCTGGCTAGAGAGATAGCTCAGGGTTTAAGACTCTGTCTTGAATACAGAAGATCTCGAGTTCTGGTCCTAGGTCCCATACAAAAGTGCCAGGTGGCTCCTGGTGGGCGGAGCCTGGGAAATCCTAAAGTAAAGCAAGAAGGAGATAGGCACAATCCAGGATGATTCCCAAAGTCACTCTTGAGCCTTTACAGGGGCATATCGTGCACTCTCTCTCTCTCTCTCTCTCTCTCTCTCTCTCTCTTTCTCTCTCTCTCTCTCACATACACACACACACACACACACACACACACACATACACACACACACATGCTAAATAAAGTTTTTTTTAAAGGTTAATGAATCAAACCAAACTTTAGTTAATGTATCAAACCAAACTATAGTGGAAAGTATTTTTATATGGAATTGTCTGACATTAATCATCACTCCACTAGAATCACCAGCCTGCAAGTGGTTACCACATCCTGACCCAGAAAGAATTTCTACAGGAACATTCGATTGGTAACAGTTGAATCTTGTTATGCTTTGTCTGAGAGTTGCAAAAAAAAATTCATGACCAAAGAACACAGGGGAACAACAAGATTTATTCTCACTTACCATAGTCAGAGTCCACCTTGGGAGGAGAGTACATACCAATCCAAGGTATGGCTAGAGAACTGGCCATACCATATCCACAGGATTGCTAAGAGAGGGGTAACCTCACTTGCCATACTCCAAGTTTGTCAAAGTAGGTTGAAGTATGTCAAACCACTCTTCCATTTTTTCCACCTTCCAAGTGAATGGTCCCACTTATTATGGTCTGGGTCTTCCCATATCAATTAGATATTCTTCTGCAGACTTCCCAGAGCTTGCCTTAACCAAAGGCCACTCTTTGTCAGAAGCACACCTGTATCTAACTAGCAAAAAAAACCTTATACCACCGTGATGAGGTATTGATCTAGAAAAATGACAACCTAATAAAATAATGTAAATATGTTATTTTAACAAAAACCATTGAGTCAGTTTTAAATGGCAAATACTTCTTCTAGGTAATTGATAAAAATTGAGGCCAAAGATTATTGTTTCAAAACAGTTGGTAGACTCCTTCGCATGTTTTGATTTTGAAACATGTCCTAGAGGAAGATGTGGTACTGCATTTCTGCAACCCAACACTGGGAAAGTAGAGGCAAGAGGAGTATGAGTCTAATGCCAACAAATCATCAAACACAAACTTTCTGAAGATCCCAACTTTACCCCTGACATACATGCCTCCTGACATGCTCAAGTGGTCCCCAATAAATATCATCAAGCCTAAGAGACTCTTGTTCTCTAATTCTGTTTTCAGATTGATAACCACAAAAGTAAAAAGAAAGAAGAAAGAAAAAAAATACAGGAAAGAGTTCTTTTTAATAATAGCAAGGACCAGAGCTCAAGGCTAGAAGCTGTTCTAGAAAGATAAGAGCATCAGCAGAGAGGCAGAGAGGCTTCTCCAAAACAAGGAGGAAAACCAAACAAGTTCAAAACACTTCTTCTCAATAATGAAGGACATATCAATTTTAATACTATGCTAAATATTAAAATGGTTGAACATGAAGGACAGCATATTTACTCAAGTTCTGAAGAAAAAATCCTACCTTTCAGAATTTCTCAGATTTCTTCTTTATTCTATCCATGTTTATACATTTCAGGTAAGTTACACTATCTTTTTATTACTTAGAATAAGTATTTAACATTTAAAAATAAATTAATTATTTTTTACAAGTCACATCATTTTACCAAGTTGCAGTTTTTCTAGGTTAAAATAGTCTGAGTACTTACTGAAGGCATCTGTTTCCCCACACACAGCCTGGACACTGAGAAGCAAACCTCCCTTCCCTAATAGAGTCTGATGTCCCATTACTGTGACTAGTATTCAGCAACTTCATTAGTATAACTGTTCTCTGAGTGTCTTACTTATGGTACCCATGAACCACAGATAAAAAACACACTTCCATAATCAATTAGGAGTCAATTACTTTGCTGGTGGTTGAGTAAAGACACATGCTGGAAAGAACTCTCAACCCAGAAGATGGGGACAGAAGGGGTTAATAAGGCCAGAAACTACAACTTCATCATAAGGGAGCTGATAGAATAGCAAAAGGCACAGTTAGAGAAAACTGACTTTATAAAATTGTAAGCACGATATGCTTCCTTGAACTGCAGGTGGCTGGGTTGATTTGTTCGTGTTCAGGTGTGGTTAGCAAGGGAAAGGAAGTCTAGGCATAGTATAGCACAAGCTATTCAAAGCAAAGTGCAATTACTTCTGTCATTTCATACCCTAGTGCCATGGTTTGAAATGTGTCCCCCACAGTCTCACGTATTTGGGAAGGTCATGGCACCTTTGAGAGGTGGAGCCTTGATGGAGGAAGGTGGTCACAGGGAGTGGGCCTTGAGGTGGAGTATTCCCACCCTACCTCCTGTAGAAGCCTGCTCTTGCAGCTGGCAATTTTGCAGCTTACAATCTTGCAGATGGGTGTGACTTAGGCTTTCTCCAGCTTCTACTTCCAGCCATGCCACATCTGTCCTGAAAGATTGGATTTCCCCACTGGAACCTTAAACTGAATATATCTTCCTTTCTCCCTCAAATTGCTTTACTGTGGATGTTCTTTTCCAGCAGCAGATAAGAGTAATGGGTACACAAGTAAATTATTGGATAGTTTGGACATGAGCATCCTGGAAGATTCTCCTGCAGAAATCATGACGAGATAGGCACGCAGAGACTCTCCTGAACCCACTTCTTCGTGACCTCTGAATTGGGATTTTTGCCAAGGCTAAACATCCATGCCATTATTTTACCCAATCCTAATTAAGCTCTCAACTTTGCAATGAAAAATTGGAAGATACAAATTAAGTTTAATTTACCAGTAAACCTTGTGCTTTCTAATTTGCAAACATTACTCAAGTTTTAGAAATGGTGTTTTCTCTAACCAGAGTACGTAAAACTCTCTACTTTGCCTTGCCAATAGATTCTCTCAGAGAACACTTGAAATTCCATTTTCTTTTTTGGGGGGATGGGGGGCAAAACGGTATATTTCTATCGGACTAACTGATACAGAAGATAGTGTAGTATGAATGGATAGTATGAATGACAAATCATACAAATATATTTTATTTATAATAAACAAAAAGGCTTACACAGCTTTCACTTGCAACACACTTGCTTAACTGGATTACTGAGCAAAAACAAAGCTGCAACAAAACATCCTTCTGTTCTGACAGGTATTTGGAGACACAGGAAGACACTACTTGTTTGTTTTTTGTTTTTTATTTTTTAAAAAAAAACTGACCCTCTAAGGGCCTGGTTTTAGAAATGTAAACAATATAGATGAATCCTCCATTACTAATTGTTATATCATGTCTATGTTACCTGTGCATTCTGATATCACACTCATACCTGCCAATATACCTGGGAAGGGCTGCTATATCACAGTTACATATGAGTTCTTGGCAGGCAAGACTGATGGAAGAGCAATTTGGAATTAATTTTACACCTATTTAGAAGAAAACACTAATAGTCTCTTAAATAACAATAGAAAGATATGGCCTAGAAGTTATTTTTTCGCTTTGGTTTGTTTTCAATTTTTGTGACTTACACAGCTGTTTGCTTCATCTGCCAAGAAGTATTAAAGCACAAGATACCTATGGTTCCTTCAACATTTGCACTTTTCAAGTTTTACTCTACTATATCCACAGTAAGTCAGCAGTTCTGGAATATTAAACAGAAACATAAATGGGCAAATCTCTTCTAAAATGCAGATGTCTATAACTATAAGAATACTAGACAGGAAGAGACAATAGAGAATGAAGAAAAGAAAATGCTCATGCACAAAGAATGTGGTTTAAGTCTTTGGATTAAAAACAAGTTTCCTCAGAGATGCTGGCTATTGTGGAATTTCCAGAAACTCCCTTTGTCTCCCAAAATGGACTTAAAAAGCCCCAATCCAAGTTTTTGAAAACTACGGTTATGAGATGCTATCAACGATCAAAACAGCTAAAGGGAGAAGGATGAATGTCTTCCATTTGGCTGCAGTTTGTAGCAGAGCTTCTTTAGTAGTTGGTGGATCAGTAAAAAAATGTACTGAAGTACCGGAAGTGCTTTGAAGCACAGAGTTTTAAAAAAAGGGAACAGTTATAGGTATATAAATCAGTAAAACAGGATTTTATGGCTAGGAATTTTTTCTAAACAGTAAATGACTTCAGGATAGATCTCTTCAACATTAAATGTAGCAGAATTTTAAAAAGATTTATAAGTAGATATAGTAATAACAGAAAATTATGAGGCAGACAGGCTGGAGAGGTGGCTCAGGGGTTAAGCCTCCACCTTGCAGGCGGAAGGTCCTGAGTTCAGATCCCAGATCCCACGTATAGACGCCAGGCGGAAGCGGGGGCGGCCTGTGTTTCTGGTCCTAGTAGGGCGGAGCCTGTGAATCCCGGGGCAGAGTAAACAAGGAGGTGGAGGCGTCCATGGTGGTTCGTGAATTCAGTCCGTGGTTCTACACATACACAGACACACAGACACACACACACACATACACACAGACGCGCGTGCACATACACATGCATATGCACACAGTTGAATAAATAATAATAATAAAAAAATTAAAAAATTTAAAAGAAAAATGTTTAAAAAAGAAATTATGAGGCAGAGAACACACACAAAAAATATCAGGACAATGCTATAGGTTCAACAGTATTCTGTGAGGCTAGAAAATCTCTTAACTTTGTTCATTAGCAAAATATCACTCTTGTTTATGTTTATAAATAATTTATTTATCATATGACCACATCATGTTGAATCCTTTTCTTCCCATGTACTGAAGACTCTTACAGTCAGCCTTTAAGCATTCTGCATTTCTTTGCCAATCTTGTAGCTGAGTATCTTGCGCCAGTTGATTTTGGCACAGGTAACTGGAAGCTGCCAGCGCAAGGCCTTGAATATAGGGTCAGACATTGTTTGATAGTTTTCACTAATTGCTGTCTGATATTCATTTTCTGTACTCTCTATGATTTTAATAAACTCCTTGGCAGTTTGGACTTCATTAGAAACAGTGATTGAATCTTGTACATCTTTATGGCTACCCACCTGAACATTGCCATGTTCATAATAGTGGACCTGAATCTTGTCTCCCAACAACTCCAACAACTTGAGCGGTAGGTGGTGTGATGGTGAACTTCTACTCTGATCTCCAATGACCATTCCAGAAATTTTTAGGTTGAAGCTGGTGGCTTTCAATACATGCAATAATAGTCTGCTGCCCATCTATAGTTTTAGCACACACAGTGCAGAAGCAGTTGGAATAATGATCTTTCACGTAGGCTCTCAAAGCATTGTCACAGGATTCATTCCAAGACTTCAAACCTCCATTCACATCTTCTGGCTGGGGGTCACGTGCTTCTTTCCATATGTGACCAAACTTAAAGGAAATTTTGTTTCTTGGATCTAAAAATCTGCTATTACCACCATGCTCTGTAATTAAGACCTGATCTTCATATCCTTCTATCTTCACTGGTGTGAACTGATATACTGAGCAAAGGCATATACTGCTCCTTCCCTGAGGAGATTGTCATTATTAGCCGGACATCATTGAACACTTCATTAAACTCTCCTGGAGGTGCATGGGTGATGAATTTAACAGCTATGCGTACCTTCTCCTCATCCGACACCGGATTCTCGAAGTCGGCCATCTTGGGCTGCTCTGGCGCAGCCTGGCTGAAATTCCACTTTCTAAAGACATTATTTCTTATACTCTTGATAAAGAAATGAATTCCAGCATGAAGACAAACTAAGACTCAAAGGCTCAGATTTTCCTGGTTACTAAGGAGCCCAGCTGATGGGGAGAAGAAAAGAATTTTGATCCAGCCTCTGTTTATTGTCCTTTCAACTGCTTTTATTTATTCCTTCGTTCTGGTCCCAAAATCTGTGAGAAATTTGTTTTCTGTACTTTGGCTCACACTCTTTTCTCTTGCATTATCAAAGATGTGTGTTTGGTAGGAATCTGGACTATGAGAGCAATCCATGCTTAAGATACAGTAACTCGCAAGTGACTCAAAATCCTTGTAACCGGTTAGATCATTTAGGAATTTCAGCCTTTTTGGAAAAGGAGATATTTTCTCTTTGGAATCTAGGATTACATGGCATGTTTCTTTCCCATGCTCATCATTCTCCTTGCTTTGGAAGAGTTTGCTTGAAAAGAAAACCAACAAAAGCACAGAAGAAATCAGTTATTGGCTGGACTTAGCCATAGATGGAACATTACCGCTCAAGTTGTAAAACAACTTCATAATTTGAAATTAAATGATTTTATTTTTATTTTATTTGTGTGTGTGTGTGTGTGTGTGTGTGTGTATACATGCACATGTGTGGATTGCATATGCTTGTGAAAGCCCAAGGGTGATTTTGAGAATCATCCTGGATTTTGGTTGCCTAGGCTCCACTTCCTAGCGCGAGAAGTGAAGGGTGCTACCATCCACTTTGAGAAGCATTTTTACATAGGCTCTGGAATCAGAATTCAGTAACTTCTGCTTTTGAAGCAGAAGCTTAACCCTGATCCATTTCTCCAAATTTTAAATTTAAATGACTTTTAATGGGAATTATCAATTTAGTTTAACCCTGGGAGGGTAACTTTCTGGAAATGTAACCAAAGTTCATTATGCAAAGGAAATACATTAATGATAGGACCCTGAGGACAGAATGAGCAACCCAAGAACAGGGTTATAATGTCACTGTGAGCTATTACAAAGCTAATTCAGGTTTCTCTGGAAGCTCGCTTATTCTGCTCACCATATCCTGGTTTCTACCACACTTCAATCTTAGATCTGAACTTGGTATCAGCATAGTAATGTTATTCCAAGCAGAAAAGACTTATGACATCTTACTCCAGAGAGTTTTCTAGAGAGTTCACTGGTATTTATAATGTATAGCTAACTTTCTGTTGCCTTATACATTTTGATATTCACCAAAAAACAAATCCAAAGCAAGATTAACAAAAATAAGGATAGCAGGAAGATAAAGAGCATTTTGCATTTCTTCTAACTTTGTTCCAATAAGAATAAAGGTCCTAGTTTAAAGCTACTAAGAATTTGGCACTGGATTAAAAAAAAAACTGAAAACCATAAGATATATACTTTTTTTAATTTTTTATTTATTTTATTTTTTTTAATTTTTTTATTTAATTTTTTTAATTTATTCAATTGTGCGTGTGTGCATATGTATGTGTGGGTGCGCATGTGTGTCTGTGTGTGTGTAGAACCACGGACGAATTCGGGAACCACCATGGAGGCCTGGATTCACAGGCTCCGCCCTACCAGGGCCAGAAACGCAGGCCGCCTCCGCTTCCGCCTGGCGTCTATATGTGGGATCTGGGATCCGAACTCAGGACCTTCTGCCTGCAAGGCAGAGGCTTAACCCCTGAGCCACCTCTCCAGCCCCAATATATACTTCTTATGAATGAATTTATAAGAAATAAAAGATACAGTGTGGATGATTTAGAGATATAGAAGGAGAAAAGTACTTGTTTTGGAATTGGCGTGTATTTCATTTAATTTTTTTTACCATGATTCTTTAATGTGTATATGTGCAAATTACCCAGATTATGATACATATCATCAAATGACAATTTGATAATACTTGCTTTCTAGTCTCTGAATCTGTGGAAACTGGGATATTTTGTGATTATAAGAATCCACATGTTGTAATTACAACAAAGCAACATTCCTTTTTCAAAACTTTATGTCCATCTCAGGTCTGATGATTGAAGAGTAAGCAGTTGCTGGAATATTAGCTGCTTATAGTATCAGATACTGACTACCCATCCATGGATGATAAAAGCTGTCAGTCACATCTTCTTAACCAATATTAATCTCAGCAGGGTGGGCAAAGGTAATCTTTCTCCAGGAAAAGGCAATAAAAATAATCTTTTGTAATAATCACCTGCTCTCTATATATACTAGCCAATAGAAAACTGAATTTTAAAAATCACAGATGTTATGAGAGGTCATCATAGAAGTTATTGGAAACTGAGGAATTGCCTTGGGTGATTAAACCTTTGCTAACTAGGTAACAGACCTGCATTCATATCTCCAGATCACTTGTGATAATGATAGGCAGGTGGTTAAAACCCACTTGTCATTGAAGTCCTGAAAGGTAATCTGGGCATCCACATTGCAAGCAGAGTATCAGGACTGGCCCTAACAGTGTGCTCTGGGTTTAATTTGAGACTCAAGCTTAAACAATAAGGTGGAAAAGTGATGACAGCCGGTTGTGGTGGCGCGCACCGGTAGGATTTGCTGAAGGAGGCAGAGGCAGGAGGATCAGGAAAAGTGATGACAAATGATACATGATATCACCTTTGGGCTTACACAGGAACATATACTCAAATGCACTCATATATATAAACCCACTCCCATGTGCTCACCTACATGCAAACACGCATATGCACAAGCACATACATACAACCAATATTCACATAAGTAAACAGAAAGAAAAATATATTCACCATGAAAAACATGCTTTAAGAGAAAATATAAACTCATAGATCCCATCAATATCACCTAACACCCATAATAATCATATCTACTATATCTCTTTGTGAGGAGATATCTTCTCTTGCACTGTATTAAGAAACAGAAGACAACATGAAAATCTGGAAGTGAGTATTAAAAATTCAAATCCCTGCCACCTAGCAAGAAGGTTCTGGTCTTGAAGACAATTGTAGAATCTTCATCAATAAACCTTGTAGACATTGACACTTAATTATCAAAAAAATTCTATGAAAAAGATATGCCAAAAAGTGCTGAATAATAAACGTCACCACTGATGACAATCAATGCTCTTTCCAGAACTTTCTTACACCTATGTTTCTGGAAGAAAAACAGTTTATTCTTTCCTCAATGCATTGTCAACAAGGTGCAAGAAGGTTCACCAACTGTCTCTTGAATCCTATGGCTATTTGAGTATCCAAAGGAAAAGGAGAAAAGAAAACTATTCTTCAATTTTACAGTGGATTATTTTTGTGGAAGAATAAAAAATATATACAAACAACACATTTGCACTAGCCTGGTGTTAGTTTTTTTAACGTTAGGAATTCTTTCTTAGTGTCCTTCTACTTTCAGTAACATGCTCAAATAACAACAGATTTCTCTCAGACAGGAAATTGCTTCAATACTGGAGAGCAAAATTAGTTTCATTTGTAAAACACCAAAAGGAGAAAACAAATATTAGAAAATACCTTATCCAGTTGTAAGGAAGTTCAAATGTTCCCCCTCTGAAGGTTCAGTCTCCAAGTTTACTAAAAAGTACTGACAGTAGACAGAAGGATGGGAGAAAAGGTATGCAGATTACTTACCAAACCTGTGTTCACAAGGTGATACACAATGTGAAACCCAATTGCAACTGAAATGACTGATGCTCACAGGGACCAAGAAAGGGAAGGAGTAAATTGCTGTAGGTTTTGTAATTAATTCTACCTCTTATATAGGACTCAGCCCAGATGAAAGCCATCACCACCAAGGTTTTAAGGCCAAGCAACAACTAGTCCTTAGAAGAACTGATGTTATAGTTAGATACAAGTGTCAACTTGATTGTTAAGGATTTTAGCTGTCTACACATTTATAGAGAATTAGTAGTTGAATTAAGTCCATGACGAACCTGCAGAATACTGTCTAGTTGATGGTGAAGGCCCAACTGGACAGTTCCTGGACAGTTGAATAACAGGGAGAAAACTGGATGAGAAAGTTGGTGTCCTTCTGTACACTTGACCAGACTTGCTGGTCTGTGAAGCAAGTATTGTTCCTCTTTCAACCAGTATGTAGATATACTGTGGCCAGTTCCCTTAGCACTTGGTGTTTGTGTGCACTCTCCTGTCAAGATGGAACAGAACTATGGAGGGGACCTGGATACCTATTAAGTTTGTAGGAATGGAAAAATAAATAAATAAATTTTAAAAAGAGAAAATAAAGCCCTTCGCTTCCTTAAGCCATTTGGTCATGAGTTTACTGGTATTAATGAAGAGAAACTACAACAGGTAAAGATGATTTAGGCTTCTTTTCTCCGAGTTAATTCATCATGGCTATTGAATTGTTAAGGGGGAAGTATAACACAAATGCATGCCTCAAAATTGGAAGGTCTTTAGATAAGGAAACTTCAGATCTCCTGCCCTCTCTCCACTGTTTGACACTCCTCCATCCTATCCCTTCATAAGGTACATAGGGATAAATGATGACTAGAAATTTTGATTTAGAGGCAGCTGCTAAACACTACAGTTGCCTTTAATCCAGTTTGACTCTCTCAGTCTCCATGATGTCTGCAGTGGACTAAGCTGCCTCCTGCTTCTGCTAGCCAGTCATGTCATTTCCACCGTGAAGAACTGGATCTTCCCTCTGAAACTGTAAGCTGAATAAATCTCCCTTGCACCCTTTAAGTTACTTGAATTGAGTAGTGTCTCTTAGCAGCAGAGAGAATAACCAGTACAGAGTAGGTAAAAGAACTTGCAGCAAACCCCATTGATTGTTACAGAGATCACATATCTCAGATGCCAAGGCCATTGGTTTTATTTAGTGGAGAAGAATAGAGAAGAATATGATGATAAAAATGTGAATTCATTCAGAAAGGGTCAAAAACACAGAGACTGGATAAACAAAATTAATATGGTAATTACTCTTACATAGATCATCATGCCGACAAACATCATAAACACAGTAGCATGATGATTTACAAGTATTCCATCACAGGGAGGCTGCACAGATTAGCTACATGGGCTCATTTAAAACATGTTGCTTTAACAAAGTGGAAAAGAACAAGTGAATAAAAATTCTTCCCAGAAGCCATTATAAATAATTCATGCAAAACATTTTTAAAATTGGTACAAAATTCAATTTAAACTGGGTGTGATTCTTATGCCCCACTCTGCCTCTTATTCTGCAAACTAGCCTGCATTCTGGAACCACTGCAAAAATACTAACGTCAAAAAGACAGTAAAACGTGTAACTTCTATCAATATTTTGACATATTTGGTTTGAACTCTGTAAATAGTCAGTGTCCTTCCCTAGACTTATAGTGTTAAAACAGAAATGGGGTTCTGCTGAGGAGGCCTCTTGTCAACAACACAGCTCTTGGACCACTTCGACTAATCCAAGTCTCCTATGGTGTCTGGATTGACCAAACAATAACATTTACCTATGAATTATAAGTATTCACTTTTTTATTTAGGTGCATCTACACATACAGGCCATATTGAAGCAATCACCAAAAACTATCAGAGTTTGGGGGCTGGCTCAATGAGCAGGAGGGCTTGTTGTACAAGCATGAGGACCTGGGTTTTCATCCCCAGCACTCAGATAAAATGCATAAAAAGTCATGAGTCACCCAATGCTGTGGGAGACAGAGACAAGTAGCTATCTGAAGCTCCCTGATGCCAGCCTATCTCCAGGTTTAGTGAGTATCATACACACACACACACACAAAAAAAAAAAACACAAGCAGATCATGTGTTTGAATTCTTAGCTGGTGTCAATGTTTGCGAAGATCATGACACCTTTGGGAGGTAGAGCTTTGCTGGAGAAAGGAACATCATGGGGAGTAGGTCTTGAAATTTGGAAGCAAGTAATTTTTTTCCTCTCCATTTGCTCTTGCTTGCTCTGTCTTCCTGACGGTTTTGCTGATCTGAACAGGCTTCCTGCTGCTGCCTCCAGTCATGCCTTCTGAGGTGGGATTTCTACCAAGATGGACAGTGTTCCCTCTTTGTAACCCGTAACCATAAGCCAAATAAGGAATTCCTCTCCCAAGTGGCTTGTATCCACGTGCTGTATCACAGCAGAAGAGTAACTGTGGCCGTAGAAAACCTGTCTCAATGGAATTAGACAGTTAGATTGGGCGCCTGATGCCCTCCTTGGCCTCAGCCTGTACACGGGCATGTTCACCGCACTCGCAAATACCTGTATGCCACAAAGGTACACCACAAATATACATAAACATACAAAACTTTAAAAACTGAAAAATTATCAGAATGTACTTTTCTGACATTAGGAAAAGACTCATAATATTATAAATAGTTTCCATAAACAATATGGCAAATAATAATCTGACAACTTTAAAATGTAGTAAAGAAATATGTTTCAGACAGAATTACAGTATTTTTATTGAGAACTTTCATTTACAAACAAAATTGGTTTATATATTTGCCCCATCTTCTCCCAACCTGCCTCCTTCCCCCTCCCACCCTTTCATCAGTATTGCTATGTCTCACCCACTTTTCTGTCCCTCTGCTTGTATGTTTCACAGGACGCCCTTCGGGGTGTCTCTGTTGATAAGGGACTCATAACTGGGGAAGTTCCTCTTCCCTTGTTGGGTATCTGCCCCGAGACACTCCCTTAGAGCAGATGCTTCTTCCAGGATCCTAGTTAGTCAATTGTGTCATTGTCGATGTGTCAGTCATCATGTAGATCTGATGGTGGAAGTTCTCATTGCAGTGAGCTTTTGGGTAGAGAAGGCCTGTCCTGACTAGAGTATGTAGCTCAGAAGTACCTCATCCCAACTTCACATTTTTGCAATCTTATTTCCCTCTTGTCAACAATGTTCCCTAAGCTTCATTGTGGGGTAAAACTTTGATGGATCGATCAAGGCTGGGCTTTCCAGGTTCGCAGATATTCTGCACTCTTGTCAGATGTGGTATTCTGCCTCACTAATCTTCCATTGCAATAGGGTGCATCTTGGTTGAACTCTGAGAGCTTTCCATATCTGAGGATTAAAAAGGGAGTGCTTTAGATTGTGTTTTTACATCAATTTTTCATAGTTAACACTAGGATACCTATTCCTGCTTATTTACTTTCTTTAAAATTACAATATTTGTAAGTCACAGCGCATATACAATTCTGCCTTGTAGAAAAGCTGTTTCCTCTTCCAATTTGGGTCTTTCCCCAGTATGACCTATGAAATAACTAATAACTAATAAGCAAAAGGCTCACCTATTAGGTAACTCATAGAATGGCCAAAGAAAATATTAATATATGTAAATTTTTAAAAAGGGACTGAGGGGTGGGAAGTGAGATAGTTCAGTAGGTAAGGTACCTGCTCCAAGCCTAACAACCTGAAAATGCTGCCCAGAAGCCCACATGATGGAAGGAATGAACTGATTTCCCAGAGTTGTCCTCTGCCTTCCAACCATGCATTATAGCATGCATGTGCATGTTTTCGCTCCTTCTGAAATAAATTAATTAATTAAATATTAGAAAAGAGGCATTTGGTACCTTTCAGTGAGGGAGGGTTTACTGGACTATTTGTTGCTGTGATAATGGACAGTCTGTTCCATTGCAACCAAATTTGCAGGAAAATCCTTTATAGAGGTGTTAGTGACAGCCTTATTTTCTAAAGACTTGGCAATAGTCCTTTGAGGGGAAGTTTGGGTATATTCTCTGTCTACAATTCCTACAGCTAAAATGCTTCTATTTCAAATAATGTCTTTTCTAATACCCCAAGGGTCTACGTAGCTCCAGCAATGGTCTCTCTGTGGAATCTTGAAACCTATTCCTGTCTGTACTTTCCTTTTCAGAGAGACAGTGACCATAAACAAGGTCTACTACTAGAAAGAAACATTTTCTGAGAAAAGCCCTTTCTCGGGACTTTCATTTGCATTTAGAAGAGACAAACGGCACCGTGTTTTTGACATAAAAATAGTTAGACAGCATGTTGCCACATTAAGTTTGGATTTTTTTTCTCCTTTAAACTCACTTGCAGAAAAAGAAGTAGAAACCGAAAGTTTTTCTTTTTTCTTGGCAGTTGTTATTTTGCTTCAATGAGAAGGGTTTTGTTGTTGTCATTCATACAGAATAATCTGTCCATGACAAATTTTGAATTAGGATTTTTACTTCTTTAAGTTCCTTTTTCTCAGTAAAATTTCAATATTTTAAATTTTATCTCTGTGCCTTTAAGTTCCTTTTTCTCAATAAAATTTCAATATTTTAAATTTTATCTCTGTGCCTTTAAGCAACTTGGCAGTTTTGCTAATATGTGTTTGTCTCCAGATTATGATAAACATGAAACTTAAAGACCATTGAGACTTTTATTATTTGTACCATTTTCATCTCCTTTAAGCTATGAACAGAGATCTTGCAACCCTTAGGCTGGCCAAAGTTTGCTATCATAATCCAATAGGTATTAGGAAGTCCCCCTATTCCCCACCCTGTCAAAGATAGGCACAGGCATCAGAGAGTTCTTGAGAGTTAGTATTTAGGTCTCACTGAAGACATGACATGACACAGAAAGTAAAGTTTAACCAGACCTGAGCTCTTAAATTTCTTTAACATCAAGTTTGGAGAGTTTCTGTGAGAGGGGCAACTCTGGCTACAAAACAATTAACACTATTTGGAGATTTTTTTAATATTTGGGATTCAAGTAAAGATCTGGGATATTATTCACTATCGGAGAAAAGAATACACTAGCAAAAATAAGGTGTTTGAACTGAACGCAGTTATGAAGAAAGAGATTCTGGGAAGTTCTCTGCACTCCACCTATTTACCTAAAACCAGGATGAGAATTTATGAAGACAAAGTTATTCCGGCCCTCTTCCTTCCAATGAGAACATAAATTGAGGGCAATATTAGACTTTCGTCACATAGAGAATCTGTATTAACAAATGTGTGTGTTAACTTTCTCTTACTGTTACAAAATACCTGTAATAGATTCCCTTTCCTTCAGCCCCCACCCTCAGAATAAAAGCTCTGCTTGCTAGTCACTGCTGTTCCCCCAAAGGCCAGCAGGAACTTGCAAAGCCCAAGCATTTTCATGTACCCCATTGGGACGGGGGCAGACTCACTCCCATCTTTCTTTCACCCCACCCTCAAGCCTAAGGATAAAATCTCTGCTCCACCTTCAAACCCTGCTTTTTCTCCCTCCAAGAATTAGTTGTGGTCACCATGTAACCATGCACTTAGTTAACTTTTTCCTTTCCTTGTCCGTGGCATGGCATGTTTGGCCTTTTTTATCTTGTGTAATGGTGCCTATACCCAGGTTGGGTACCTCCTTCTCAGACCCCAGTTTAAGCTACGAACTCACCTACCAATAGCAGCCACAGACTTGGAACATCTCCTACCAGGTTAGGTCCTAAGGTTCTCTCTCTCTCTCTCTCTCTCTCTCTCTCGTTTTTTTCTCCTGCCCTGCACCCTTGCTGGCATAACGCCCCGTTTCCTCTTGGTGAATGTCCTGTGTGTTCAGGACCCATTTCCTCTTCTCTGTCTATTGGTCTGTGCTCACTATGTATTGGGTTTTTACTCTTCTTCTTAACTTTCTGCTTGTTCCTTTTGGACCCCCATGAAACTCTACAAACATGCTGCTTGGACTTTCAGAGATGGCCGCTCTGATTTCTTTGCCAGGCAAGAATCACCATGACCACATGTCCTTCTCTTCCCCACCCCCCACAGCCATCCCATATTTTGCTTCACGTATTTAAGCTTTGGAAGGTCTAACTAATCTAACTCTCTCTTACACGAGAAATATTTGCAATCTCTAACTTGGCTTAATAAAACTATTTTGTTCCAGGTCACTAGGCTGTCACCCAGACTCTAATGGCCCCCTGCCAGCTTTCTAATGTCACTTTTATTTTCCATGTGTTCCCAAAGAACCAAAATTTGTTCATTCCTCAGATATAGCTCCAGTATAAAGATTTCTGAATGTTTCTAATTTTTAGATGCTACTGAGTTCTAAAAAACTTGAGATATTATCCTGTAACTATGTGCTATTGTTCATTTGGTATTTTAAAAAGTTTATATTAAATTTTCTCTTCAAAAATGAGGATTTAAATGCAGGCACAAAGAGTTTTGTCTGCTTAACCTTATTAATAGCCATGTTAGGCTTTATATCCTAAGTCAAAAGTTTTCTAATATTTTTATATTATAAAGGTCATGTATTTTAAAGGTTAAAATTTTAAAGATTGCTTAATATAAGATTAAACAAATAAATTGATAGTCTAACTTAATTAACAATTGATAAGCCTGGGTGAGAACTACAAAATCTTAGATTTCAAGGTATACATTTATAAATTACCAAGTACAGATGTGTATGTCTACATGTGATTTGTACCAAACCAAATTAAAAATGAGGCCTAGTGTTACTGTCTTCTTTTAAAAGAAAACAGGAGGGAACCATCAAGTAGACAGAGTAAATATGAAGGTTGTAGAAAGTATTATTACAACTTAGAAGGTTAAAGTATGCTGTAGGAAGTTTGTGATGGGATAACTAAAGGTCTGCATGTTACAGGAAAAAAAAGCAGTGAGTCTCAGAAACATATCTGCTAGAACTGAGCTTTATGTATTCAAGCAGTTTTCAATTGTCTCTATAAATTTTCTCCTTATTAATTCCAGTAATATAGATAACAACAACTTGCATGTTGTTTTGTACATTAAGAACTAATATATTATTGCTAAAAGCATACTGGCCTAAAGGTAAAAGCTATGCTTGTTTCCCTCACTATTACCTTCATCTCATTTGACCAGACAATGCAATTGACTCATTTAATTTTATATATATTATATATATATATATGTGTGTGTGTGTGTATGTATATATGTATATGTATATATATAATATCTCTAATCACAGATCACATACAAATATGATGTCAGATGAAGAGGATGGAAAAAGTAATATAAATCATATTGAGATTATGTCTAGTAGATTTAATATATTCCAGAAGTTTATTACTGGTTCTACCAATCAGCTAACTCTCTCTCTCTCTCTTTCTGTCTCTCTCCTGTCTCTCCCCCCCGAAGACTTCTCCCCAATCTGTTTCTCAACCTCATCTACATGAGACACTAGTAATGACTTCCTAGCCATATGGGACACTGAATATATGTGGTCCACCATATGTGGCCTCTGCATGCACACAACTATGACATTTTGCCAATGAGGTATGGAATTTAAGTTTCTGAAGAGATGCTGCTTCACTTGTAAGGCTAATTGACTTGAATGTCACCTCCAATAAAGTGGAGAAGACTAGAATGTTGCAAGTCCACAGCCAGATTATCTTAGGCCCATCTAGGTCCCTAGTTACCAATTGTTACCATCCTCTGTACGTGACTTACCATTTTCATGACTATTATGTATTATTAGATAAGTTGAATCAGATAATTCACAAGCTCAGTGAAGCCTCTCTGGTACCCTCCTAGGTACAATAGTTCATGTCTACTTAATCAAACTCTTTATTGTCTTCATAACTTTTTTGTCAGTCTTGTCTTTCCTAGGCTAAGAGTCATCAAACTCCAAAATTCTTGATGCTCCTCTTCATCATGGGGGACCAGGACAGGACTCTATCACTCTGGCCTGTAATCTCAACTAAGTTGACCTCATTTAACCAGAAGCAGTAATGAATGTGTTGCTCCTTATTATCAACAAAAGGCTTGAATGATAGATTCCCATTCCTGCAACCCCCACCCTCAGAATAAAAGCTCTGCCTACTGGTCACTCCTCTCCCCCACAATGGTCAGCAGGCACTTGCAAAGCACAACCTCATTGGAATAGGACTGATGATTCACTCCTTTCTGTCCTTCATCCTACCTACAAGCCCAGGGATAAAAATTTTGCTCTACCTTCAGACTCCACTTTTTCTCTAAGAATTAGTCTTGGTTGCCAATATACTTTTTCCATTCTTTGCCCTTGGCATGGCGTGTTCAGCCTCTTTATGGTACAACCTGTGATAAACAGCTTATAAGAAAGTTGCATTTGATGTTAGGTTGACTTTTCTGCTTTGCATCTGTGGCAAGGCAGTAAATAATGGTGAGAATAGGTGGTAGAGGAAGTTGTTTCAACAGCAAGGACAGAAAAGAGATATATAGAGTAGTTGGGGCGCCAATATTCTCTTCAGTATGCCTCCAGTAGCATAAATCCACTAGGTCTCACCACTTAAAACTCCAACTCACTACCTCCCAGTGGTACCATAAGCTAGTGGTCAAGCACATGAGCCTTTGGGGGTCTTGAGTCACACTGCAGAACACTGCTACACTCATCGGTCTTTATCTATAATTAATTGCCTCCTCATCAGTTTTTGCCCCATAGACTCATGTTCTACTCCTTTTATAATATTCCTCTAAAAATTCCCAATTTTGTTGCAGATTTGATATAAATTGTAATTTGAAGCTACATTTGTGAGAACTATTCATTCCCCAGGATCTCTCATATATAGTTGAGATATACATCTGAATAAACTTCTCTTTGATTTTTTTCATTCTAATTTGTCTTTTTCATTTAATCTCTTCTCTGTTCTTCCAAGTATAAAACTACTGGGATTGAAGAAAAATATTTTTATTCTGCAAAATTCCTGCAGGAAGAGAGCCTCCACAACACTAATTTTTATGACTCCAAAGCTCCCATGACAGACTGAAACCTTGATGCATATAGCAGTGCACGTTACACTTTGACAACAGCTAGCAACAATTACAGACTCACATATAATGGATAATCCATTTTTAACTTAACCAGAAAGTGAATTTGTATAGATTAACTAATAATTTGTTTATGAAACAAAACAAACATAATTTTCCAATGACCTACCCTCAGAAAACAGTCTTAGCTCTGAGCTTCCCTGTGTGGTAAAAAGAAAATAATTAAAATCATGGAAATATGATTTTATGAATCATGGAAAATATGAATCATGGAAAGTGGATAAGAGAAGCATACTGTTTGTGGTTTTTAGTGTGCTGATATACATACATAGCATGTGTCTTCAAAAGAGAAACATAAGCAGCAGTGCCATACTTCCATCCTAGAAGTTCACAAGAAGTGCACATCATATTCATGAGGAACTAGAAAACTCAAGACGTTATTTAATTGAAAAAATTATTTTCATTATTATTGTTATTTTGTTATTATTAATTATTATTTATTATTCATTATTATTAATTGAAAATGCTAAAATAAAATTTATAATCAATTATTAATCAATCACCTTCCAGGTAAAAATGTAAAGCATTGGCATTCTACTAAAATATGAAAAGCCTAGAAGTCTCTAAAGTCCATATTACATAGGAAGGGACTGATCATTAAAAATAATTTATGACTAGACCATAGATAACAGAAAAGAGACCAAAAGGAGTTAGACTAATCATTTGGAGTTACTTTGTAAGAACCTTTTGTATAGGTAGAAGTATGAAAAATATAAATTTATGCACATATTTTATATATATACATAATATATATTTCTATCATATATGTATGTGTATGGTGCACACATTCATGTGTGTTTGTGTTTGCATGTAGGCAGATATATCGAGAGATGTATGTACACAAGTGTATTTGCATGTATCTGTCTATAGAGACCTAAGTGATATAAGGAATCATCCTCCATAACTCTTCCATCTTATAGTTATGAGATTTGTATTTAATTAATCACAGAATATGCCATTAGGACCAGTCTGCTGAGTCAGCTTGCTCTGGGGATTTCTAGATTCCTCCTTCCAGGGCTAGAATTACAGGCAGACTACCATAACTACCAGGCATTCTTACATGGGATCTGGGATCTTCACTCAAGTCTTACCACTGAGAAATCTCTCAGTCTCTGAAACTTTATATTATATCATCATTACTTTTTGGTAATTTTCTCAAATGCAGTAGGTGTTGTTTTCTTTGCTCAATTTCTAACCATTTTTACTTATTTATTATCACAAGTATATTTAACTATACATATATCCTTGGCTATCTTGTTCATTATAAAGAACTAAGATACAACTACTACATATACTACACACCAAATTATATTTGCAGAAGGTACACATACATAAAGGAATTAATTTTGTGATAAGAATTTTAATTACCATAAATCGATTTTCCTTAAAGCATTTTATAAACTGATAACACATGATTATGTCTATTGCTTTAGTAGCAGAATGTATAGATTTTTTAATTAATAAATATCTGTGAAAAATGCAAGTGCATGATCATTTCCCTTAAGAAGTTTTAAATTGCCCACTTAACCACATATATTATTCCACATACATTATTAGAAGTATGGATTTGTAGGAATTAGTTTGTAAGAATATAGTTCTCATAAATTTGGGTTACTACAAATGTAGAAGTGATATCAGAAAAGCTTTCTTGACCTCACCCCCAACAAGTATACCACAGCAGTACTCACTTTTATGAAACATTAAACAGATTATCATAAATTAAATCTTAAGGTGCCCTGATCTGGGATTTTCTAGTTTCTAGAATTGTGAGAGGAAGATTTTTTATTGTTAATATAAGGTACCAAACTTAATATATCTGATTATATAACCCTAAACAGACTAAGGCAAAACATTGCTACCAAGATGGAGGAATGTTACTATAAGAATACCTAAAATGCTCCCTTTACACCCCACCCCCTCCCCCGGTCTGGACTTGTGCACTGTCCAGCCGGGCCCCACCCTGCGCCCTAGGTAAGTCTCCGCCCATGCACCGCCCACCAGGACTCCCGCCATCCAGCCGGAGCCGTGCAGGGCCGAGGGACAAGGAGGACCTCCCCTGCGACCGGACCCCGCCCCAGCTGCCTCGGGTTAAATAGCTCCACACCGATGCCCCCATCCTCCCTTTACACCCCACCCTGCTCCTCTGGTACCTCACGCGGTCCAGCCGGCCTCACCCCGCGCCCTAAGTAAGTCTCCGCCCACGCACCACCCACCAGGACCCCAGGTCAGCCCAAAGGGACCCAGCTCCGACTCCCACCATCCAGCCGGAGCCCCGCGCGAGGCCAAGGGAGGAGAAGGACCTACCCAGGTGCCCGGGCCCCCTCCCAGCTGCCCTCGGGTTAAAATAGCTCCACGCCCACACCCCCATCCTCCCTTTACCCCACCCCGCTCCCCCGGTCTGTACCCCCACCCTGCTACTCTGGTACCTCACGCGGTCCAGCCGGGCCTCACCCCGAGACCTAGGTAAGTCTCCGCCCGCGTCCCCCCACCAGGACCCCAGGCCAAATAATTCAGTTTAGTGAAATTGAGAGATCTTAAGCGTTAAAATGACAATACCAAAGTCAAAGTGCAAATCCATGAGAAGCAACACTCAAGTAAACAAATTTACCACTGAAGAAATTAATCCCATAATGTTAGACTCCAACAAGAACAAACCCGCGGAAAAAGGCCAAGAAAGCCTGACCCAGGATAACGACTTTCAAAATATGATCATTACCATGTTCAATACTATGAAAGAGGAAATCCGGGAGGAATTACATAATAGAATCAATCGCTTTGAAGAGGAACACAACAGACATCTGGAGGAGTTGAGAAAAACAGTGCAAGAAACAAAAAGTGGCATAGAGCAGTTAAAACAAACTCAAGCAGAGTTTAAAACTGAGCTAAAAGACAAGTTATCTTCAACCCAGAACGCCACAGAGAGTCTTATCAACAGGACTAACGAAGCAGAAAACAGAATTTCAGACCTTGAACATAAAGTGGGAGTACTAACCAGCTCAATGGAAGAGGTTGTTAAAGCCAAAAAGATACTTGAGAGTAATATCCAAGAGATATGGGACACCCTGAAGAAGCCTAACATGCGTATTCATGGAATACCAGAACAAGAATCTCAAAATACCACCCCTGAGGAAATTTTTCAAATGATCATCAAGGAAAACTTTCCTCATCTAAAAAAAGAGAGGCCCATCCATATACAAGAGGCATTCTGCACCCCAAACAGATATGACCAAAATAGAAACATCCCACGGCAAATAATAGTTAAAACACTCCACATTCAAGATAAAGAACTGGTGCTGAGAGCTTCAAGGGAGAAAAAACAAGTCACTTAAAGGTAAACCTATTAAAATAACAAATGACTTCTCAGTCGAAACAGTAAAAGCAAGAAGAGCTTGGAGAGACATACTTCAAGTATTGAATGAGCAAAAATGTCAACCCAGGCTGATTTACCCTGCAAAACTATCAGTCATGATCGAGGGAGAAAGAAAAATTTTCCAGCACAAAGACAACTTTAAGGGATACAGGTCCACCAAACCAGGCCTTCAAAAAATGCTAGAAATGATACTCAAGCGTGAAGAAAAAAACAGGCATATCCAGGAGAACAGAAGGCAAATATAACACCATTAAAAGCGAAGCAATATACTTATAAAAGCTACTAAACATAATAAATGTCTAGAATTAACAATAGTTTCTCCATTATAACACTAAATGTTAATGGAATTAATTCACCGATCAAGAGACACAGATTACAAACTTGGATTAAAAATCACAATCCATCAATCTGCTGCCTGCATGAAACCCATCTCACCACAAAAGATAGGCACGCTCTAAAAATAAAAGGCTGGTCAACAATTCTACAAGCAAATGGAAGCAGAAAACAGGCAGGGGTAGCCATTATGCTATCAGACAAAGTGGATTTCAAACTAAAGAAAATTATAAGAGACACGTATGGATACTACATTTTAGTCACAGGTACAATTCCCCAGGAAGACTTCACAATACTGAACATATATGCACCAAATACGGGCCCTTCCACATTCATTAAGAAAACCCTACAGCATCTAAAGCAAGAAATCAACCCCCAAACGATAATTCTTGGGGATTTCAACACCGCCCTCTCAACATGGGATAGATCAACAGGTCAAAAGCTTAACAGAGACACTTTGGAACTTAATCAAACCCTGAAAGAAATGGACCTTACAGATCTCTATCGAACTTTTCACCCATGCACCAAAGAATACACATTTATCTCAGCAGCACACAGACCTTTTTCCAAAATAGATCACATACTGGGCCACAAAATGAATCTACACATATACAAGAAAGTTGAAATTCTAACCTGTGTCCTATCAGACCACCACGGCCTAAAGCTGGACATCCACAACACATCAAACAAGAGAAAATACACTAACCTCTGGAAACTTAACACTATGATGCTGAAGGAGAACTGGATTCAGGAAGAAATTAAAAAGGAAATTCAAGATTTCCTGAAAGTGAATGATAACGAAAATACAACTTACCAAAATCTCTGGGACACAATGAAAGCTGTTCTAAGAGGTAAGTTCATAGCTCTTAATGCCTACATCAAAAAAATGGAAACATCAGAAATAAACAACTTAACAATACAGCTTAAAGCTTTAGAGAAACTAGAGCAATCTGATCCCAAAAGCAGTAGAAGAGAGGAGATTAGCAAAATAAGGGGAGAAATATCTGAAATCGAGATTAAGAAAATGATAGAAAAAAATCAACCAGTCAAAAAGCTGGTTCTTTGAAAAAATCAATAAGATTGGTACACCCCTAGCTAAATTAACCAAAAGCAAGAGGGAGAAAACCCAAATTAACAAAATTAGAAATGAACATGGAGTTATCACTACTGATACCCAAGAAATCCAGAGAATTATAACATCATATTTCAAAAACTTATACTCTGTGAAGTTTGACAACCCAAAAGAGATGGATGAATTTCTAGGTAAACACAACTTACCTAACTTGAATCAGGAAGTTGTGAATTATTTAAATAATCCTATAACATATAAGGAAATTGAGGAATTAATCTCAAATCTTCCCACCAAAAAATGTCCTGGACCAGATGGATTCAGCACAGAGTTCTACCAGACATTTAAGGAATTAATAACACCAATAATCCTTAAAACTGTTCCATCAAATAGCAAAGGAAGGAACACTACCAAATTCCTTCTATGAAGCTAATATCATCTTAATCCCAAAACCTAATAAAGATTCACTTAAAAAAGAAAACTATAGGCCGATCTCCCTGATGAACACAGACGCAAAGATTCTCAACAAAGTCTCAGCAAATCGGATTCAAAAACATATTAAAAAGATCATTCACAGGGACCAAGTAGGCTTCATCCCCGGCACACAAGGTTGGTTCAACATACGCAAATCAATAAATGTAATTCATCATGTAAACCAGTCCAAAGTCCAAGACCACATGATACTCAAGATAGATGCAGAATAAGCTTTTGACAAGATCCAACAGCCTTTTATGATCAAAACGCTAGAGACAGTAGGAAAGGAAGGAATCTTTATCAATATAATAAAAGCTATATACAACAAGCCCACAGCAAGGATTATGCTCAATGGGGAACAATTGGAAGCATTCCCACTTCGATCAGGAACTAGACAAGGCTGTCCACTCTCACCACTTCTATTCAATATTGTACTTGAAGTCTTAGCTGAAGCCATAAGACAAGAAAGGGACATAAGAGGGATTCAAATTGGCAAGGAAGAAGTCAAGCTATCCCTATTTGCAGATGACATGATCTTATACCTGAGGGATCCCAAAAAACTCCACCAGGAAGCTCCTGGAACTAATTGAGAAGTTCAGCAGGGTGGCAGGATACAAAATAAATGTGCAAAAATCAGAGGCCTTCCTATATGCCCAGAATGAAAGAAGTGAAAAAGCCTTGAGAGAAACAATCCCATTTACTGTAGCCCCTAAAAAAACGAAATACCTTGGTATAAACCTAACCAAGGAGGTAAAAGACCTTTACAATGAAAACTTTAAAACCCTAAAGAAAGAAATAGCAGAAGACACCAGAAGGTGGAAAGACCTCCCTTGTTCCTGGATTGGCAGAATCAACATCGTAAAAATGACCATCCTACCAAAGGCAATATACAGATTCAATGCTATACCAATCAAAACCCCAAAGCAATTCTTCAAAGAAGTTGACCAAACAATCTCGAAGTTCATATGGAGGCACAAAAGACCCAGGATAGCAAAAACAATCCTGAGTAACAAAAACACAGCTGGAGGTATTGCCATACCAAACCTTAGTCTATACTATAAATCCATAGTTATAATGACAGCCTGGTTCTGGCTCCAAAATAGACACACAGATCAATGGATAAGGATTGAAGATCCAGATATAAGCCCACAAAGTTACAGCCATTTGGTCTTTGACAAAGGGGCCCAAAGAATCCAATGGAAAAAGAACAGCATCTTCAACAAATGGTGCTGGCAAAACTGGATCTCCACATGCAGAAGATTAAAGCTGGACCCGTACTTGTCACCATGTACAAGACTTAATTCCAAATGGATCAAGGACCTTGATATCAGGCCAGAGACTATAAAAACCATAGTTGAAAGGACAGGGAACTCCCTCGAGCTGATTGGGCTAGGCCAACACTTCCTAAACAGACATCCAATGGCACAGTCACTGCTACCAACTCTCAACAGTTGGGATCATGTGAAATTAAGGAGCTTCTGTTCAGATAAAGAGATTGTAACACGAGCTCAAAGGCAACCCACAGAATGGGAGAAAATCTTCACTAACCACATATCTGATAGAACTCTGCTGTCCAGAGTGCACAAAGAACTTAGAAAACTAAACACCAAGGAAACCAATGGCCCAATTAAAAATGGGCCCTGGAACTTCAAAGAAACTTTACCAGGGATGAAATTAAAATGTCTAACAAATATCTGAAAAAATGCTCCACTTCCTTAGCCATCAGGGAAATGCAAATCAAAACTTCCCTGAGATATCATCTCACCCCGTCAGGATCGCAAAAATCCACAATACAAACAACAACAAATGTTGGAGAGGATGTGGAGAGAGGGGAACTCTCCTACATTGCTGGTGGGAATGCAGGCTCATACAGCCACTCTGGCGAGCCGTCTGGGGATTCTTAAAGAAATTAAAGATTGAAATGCCATATGACCCTGCTATTCCACTTTTGGGAATAACCCCCCATACAGCAGAGGTTCACCTCGATAGCACAAGCACGACCATGTTCATAACAGCACTGTTTACAATAGCAAAGTCATGGAATTAGCCCAAATGTCCAACAGTTGACGAGTGGATAAGGAAACAGTGGTACATCTATACAATGGAGTACTACTCAGCCATCAAAAATGATGAATTACTGGAATTTGCCGGGAAATGGATGTCATTAGAAACAATTATATTAAGTGAAGTATCCCAGACCCAGAAAATTAAGCGCCGTATGTACTCCCTAATAGGTGGCTCCTAGTACCAAACCCACCCTGCCCACCTAGAGACAGTAATTCCAAGGATTATGAACAGGAGGGATGGGCTTGGAGTGCCACACCATAAACAAGAAGAGAAGGGACCATGTTACAGCAGGGAAAATAGGCCTCCACCAAGGACCCAAATAAGTAATGAGACATCTGATTAAGTTCACAGACTTTTGTTCCTGATCATTTACTACTGAGGTGGTGTGATCTCACCAGAAGAGGAGGGCATATAGTCTGGCAGATAAAAAGTAACCATTTTGCAAATGGGTGATAGACCCCTCCCTTCCTGTGGTTTCCCACTTTTATTACATCTACCTTTGAATGTGCTTTTATCACAAGACTCTAACAGCTTTTTGTCTCTGGCCAGGGGGTAACATACAATGCCCACCAGGATGGAGTGAAGGGCATTGCAGGAGCAGCAAAACTGCAAAAGAAAATCAACGAACCACAATCCAGAACTTCAGAGACTCTATATCAACCACCTAGAACTAGGCCAGCTTAGTCTCTCCCCATCTTGAAGCTCAGGGAAATTTGCGGAAGAGGGGGCGGTAAGAGTGTAAGAGCAAAAGGATGGGAGGAGCAATGATATGTAAGATACTCCATACTAGTTAGGGCTGAAGCAATCATAATTGGACTTTGCATGCCCTGCGCATTTTCCAACACACTGTTGACCTCACAAAGTCTAGCATCTGCTAAAGGCACCAAGATCCTTGGAGGCAAAGGATTGGCAGCCACAGCAGTGTTCCTATACCTAAGGGGAACACGGGAAAGGGTTCGGGAAAGGCCACTGGGTCCTTGTACGTCATTGGAGAGGAGGGCCCAGAGGAAAATCAGACATGCACAAGAAAGGACTCTCTGGGAATTGGGGCGGGAGGCACTGGGGGATGGGGAGGGAGAAGGGTGGGGAAGGCGAGCAGGGGGTACGGGGGGAGGAGGAGGGAGGAAGGTAACTGGTGTACGTAATAAGTTTGTATGAGCTGAAATAATAATAAAAAAAGAATACCTAAAATGAGGAAATAAAATAGAAAATGGTAATATGTAGTGGTTGTTAGTCTTCAAAACCCATGCAGTGAAATTCTACACTTTTGGAAATTTAAGCCAAATAAATCTCCCTTTCTTCTTTTAAGTTACTTGAGTTTTAAGTCCTGGCTCACAGCCACAGAGAAGAGTAATTGGTTCAAGATACCAGAGAAGTAGAGTATTGCTATGTGAAACTGAGACTCTAGTACAAGGAAGTGTTAAGAGAAATTGGTACCAAAAAGTAGAGAAGTATGGCCATTTCTGTGATGTGTCCAGTGTACTTTTGGAAATGTTTGTTGGCAGAAATATGGAGAATATTAGGACTTGCACTGGGAAAGCCTTTGAGTCTTGCAGAGGCAAAAAGGGTCATTCCTATAAGAGCTTGGAAGAGAGTGATGCTGTTGTAAGAGATGCAGAGAACAGAAGCCCTGCTTGTGATGGTCCAGAGGGGAGCAGAGACTATATTAGGAACTGGATGAGAGGTAAGTGGAACAATGCATTAGCACAGAGTTTTATCAAGTTTTGCCCTTATCATGAAAGCTTACCTGAAGCTAAACTTTAGTAGAGGAAGTTGCAAAGCAACAGTCAGCAAAATGACAGCTCCATTAGTGATAGAAAGCATGTTCTTCATTTGGATAATAAAAGAGGCTGCACCTTAAGGAAAAGTTCCCAAGAAAGGCTCCCACCCATAAGAATGCAATTTTTTTGGGAAATTAAAAGCTGAAGTGAAGAGTTCCAAAGGAAAATCTGTTCTTCCTCTGAACCAACTGCCTAAGAGAGATTCTACCCAGTTTCAGCATAGAAAATCTGAATCACCTGTGATTCAAGGGAGGAACACTCAGCAGACCTTTTGAAAGTTGTCTATTTGGTACTGGGTTTAGAGGCATAAAATAAGCAAGAGTGAGGAGGTTGTTGATCCTTCCTCCAAGGTTTCGGGAAATAGCTGAAGCTAGGAAGTGCATGGCAGGATTAGAAAACAAGTTGAGAGGCCCAAGGAGAGCATAACCATGGAGTTAAAGCCTTGTTTGCCATTGAGAAGAAAGGATGTTAGAGATGCCAGAGAAAATGAGGAACATCTGTCAAGGAAAGCTATCCATCATGGGAGGAGCCAATCTAAGAGAGTAGTTGGGAGGCTCAATCCTAAAACTTTAATGTACTCTACAAAAACTGTGCTGGAGGGGTGGAACTGAAGCCCTTCGTCACTGAGATGATTTCAACAGGAGGGCGCTCTGCTGCACTTGGAGCCATAAGATTTGGAGTTTGTCCTGCTAGGGTTTGGTCTTGTTCTGGAGCAGTCAATCCTTCCTAGATATGTCCCCATTCCTCACTTTTGGAATGGGAATACTTCATCTGTGCCATCGTATGTTGGAAGTATGTTATCTGACTTTTGATTTTACATTAGGCTTTGGACTTTGGACTTGTGGACTGTGTTGGGATTACTTATGTAGTCTGTGGGACTTTTAAAATTGGACTGAGTATGGTTTGCATCACGACATGTCAAGGAGCCAGTGAGAGCCAACGGTGGAGAGTTATGGTTTGAAATGTGAGTTGTCTCCCACACACTCATGTGTTTGAATCTTTAATTGTTTGTGAAGGTCATGATACCTGAAGCAGGTAGAGCCTTGCTTGAGGAAGGCAGTCATAGGGGTGGATCTTGAGGTTGATTATCCCAGCCCAGCTTCAGTTAGTCAGTCAGATCTTGCAGCTTGTAGTAAGTAGCCTTCTTTCTCAGCCTCTATGATTGTGTCCTGAGCTGCTTCCAGTTTCTGTCACCTACCATGCTTTTTCCAACATAATAGAACCATAAGGCAAATAATCTCCCCATCTCCCTTTAAGTTACTTAAGTTTGAGACTTGTCTCACAGCAACAGAAAAGAATAACCAGGATAGTGTTCCTTGTATGTTATTTTAAGTAGTTGGTCTCAAAGTTTGACATTTTTGCTTAATTTTATTGGCAAACTCCTAAAGTTCATGAGTAGGAACGACTACATTGCCTGAGCATTGCTTTCTAACTAAACCTGAGCTATGATGTAAAAGAGGATTTTGGAATGAAGAAAGACCAGATGCAGGTAATTGCTTAGATGATTATCTAAATATGAATAATGTAATGCAGTATTCTTTGAAGTAATATTACCTATCATTAGAAATCAGTCTCAGTAATAAAAGATGTTAATATATAGTAAGTTTTCCACAAAATTCTGTAAACTTTTGGAGCAGGGAGATTTAAGTGAAATAGGTTAATCTAGGATGATAAACAATGTAGATATGATATAATAATAGGACAAATGAAAACTGCATGAATGAAAAATATCAGAGAAAGAACACAAGTCACTGTGGAAAGCCTCTTGTGAGAATAATATTAGAATTTATTCTGTAGGATAAGTGAATTTAAGTGGCCCCAAAAGAACTGAAGAAAAATGGCATTTCCATAGAGATATATCATGGATGAGAATGGAGAGATATGCATAAGTAAAGCGTGTTATAGGGACAATAATCATAAATAATCAGTAGTTGGTAAATCTATTCATGGTTAAGTGAAAGGTAGATTAATAAATAGTCTCAATTAAATGTCCAGATCAAATGTTAGATTAATTTGTGTTTGGTTGTCTACCTGAAGACTAGCATTGCTCTATTATTTCTAGTTGTGGTTGTGCTTATTTGCCACAACGAAAATATGAAACAAGTACTTTCTCCAGCTACCCATGCAGAATGTGAGGTTCATAAAGCTTCAATTAGACAAGTAGGAATTTGGCAACAATTTTTAGCCTCCAGACATACTCCAAAGTTTTAGCAGCCAGCATTTGAATTCAAATCCGTCTTAATCCAAAGACCTTGACCCCTCCATAGTCATGTTATGACTTTCCATTCTACTACCCAAAACCCATTATTGTCCTGAGTAAATGACTGGCAGATTAAACTATGAGTGAATTCCATGCCTATACCTAGTTATGAATTTCTAAGTTTCCTGACACATTTACCACTTCTTTGTTAATGTTGTTATTCCTTTTATTGCATTCTTTAAAAAAAAGTATTTCTTAGTCATAAAAAGTAGTTTCTAAAACTGTAGCTATAAATGGAGCCATAAGCCAGTGCTTTGCAATTCAGATGGAATCATTAGCAGGCAACACTGACATTCCCTCTTTATGTTCCTCCTGTGGAGGGCTGCTCAGACTCAGCAGGGTACAAGCCTAAGCTGACACACACCAGAAACAGCAAGCTAGCAGGATGCATCCTGGTGGCTTCAGAGGAAAATACCCAAAAGATGTCATCTTAAACTCATCTGTAGAATGTCATAATGGGCTTAAATGAGATTCAAACTAACTGGACATATGATAGAGGTGAAAATTTTAACAAAGACCTCCAAGTATATTTAAAATTAAGGCAGAGAGTAAACTGTCTAAAATGTGTGCTCTCTTTTTTGTTCTCATTCAATCTTCTCTCTTCCTCCCATTTCATGTACACACATGTACTCTTCCTCTTTTCCACTCTTTCCTCCTACTCCATGTGCATACCCATACCAATGCACAATCACTTGCCACTGATATGACTCCAAAAAACATCTTTAGAGATTAATCTTCACTAATAAACTATTTATCATCAGCCATGTCAAATACACCAACTAAAGAATCTCAGGTAAAAGGCAATCAAAGTCCAGTATACAGAATGATGAATGTGGTGATGAATATAATCAAAAGACCTTATATGCAAGCATAAAATGTCATAATCAAACTCATTACTTATACAATGAATATATGCTAATAAAAATCCATCCTTTTATTGCATCCTTATGGAATATTTGCCTTCCTTGCTAAAGTTAAGCAATTTAATGTGGTGGAAAATAAAATGAGAACTGAAGTCTAAATGAGACTCCAGAAACATCTAATGATATTTACCATAAAGATGCTCAGTGAAGGCTAATTCAATTTCCCCTGCCCACAGCCATTTTGTTTGAAAGCACTTGGAAATTCCTCAGACTCACATTCAAGTATAAGTAGTAGTTTAGAATATTCTTTTGGGTAAAAGGAGAAGGAACATAGGGAATTGGACCACTAAAGAATGTTAGGGTCTTTGGCCCATGGAATTTTGGCTGACAAAGGAAAATGTACTTGAGAGTACCCAGATAAAAGGAAAGTACATTAGCATGGATGTTTCTGGACTGTCATGTATGGTGATCTATAGTTTTACTAGAGTTCTCTCTAGTAGAGAGAAATCACAACAAACAGATAAGCCTACACAGTGACAGTAAACTACCTAGAGAAGTAAGTGCGGCAGGAACAAAGGGGATGTGCAGGATATTAGCAACATCTATTAAAATAATATATAAAAAATTCCTAATGGCATCTTTTATCAGGAAGATACCAAGATTTACTCTCTGTCCCTTCAACTGGATTCTTAATTTCCATATGAATAACAGACATGACAATACTATTTGCTAACTTATCTTAAGTTGCAAAAACAAAGCAAACATCTAATATGTAGTTTATAATATTTTACTATGTAATATTTAGGTTCAATTTAGTAAGAACACAGCACCCGAGTGTGGAGATGGCTCAGTGACAAGAACTTAATTTGTAGATGTAGGATTCTGAGTTTGAATCCTTATTGCATAAAAAGCTGGAGAGGTGGCTCAGGGGTTAAGCCTCCACCTTGCAGGCGGAAGGTCCTGAGTTCGGATCCCAGATCCCATGTATAGATGCCAGACAGAAGCGGGGGAGGCCTGCGCTTCTGGTCCTGGTAGGGCGGAGCCTGTGAATCCCCGGGCAGAAGGAAGTGGAGGCGTCCGTGGTGGTTCGCGAATTTGTCCGTGGTTCTACACATACACAGACACACACACACACGCACGCGCACATACACACGCACATGCGCACAGTTGAATAAATAATAATAATAAAAAAATTAAAAAAAAAAAAAAAGCTCACTGTGCATACCCATAAACCTGAGAGAAATAGAGACAAGTCAGCAACCCTAACTGAAATGGTGAGCTTCCATTTCAGGGAGAGATATTGTCTCAAGGCAATGGGATAGAAAACAATATAGGAAAACACACCCAGCATCCTACTCTGGCCTCCATATGTGTGTACCTTGGCACACATATTCAAACACTCACATGTATGCAACACACACACACACACACACACATACACACATAAATGCACACATATACACAAAATAACCCAGTACTGTGATAAGTGATGGAACTATAACAGAACATAATTCATTTGATCCTCATTATTTTCCTATTATCCATACTGAATAGGGGAGAAAAGTGAATGAGCAGCCTTACATACTGTAGATAGTTTAAAAACCTTATGTTCAATTATATCCATATTTCAATTTCCAGCTATCACATCCTAACAGACCTCTCATTTCTCTTTCTGTGTTTGGCACCAAGATCACAATCTCCAGCCCTTCCTTTTGGATATCACATCGTGATTCCTGCAGGATTGTTTTGGGTTTAATTCAACTTCTAATTATGTACAAATGTGCCCAAAGCTTGAACCCTCAACCATCAACTTGATACCTGTACCTAACTATGACACCACATACCAACAAAACCAGTGTTTGGGATCTTATAAAGTATCCTCTTCTGAAAATTTTTTACACGTGCACATGCTAATCTGGATGTACACATTTAATAACAATAACAGTTAAGGCTAACGAATAACATGCTGTGTACAAAAGTAAGAAAGTAAGAGTGCAGAATTCTGAGGCCCTTCTGCAAGTGCCAAAGCCATCTCAGTGGGAACGCTTTGTTTCTTATCAAGATTCTGTCTTAAGAGAGTAATTTATTATGATGCACATGATTTTATTGATAATGATACTGCTGGAGTCACATATGGAATTAACTCTCTTTTGCAATGAGTAGCAATGAGTAGCTGGAGGTTAGGGAATTCATTACTGTGCGAGACCCGGCCCCACTTCTTGGGGAAGTTTGAAATAAAATCACTATTTTTTGGCTAGTCTCTTTCCAAGTCCAGCTGCTGGTGTCAGACATTGTTTGAAACTTTGCAATAATTTCTTAATTAGGATGTTAAAACAAAATTCCATTTAAATCTTAAATATGCTGAATTGCACAAAATAAGTATTTCTAAATAAGAACAATGTCATCAAGATAGGCTAATAAAGTGTCCAATAGTTTAGAAAATTATAATTACACATTTATTCAATATATGCAACATGAAATATATCCCATATGTTGATTCGAATTTGACGTAGGAATTCCCTCAACTTATAACTTTATTTTTCAACTTATAACCAATTATTTCAGCTATTTCTTTTATACTGTGGTTAGGCAGAGAAATGCATGAGATGCATGTCACAGGGAAAAGAAGATAAAAGGAGATGCAAGACAGTGTACGATACTGTCCTGGGTAGAGTTTCAGGTATGAAGGGAAATTATCCAACTGTTATTTTGTGATACACTTGGAACTTATGGAATCATTGAAAAGATCACTTGAACTACATGTTAAACCATCAAATCCATGAATCTGCTGATCACAGTAAAGGGCTCTATGAATTAATTTCCTTCTCTCTGAAATTATGATTCAATGGCTGCTATATAAATAGCAATAATATGACATAGGGTAAGTAAGGTCATCCAAAACCCAAAGATCCCAGAGGTTCTTGCATGTCTCAGTACTAGAAAACAAATTAATTCCACCACAACTGAGGCACTCACTCATGTAAGACAGATGCCAGACAAACCTCGAGTCTCCAAGTGGCTTCCTATCATTTCAATTCATTCCAAGTAGATTCATGAGCTATGCCTTTTTATTGCACACTGAAGCCTACTGAAAATCCTCTACCACAAAGGCAACTGTATTTCTATTCCCTTCATGACTATCATTCCTCATTTTATTTCATTTCCTTAATTATAGAAATTATCATACACAAGGTGGAAGTTTCAGTGTCAAACATCACATATGCACCTTTACACACAACAATTATACAATCTATTATATGATCCTCAAAAATTTTTAAGGAAATAAAATAGATTTTTAAAAAAGAGAAACAACAGCTGCCTACACTTCTAGCCCTGGTAAGCAGAACCTTGGGAAATCCCAGAAGGAAACTAAAAGGAGGTATAAGCAATCCAGGATGATTCCTGAAGTCACCCTTCGTACTCCACAGGGACACATGTTGTCTTCTGATACACACACACACACACACACATACCACACACACACACACATACACACACACACACAAGATAGACAAATAGGTAGGTAGGTAGATAGAAAAATAGATAGATAGATGATAGATAGATACATACATACATATATAAATAAATAAAATAAAAAAGAGAAATGAAATACAGTTTTAGTTGAAATTCTCTCATGACCCTCATCCAATATAACTTTCTTTTTCTGTCTCTGAAGTACCATCATTCTGGAATGATGTTCCTCTCTCCTGTCTTTTTGTTAAATATACGTTTGTGACTACAAATAAGCCAGTTAGCTTCTTTATTCTTTAGTGTACTTCTATTTTTCTTGTAAACCAAACGGTACTTTTTTTCTTCCCATGTAAGTTTGCATTCTGGTATCTACTCAAGTTGATTAGGATGATTTGCATTTCATTCTCTGTAATGTGTTCTGTCCTGTGGTTCTATTAAAACCAAAACAAATCTATTCCCACAAGGAAATATACAACTGTTAAGTGAAATATTCTATTCCAGATGTTCCTTCTTTTTGATTTGTTCTGACATTAGTGTCAAGTATATACTCAAAAGGTATTTATTAAGTAGAAGGTAGGGAATGGAAATCCTAAGCCTACCTATAACAATATCTGTTAACCTATATTTGACCTGTGGCTCCATGAACCTTGGATTCTCATCTGTAAAAATAACTGGAATAAGGAGTTTAAAATAGCAATATCCACAGAGACTTATTTCCACATATGTTTGAACAGTACATTGTTAATTTGATGGACATAAGACAACAGCTTAATTAAATGAAAATGACCAATGCTCGTTTATTATTTTATTTTATTTGCATGTAGGCATGTTTGTGTGTGCATGAGTTCATAGTATCATACATGCAATGGCATGCATGGCATCTGAGTGTAAGTGTGCCCCTGTATGAGTGCTGGCACGAGGACCACTATACCACTGTATGCCATGAGGACCACTGCATAGAAGCCAAGGATAGCCTTAGGGTATCATCATTCTCCTTTCCATCTTTTCTGAGATCAAGTCTCTTCACCTCTGCTGCATAAGTCTGCCTAATCCATGAGCTTCTAGAGATTTCAGGTCTCCACTTTCCATCTCCCATATGTACCCTTGGATTACATAAGCCTATGCCACTCTTTTTTTCATGTGGAATTAGGTTGTTTGGCTTGCATTGAGCTATTCCCCCAATGCTGAGAATTTTTAGGAAGAATTTTCCTGGCTCCATTCACAATTAGAAAATGAAGTCTTTCAGGGTTGCTGCTATTTACATCTAGCTACTAATATAGAAAACAGTCTTTATTATGTATGTGTGAAATATTATGCAAGTTGACAAGTGACAGAAAGCACCCTGCTCCAGACTACTCTATTTGATACCTCCACCTCTCCTCCTAAGGATCAGAGTTTAATTATTCACAAAAAATGTTCAGATATGCCTCAGTGGACAAATGAAGAGACTAGATGGAGCAGACTAAATTAAATGCCTCAATAAAATGCCCTTTTTTCTAACAATCCCCACTTGTATAATTCATCTCTCTCCTTCAGCCTCATACTTACTATCAGTAACCTGTTATTAATGTATTAGCTAATGACTTTATGAAAACAATCCATTTAGTGGAGGTGTTCTTTTGATCTGCAGCACCTTTCCCCTGGTTTTCTTTTGACTAAACCCTCCTCATCTTCCAAATTTGAGTTTATGAGATTCAAAGCAGTTTGAGATTTTTGCAACGTTCTGGACCCTGCTTATTTGCTAGTGGCACTCAGCAATTTTAAGTCACAGCCCTAAACTGGGCCACACATCCTTTTCTTCACTACACCTGGCTGAAGTAAGTTGGCAAAGAAGGAAAACCCATTGACTAGTCAAGAAAATACTGAAAGAACACAGCATTAAAGTCATAAACATGGCAGAAAGCTATGTGTAAAGCAGTCTCATAAAAAAAAAAAACTCATCTATTTTATAGATCCAGCTGAAGCTTCCATGAAGCAGTGAACTAAAAACATATTCTCACTCTTCTTTGCTCCTCGGCTTTGGAAGCAGCGTGGAGTAAGGCCCGAGATGCCTGCTTCTCAAAGGAAAATGGGTTTGTTTTGTGATGTTGCAATGAATTTCCAAAATCAAAAGGAAAGAACTATGAACTAATATGTCAAGTTCCATCCAGAGGGCGTTTTGTTCTGTGCTATTTCTAGGCTGCAGTCTTTTGTCTTTTTCTAAGCTACTACCAACAGTTGTTGTCACAGAAAATAACATGGTTTCTTTCAATGGTATTGTTTTTCTCACAAAGCTTAAACAGAGGTGTGTGTGTGTGTGTGTGTGTGTGTGTGTGTGTGTGTGTGTATGTGTGCCTGTGTGTGTACATATATTCAGTTTTCTTTCCACAGGAGATTGATATAAATAATCCTCTGTGGGTACAAAAGTGTTCTGAATTTCAAGTCCCTTGGGTTTTATTTTGATGTAAAATTTGTACTATTTGTATATAACATACGTATCTCCTTTTGCATACCTTAAATGCTGTATAGGTTATTTACAGAACAGAATACAGCACAACATGATGTAAATATGTGTTACACTGTGCTTTCCTGGGAGTTATGACAGGAAAAATTAAGTGTATATTCAGCTGCTTCAATATTTTGAAAATTATTTAGTTGGCAAGATTCTGGGGATATTCAGGTACATGACTATTGAACTTTGATCTTAGGTATATGTAGGAGAAATATTTTTAATATAGAATATTACCTGATGAAAATTAGTGTTAGGGAACAAATTGTACTCAAACAAGATTCTGAACTTTATGTAACAGAGTTATTTTTCTGTTTCAGATTCAATAATTAGCTCGATGTCTTTCAAAGTCCCAAGTGTATCTGAATGTGGGAAGGGGTATTTGCAACAATGCTTCTGTCATACCTAGTATTTCTCATTGAGATTGTTGGGGGGAAGGCCCCAAGAGTCTGTGTTTCTTCCTGGTTCCCAGGAGAGCTGCTATGGTGATCCAGTAGTACACTCATATGCAGCTGTGCTATAGTTTCTGTTATGAGAATAAACTACATAAGAGGCTCAAGATCTCAAAGAAAGTACTTCCTCAGTGACAGAGAAGACTACTGACCCACTTTGTGAAATGAACATAATTCTGACAATACTTCACCAAGGACCCAGGACCATATATGTTCTTTGCTGAGTCAGTGGGCATCCTTAAGTTTTCAAACACTGATAAAAGATTCTTCTGCCATAGCCCAAAGTAGAAGGACAAAACTTATTCTCCTTCTTCCATCTTATTATCTCAGGTATGCAATGGAAAGAAAGGAACGTATATGGTTAATGATTATAAATATCCAGGTAATGCTGTGGTGAAGACCTTAACATGCCTGGCACATTATTAAATGAAAAGAAATATCAACTACCTTCTCTTTTTAGAGAATCATACTAGATAATTCTTAATACATACATTTCAGCTTTTTCTTTCAGTTATCTTTAGTGAGTCAACATTTCAAGAATGGGTCCTCAGATAAAGTAGCCATAAATCTAGGCGGATTAGTTACCTGGACTGTACCCTTGCTAACTGGGTCTAAACAATCTCAAAGGAAGTCGACATACAAAATAAGCATCTTATACTGAAGGCATTTGAAAGCAAAGTAACTTGTTCATCTGACTTTCTTTTCTTCAGTAGAATGCCCATTCAATTATAAATTATTCATTAAAACTGACTCCATCTTGAATCAGGAAGAAGTATGTGAGTTTCTTCTTCTATTCCAGAATTCTTTCTAGAGCATCCTTTAAGAAAGTATTTATATAACCTCAAATTTTCTGAATTGTACTGCAACTGTATTCATAACATTTTCCCCCACCAAGAATACTTTATTTGCTTCTGAACTCTCATTTCTCATAATGAACTGAGAATTTAAGTCTATAGTTGACCAAGGAAGAAAACCCTATCATTAAATCAGAAAAATACTAAACATTTTATTCTGTCAAAATTAAAGAACATAATAAGAGGCATTCAATAGCTATTCAATCTTTGGATAGGAGAGGACCTCAACACCCAGATAGAATGTAGCCTAGTGGAAGAACAGTGAAAAAAACAAGAGCCAACCAGAAAGCAGAATACCTGGGACTCTTCAATGTTCATAGAGATAGAAAGCTTTAAGGAAGAAATTTATCATTGACTACTCACCTACACATGCACTCATCTGTGTATACCCCCATATACACATACACACACATGCAAACAACACATATAAAACAAAATTGAAGGAAAAATTTTATAAAGATAATATCTACATAATATGCTATCAGTAATTTTTCCTCTTCTGAATGCTCTCAAACATCTGAAAATGAGAGAAATGGTAAGAAGACTGGAGACCCACAACAGAGCTTCTCAGTGATATTCAGATCACATTTTGTTAGTTCACACTAAATATAAGTTACATTTTCAAATTCCAGTCGAGATGAATATAAAATTCAACTCTTCAGTTTTTTTATTTTAAAAAATAGTCATTCTAATGTCCTACTTTCCTGGAAATAACTACTTTTCATGGTAAATGAAAATAAAGTATTTAAAAGTAACAAGAAATGGAGGAAAGAATCTTAAAAGCTGAAGGAAGAAGCAAATGAGAATGACATTAATAATGTTATATCAGGGAATGATTTGAATGTATTAGTTTGAATTCAGAACCCTAATGGGGAAAGGTTCAGAGTAATGAGAAGCTAAGATTTTATTTCTCTCTCCTCTAGGATACTGAGAACAAGCACATAAATTTTCAATCGATATTCAATAAGAAGAAATAAAAGGAAATTGCATTCTTCTATCTAGGACCTTAAACTAGTTCATTATTTGCCTTCCAATAATGGTCATTTGTAATTTTTTTTCTTTTTAAGACTCTCAATGCATTGACCATTCTAATCATCTTTAAAACTTATTTTATAGCAAAAAGTTAGGTAAAAATGAAATGTTCTTATCATTTCTTTCCATCCTTATTGGTCATTTTAATTATGACCCAGATGATTTACCCAACAATAATGTCTCATCTTTCAATCCTACAAGAATAGACTACCACTTTAATGAGTTCCACCAAGCTTGAAAAATAAAATATCCTTTATGACTAATTTAATGGCCAGAGATAAAGTTTTATTTTTGGATCTCCATCTGAAAATGCTTGATCTAGTAGCCACCATCGGCTTCCAACCCCTTCAATAATGAGAAAAAAATTGAATTAAATTTGAAAATCTTGAGCTGTTAGAATGGTTAAATCAGAGATCTGCATTTTCAGACCATACATAATATTTCTGCTTTATACTAGCCAGGAAATTCAGGAAAAGGACAGCTAATAAATGAAGGAATATTATAAGATATTAAGTACATTTTTCTTTAAAGGTCAGCTATAGATGAAGAGACATAATGTTCCATTAATATTGCTTGTCGCCATTCAACTGGGCATCCTTTCCTTACAGGAACATAGCACCAGATGTCACTTACATGCTCTTATGTATAAAAAAGCCAGATCAGCATCTGACAAAGCAGTAGCCTTCAGAAATGCATTGTGCTATAATGGATTTTTCAAAAAGCATTATTTCAAATGAGGAAAATAAATCTACTTTAAGTTACTAAAAATCTTCTTCATTTCTCTATTTCTCTGTTATTTAAATTTATGAAAAAATTTTTATACTTCCATTATTATAATATGCAACAATATTTTTGTCTTTACTATTAATGAGATGTTTAAATGTCTTAGAGGTTAAACAAATGAAGAAATGCCATAAAAATTTAACATTTTTAATCTAATGTTAAATTATTTCAAAATTTTCTTAATGGTCAAATGAATGCTTACAAAATAGGAGAAAAATTCAATACTATGAATATTATCTATTAAAATTTAAACTAACGAGGTACATTTTCAGACACTTTTAATCACATTTATTTTAAGAGAGAAGGCTACAACTTAAGTTCTCTGATTGCTTAGTCAACTGAGTCTCTATTCAAAACTGCTTCAACAGACTGATTAGCTTTAGCTGAAAACTACTAATAAAGTCCATAATGCCAAGCACATATTAAGCAATTTGTAGTATGAATCCTACTGATATTGACAGTGTACTCCTATAAATCCAAGCATATCATCATTCTTATTTCTAGATGAAAGCTTGAAAAACCAAGGAAATTGACTATACTTTCTTCAAGGTCTACAAAAATCCTGTTGGAGGCAAATTGTGAATCCAACCTAGGAAACATTCCAGTCTAGGAAACATTCTGGGGGATGTTTTGAATGACAATGTAATTCTACCAGCCAATAATAAAGTTGAGCTAAAGACACTAATTAAAAAATAAAAACTATATGTACTATTTAGTCTTTTCTATTGCGGTGAGACACACCCTAAGTCAAGTAACTTAATGGGAGAAAGGGAGATTTATTCAGCTTACAATTCAGAGGGGAGAAACAGTCCTTTCAGAGGGGAGAAACAGTCCTTTCATGGTAGAAAAGGCATAGTTGGCAACAGAAGCTGGAGGTGAGTTAAGTCACTGCAGATATCTTAAAGGCCAGAACTTCAAGACTGCTTGCTGCAAGAGTAGACCTCTCCAGGGGAAGTAGGGTAGGACTAATCCAGTTGAAGACCCACCCCTGTGATTGCCTTCTTCCAATAAGACTCCACCTCTTAAAGATACCATGACCTTCTCAAATACATTCAAAAATGTGGGAGACACATTTCAAACCATGGCACTGTGAAAATCACTTTCATAGAAAAAGGATGATAGCTGAGCTTGGGCCAACAAAGTTCTGAGATTGGATTCTGATCCGCAATTTGGAAAGTTACTATTTATACTGAGTCCTGTATTGCTAGTATACGGAGATTTTTGCTTATGTCCAACAATGAAAGAACCAGCTTTTCTTTCCGGGCCAACTGACTGCATTAATATTGTTTTAAAAAATTGTATGTGTGGGCACTCTGGAATCAAAAACTAATTGGGATCATTTACCTCAGCAGCTTCTATGATCGTGGGTTTTGATTTTGGATTAAAATTGGAATGATAGCTGGTAACATTGTTCGGATAGTTTCAACTTCTTGGGCATCTATTGTGCTTCTGTGTGTTACTTTGGTGGTCAATATTAGTAGACAAAGAAAATGTCATTAAGGCACAGTGGTGTAGAGTGATGGGATACATATATATATATATATATGTATGTATATATATGGTGGAAGTGATACTCCTGGGGAGTCTAATGGTCCACGTCTAACCTTTTGTTCTAGAGCCAGAGGAATAAGAAGTCTTAGTCCTCTTTTCACTCACTACCGACTCATAGAAATCAAATGTTCAGAAGTTTTACTCTTCCATTTTGTTCTGTTTTGCAGAACACTAAGGAATGCTGCCTCTCAAAACTCTATTTCCTTGGGCTCTCGGTAACTCAAGAATGAGGTTGATGAGTTTATGCCTAATCATTGAATAATTAGCATTTAACTCAAATTGAATTCATATGTTCGTAATTATCAGCACAAAGATTTTCCTGCAACATCTGTTAAAAAAATTGAGCAATTATCAAATCTCTTAGTAGCAGAAATCTACCTATGCGAATAAAACATTGAATAAAGGTAATTGCCCTAATTGTTCAACTTATCTTCCTTGAAGTTTGTTTGTTTTTCAAGTAGAGACAGAAATCACATCTTTCCAGATTCTCATTCCTTTTAATATGGCTTTACAGATTATAAAGAAGAGATTAATCTACAAGGATAAATACATAGATATTTAGCAAAATTGTTACAAAAAGTATATGTTCAACTAATCCAAATGTTTTTCATAATTTTTACTATTTAGTAATTAAGAATATCTTGCCCAATAAGAAATTAATGTTAATTTTTTCCAGGATCCTGGAGGAAAGGCTGCTGTCTCAGCCAACCAAGGTGAAGAATCAAAGTAATGTGCTGTGTTTTCTAGCTCAAAATTGCTGAGCATGAACAGTAATCTAGTTGGGCTGAATTTCACAGATTAGAAAGTTTCCAATGGCAATTAACTCAACAAAATATTTCTACCTACCTTAAGTGGCCACTGTTCACGATATAACTAACTGTATAAAATAACTAGGTATTAACTATTTAATATTCAGTATAGTGTGAAATATTTAACATCCCAAATATCTTCTCCTCTATAAATTGCTAGATGGAGCAGGTGTGTCTGTGTTGTCATGTGTGTTCACTTGGAAATGAGATCCTAGAGATAAGTTGCTATTGTTTTGTGTTGCTTGTGTATTTGCTCACTTGTTTTCTGAGGAACACTCATAGAAAATGTTATAGCAGACAATGATACTCTAACTTGATTAAATTCACGTCAAGCTTGTAAAGAAAACTTAGATTTCTGTTTTGTAGTGTGTCTAACCTGGAAAATTTATTGCAAAGTTTATAAAGTAGCCTATATTTACTCATACTTTACTTGGTGGCCATTTCATTATTTTCTTGCTGTTGGCATAGTTTGGATACAAAACTATGCTGTACGTTTCTGATACAATGGGAAAAAAGGAACAAAACTAGCAACATCAAAGTTAGCTTCATCCTTCCTAAGATTAGCATACTGCAGAGGAAAAACCAAATCTATTTTTCATAAGATGATGCTATCTTTTTCATGGCAAGCATATTTAAAGAGCTGATCTTGGAGAAGGTATGTCTGCAACATTGTTATAATCCTTAAAGCAAGACACAAAACCATGTAAGAGAAATTAGGAGAGAGACTAATTTTTGTCCCACCCAACAAAAGGAACAGATCCTTGCTATAAAAGAAAAAGGGCAGAGAGTCAATGTATGGTCATAATGTAACTACAGGAAATATACTACCACTTTCCACAACTAGAAGCTTTGGGTGATTTATCAGTCACCTGCTCTCTGAACTTAGTAGCAGAACAGTGACTGAAGTATGTGAAGGGAACTAAAGATGAGCTTTGCAATCATTTCCAGTGATTATATGACCCGGAGGAAGCTTTTATAGTGTAGGTAAACATAGCAGTCTCCTTGCAGAAAGGAGCCTAAAATTAGTGTTCATGTAAGATGGAAGGATGCAGTTTATGGAGAAGATTCTAAGAAAGAGAAAACTGGTTTGATAACTACAGGCACACATATTGGTTCTACCAGTGTTTAGTCAACAATGTGTCTGCTCAAGTAGAGGATCTCAACATCCTGATAGGATGCAGCCTAGGGCAGTACAAGAGTAGAGAAGTGGACAACAATGGCCAGCCATAATACAGAGTGTAGGCAGCCCTGCAAGGCTCACCCAGAATCAGGCCAACCTAATCTGTCCCCATCCTTAAGCTTAGGGAACCTTAAAGAAAGGGGGCAGTGAGACTGTAAAAATCTAAAGATGGGAAGGTCCACTGCTGGACAAGACATTCCATTCAAGTCAGGACTGCTGCACCTAGGGACTCACTACAATGAGACTTATCCAAACCAGACCTGCATAATGATTGACATAACAATATACCCCCATAGACTACTGAGGAATTCAAGAGATATAAGAACACACAGTGGAAACTTTGGGGACTAAAGCTACATGAGTGAAGGGAGATGTTCCTATCAGTGAGGTGGCCCGGAGAGAGGCAACTTGATATGCCACAGAGTAGAGAAGACGGAGGGAACTCAATAGAAGTGGACAGGCAGGAGGGTGGGAGTGAGTGGGATGGATTGATGAAGGAAAGAGAGGGGAATGGGAGGGAGAAGGGAGGGAGGGAAACAGGGATAAGTATTCAATATCCTTATAAAACTAGAAAAATAAATTTAAAAATGTGTCTGCACATATGAGTGTGAAAAATAAAGGACAGAAGGAAAATATTCATAAAATCTCTGGGGAGAAATAAGCAACAGGAATCTGCCCAATTTCACACAGGGCCATGGAAATTTTGTGCTCCCACAAACTAGGTGGAAAGCTATAGAGAAACACATAGACATAATTTATTCTGGGAATCTTGAATCAAAATCCAGTTCAGATTCAGGATAAAAAATTTAAATGTGGGCTGAAGAGATGGCTCAGGGGTTAAGAATCTGCCTCACAAGAGAAGGTCCTGAGTTCAGATCCCATATTAAACAAACAAAAACCTACCTGAAATGGCAGAGGCCTGCACTTCTGGCCCTGGTAGGTAGAGCCTGGGAAATCCCAGAGGAAAAAAAAGGAAGACAGAAGCAATCAAGGAAGATTCTTAAAGCCACTTTTGGTCCCCACGGGGATATAAACACACACACACACACACACACACACACACACACACACACACACACACACATGTGCATACACAACCAAACACAAAAAATAAATAAATAAGTTTAAATGTAATTATAAAGAATTACACAGAACCTAAGTAGCTTGAATGTTTATCACAACAAAAATCAAATACTATTAAAAAGGAATGACCATGCAAACCAACATTCAAGGAGGCAAAAGTCAATAGTGAGCAATAAATAAAGAACTTACAGACACATGTAAATGTAGGACACTGAGTCTTAAGAGGTCAAATATGAGCAGACAGACAGATCCAGAGATGAAGCAGGATTAATGAAAGATGCTAAGACTGAAGTTGCAAGGGCTCCTCATGTTCTAAACAGTAGAGGAAGATATAGGCATTGTGGAGAAAAACACAGACTTGTAAAATAGATGAACATGTAGTATCTACAGATAAAATATACCATATGTGGGGCAGGAAGATGACTCAGTAATTAAAGCACTTATGTCTAGAGAGTTATAGGGGAATATAAGAAGATCAAATTATAAAATATAGTTTCATATTCTAATTCCAACACTCTACCACAATTATAGGAATTTAGAGGACTAGATGTTCTCATTACTATAGTGCCTTAACTTTGAATTATAAATAATATAAATATGAGACAAAAGGGACAATTAAAATTAGAAAACTTGACAAAGATAGTTCAGGTCTTTCTTATTGGTTTCATTTCATAAGAACCAAATGAATATTTTATGGTCTCCCTCTCTCTCTCTCTATCCCTATCCAGACTTATGATACTCTTTTAAAAGTTGTGGAGGTTGATTTGTGAAGGACAAAGCTCAGCCCAGATTTCTCCTACTCTGAATCCTGGTCCCCAGCCATTTAACAAGCCATGAGACTTAAATGCCCACTGCTGAGAAAGTAAGTGGCTGTGCTTCCTTGTAATGATTGGTTGTAACCCTATGAAACTGAACAAAATCAATCTCTCTTCCCTTAAATTGCTAGCGCATTTCTAACAGTAGTGAGAGACATAGCCAAGACAGTGTTTTATATGTTTGTGAATATAAAAGAAAGAACTTCTACTGCAGCCACATGTATATAAATATTAGTTCAAGATTAATCACATGTTCAAATAGACAAACTGAAGAGTGAATGTGGAGAGGAGAGAACATTGCTATGTGTGGAACAAAGAGGGATCACTTGAATGAACAAAAGAAATATAAACTAGTTTTTAAAGTTGGTGAATAGACTTTAATAAAAATAAGGAATTCACAAGGAGAGAGGGGACCATGTTACAGCAGAGAAAATTGGCCTCCAAGGAATGCAAGTAAGTAATGTGACACCTGGTTAAGTTCACAGACGTTCGTTCCTGATCATGTACAAATGAGGGGATGTGATCTCACCAGAAGGGGAGGGCACATAGTCTGGCAGATGAAAGGTGATCATTTTGCAAATGGGTGACTGACCCCTCCCTCACCGAGGTTTCCTGCTTTTATTACATCTACCCTTCAATGTGCTATTATAACAAGACTCCAGTTTAACAGTTTTTTTTGTCTCTGACCAGGGGGTGACATACAGTGCCCATCACGATGGAGTGAAGGGCATTGCAGGAGCAGCAAAACTGCAAAAGAAAATCAACAAACCACAATCCAGAACTTCAGAGAGACTATATCAACCACATAGAACTAAGCCAGCCTAATATCCTCCCATCGTGAGACATTTGCGGAAGAGGGGGCGATAAGATTGTAAGAGCAAAAGGATGGGAGGAGCAATGATCTGAAGATTCTCTACACTAGTTAGGGCTGAAGCAATCATAATAGGACTTTGCATGCCCTGCGCAATGTCCAACACACTATTGACCTCACAAAGTCTAGCATCAGCTAAAGGCACCAAGATCCTTGGAGGCAAGGGATTGACAGCCACAGTAGTGTTCCTATGCTTAAGGGGAACACGGGAAAGGGTTCAGGGAAATGCCACTGGGTCCTTGTATGTCATCGGAGAGGAGGACCAAGAGGAGAGTTAGGCATACACAATAAAGGACTCTCTGGGAATTGGGGGGGAGGCACTAGGAGACAGGGAGGGAGGGAAGGGGAGCATGGGGTTCAGTGGGAGGAGGAGGGGGGAGGGAACTGGTCTACCTATTAAGTTTGTATGAGCGGAAATAATAATAAAAATGTTAAAAAAAATAAGGAATTCATTTATGAAAAGAAACTATTAACAGCTTTGAAAGTGAAAACTAAACAATTTGGAAAATATTTTCCTGATACATGTACTCAAGAATAAAGAAACATTAACAATTAAGTTTCAGAAAAAAAAAACTGGAAACAAAACAAATAATTCACATCTGAAAAACTGAGTTCAATAGTCTAATAAGAATATGAAAAGAGGATTAATATTGTTAGTTTTCAAGGAAAGATGTGAAAATCAAAATGAGAAAGTTCTACACAATGCACATAATGTCTACAGTTGAAAGCACTGTGAAACATGTGGTAATGGAAGAATTTTCATCTATTTTTCAGGAAATGGGTATTGGCAAAAAAAAACTTTGAGAACATGTTTACACTATCTATTCATTGCATATTTGCCTTAGGAGCTAAGAGAAAAAAAATACTAAAGTATATTTGTGAGAATATTTGTAAAAATCCTTTTCATAATAGCTTTATTTTTCCAACAACCCAAATTCAGTCAACTCTAAAGGAGCTAAAGGAGATAAATGGAAAAGATCTTCATATATTAAAGAGTTTGATATATCAACATAGAAGAACACCACTGTCTCCACACAAAGGTGAAGAAATCTTACAGCTATAACATTAAATAGTGATAAAAATCCTCAGTGTTCTCCTGCAGATAACAACTTCTAAAAGCAGTACAGAATAAGCTAGACAAATTAAATATATACTTGCCGCTCATCATGGCAATACAGCCCCTGAGGATTTGACCCACGTAAGCACTCAGAAATTCATAAAGAGAAAAATCCATTGCTACATGAAATTTTGCAGGTTGCATGTTCTCTAGATAAAGAGTAACATAAAGAACAAGGGAAATGTACATACGGAATGTACATAGATAGATGAGTAAATATGAACACATGATACTAGGTTTAAAAAAAATAAGAAACAGATAAATTACTATAACACTCCTTTCTTCAAATTTATGCAATGGGTACCAATAATGCATTTTGCTAAGATACATATGGTAAAATATATATTAATCTTTAACGATACAGGAATTCTTGAGAGAGAAGAACTATTAATAACAAGTGTTGAATATTAGTAGCTACTAGAACTCAAACAAGGGGCTTCGAACAGACAATAGCTGAGCCAGGGGGTATGATTAATTCAATGTTTTCCACCAGATATGCAAACAAAAGAAAAATATGAAAACACACAAATAATACTGAGGTCAAATCACAAAGGTGAAAAAGTTTAACCACTGTACAAGTATCAAATAATAAGACTGGAGGCTTTGTTTCATTTCTCAATCATCCCTTTGCAAACAGGCCCAGAGATTAGCAGTGGATAATGAACAAGGCTCTGTAAATAAAATACCATGTTATAAAAAAAGTGAAGCTCGGTTTAACTTCTACTTTGATTCTGGGAACACAACCACAGTGGTATAAAACTTGCAACTCTATCAATTGTCCAGAACTTATAAAATTTCCCAATTCAGAAATAGGAAGGAACTTCAGATCCTTTAACTCAGTTATCTTAACATAAAGTCATGAAAATAGTGTGTGGTCATTCTTAAGGTCTTTCTCTGAATATACAGTAAATGAATAAAACAAAGGAGTCAAGAACCCCACGTGTGTGTGTGTGCGTGTGTGTATTAGAGGGCACTATGTGCATCTATGGAAGCCTAAAGGTGACTTCGGGAATCATCATGGATTGCTTCTACCTCCTTTTTTTTTTTTTTTTTTTTGCTCTAGGATTTCCCAGGTTACACCTTCCAGAGCTGGAAGTATCAGGCACTTCTGCCTGGTGCTTTTATGTGGGATCCAGGATCTGAACTCAGGCTCCTTCTGCTTGTGAAGCAGAATCTTAACATCTGACCCATTTCTGCCCCCCATGAATCCCAATTTCTGACCCAAATCCATAAGATTCTATTTTGCTCTCTAGGCCCATTTACCTGTAAATAGAATGCATTTGACTCAGAAGACCCTGCCAACTGGATTTCCCAGGCTCATCCACCAGAACAGGAAGTGTAGGCCCCTGTTTCTACGTTGCGTTTTTATGAGGGACATGTGATCCAAACTCATGACCTTCTGCTTGTGAGACAGAGTCTTAACCCCTGAGCCATCTCTCCAGCCCAAAATATAATTTTTATATGAAATATCAGTGAATATGCTTAATTGTAAAAAATTTTACTTGAAAAATAAAATGTGCTACCTCCTCCACCATCTTTTCCCCCTCTTACCTATTGCATAACAACCAAGACTTTGCCTGGGGTCAATCTCATTGCTGCATCAGCACTGATCTGCAAAGGAAGCTGATCATTTTGCTGGTTACTTTGAACATCATCTGAAGGACCCCCCAGGCATAGGCATCAAGACAACTGTCTCTCTCTTTTGATCACAGTGGTTTACTCCAGTTGGCCAACTCTGATAGAGAACTTGCTGCATCGTGATGGTGAGAACTAAGCTAAAATGTCTCATTTAGTAGGTCATTGTGTGATCTAGAACTACAGATGTCCCTCTGCTTCATGAAGCAAGACATACTGAGGATGAGGATAGCAGACAGGTGAAAAGGCAGTGCTAAGACAAAATCTGAACACAGGAAGAGGCAACTTGATACGACTGTGCCAGAAATCAAATCTAAAATAAGACTTTCCATTTTATGAGCCAGTACATGATTGTGTTTTAAAGCCTATTTGATTTCTTTCATTGCTTTATATACATCAATAATACTTGAAATGAGACTATATGTAATTGTACTATTCAGACACAATCACTGCTAATAGTTTGACTTAGAGAATCCTAACCTGGCATTTATACTGGTGTATTGAGTTAAAATAGTTTAAACCACAGATAGATGGTAACCATCCCGAAATGGGACACTGACTATCCCCCTTTACTGCTGTGTCTATTCCTATTCTTCCATCTACCTTTGAGTCTCCTTTTATATTAAAATCTTCATCTAAACAGTCTTTTATCTTTGTTTAGGAGATGATCTTAGACACCAATCAGGATGCAGTTAAGGACAGTGCAGGAAAAGCAAAACTGAAAACAACAAACAATTACCTGGAACCATACCAGCCAAGTATCTCCCCATCATAAAGCTCAAGGAACCTTGCAGAAGAGGGGGCAGCAAGATTGTAAGAGCCTAAAGATGGGGAGGACCAATGATATGCAAGATACTACACACAGGTTAGGGCTGCTGCAGTCAGAATTGGACTTTGTCTGACCTATATGGCTGACATATCAAGGATTTCCCAAAGTCTAGCATAGATCACAGGGGAGAAGTTTCCAGGCAGTAGGATTCTTAGTAACAAGGGATTAACAGTCATAAAAGAGTTCCCATACTGATGGGGAGCTCAAGAAAGGACTGTGGGGTATGCCACTGAGTCCTGAACCCTCACTGGGATGGAGGACTCAGAGGGAGGTTTGGCATTCACACAAAAGGATGCTCCAGGGAATAGGAGGGAGGGAGGGGGAGGCATTAGGATAGGAGGAGGGAGAGAGGGGAGTAAAAGGAAGGAGGGAAGGGGAGACAGTGCAAGAGGGACAACTGGGGAGGGGAGGAAGGAGGGAGACAATGAAAGTACCTATTGAGCTTGTATGATTAGGAAAAAATAAAACGTGGGAGAAAAAAACAAATATATAGATCAATTTCTCTAAAAATATTTTAAAGTTAAGTGGAGAATCAGCAATAAATGTACTTTACAGGCTATTTTAATTAAAATTTATGAACATATGTGTATGTTATTAAATGTTAGTCACAGTTATAATTGCTTGTCATTATTCTATATTTTTCCAAATTTATTGAATCAGGCCTTTATATTTGACTCCAATTATTTGCCATTGAAATAGCTATGCCCCTATCCAGATAAGAACTCACTGGAGATCATAGTAGGCAACATATAAGTGAGTAATGGCTGTTCCAGGTGATTCTCATAAGCACCTGATAAGTGGCCTCAAACCTAAAAGCTCTCCTAACTGAGAATCTAGGTAATCTAAGGGGTAAGTTACCCAGTTCTACTCTGTCCAAATTCTTGACACAGTATCCATGACTATAACAATGCTAATTTTTGTACCATAAAGTGTCCTGGTGATTTGTTACACAGTAACAGCATTCTAACATATTAAGAAACAGTGTCCAGGGTTCTCAGAGGATAAAACACCTGAAGACCAGAGTATGATCCTTACCATAAACTCACATAGTGGAGTTTTGTATGCTGTCTTTGACCTCTGCCCATGTACATGTGCCCAACCTTAAGTACAGAGATAGATTAGATAGACAGACAGATAGATAGATAGATAGATAGATAGATAGATAGATAGATAGATAGATAGATATTTAGATAGAGTGCATAATAGTCTACCACAGAGATACTTCCATATCCATGTTTATTATTGTTCTTTTCACAACAGTGGGGAAGTGGAGTCAGACTAGTTACTAGTTATTAGTTGCTCTTCTCTATTGCCATGAGACACCACTCAGGTAAAACATCTTAAAGGGGGAAAGGGATATTTATTCAACTTAGGGTTCCAGAAGGGAGATACAGTCCATTATGGCAGGAAAGGCATGGCTGGCTGGCAGAAGCTGGAGGAAGCCTAAGTCACTAGTTTGCAAGAGCAAACTAATTAACAAGAGCAGGGCAGGGCTAATCAACCTCAAGGCCCATCCACTGTGACTGTCTTCCTCCAGCAATGCTACAACTCCTAAAGGTGTCATCACTTTCCCAAGGAACTAAAGATTCAAACACATGAGCCTGTGGGGGACAACTCACATTCCAAACAATGACAAATCATAAAAATGTACCATATGTACACAATGGAATTTTATTCAACTATAACATAAAAATGAAATTATGAAATTTTTCAGGGAAATGGATGAACCTGAAAGATATAGTGTAAAGTGAGACAATACTCTTTTATATACTGATCTCACCTTCTAATTGTTATACATGCATATTTATGTAGGAGTGGGTGTGAGAAAAAGCCAGGAAATGTGGTAGGGACTTATGAAAGGAGAATAAAGACACTTGAAGGGCAAGGATAGGGAAGGAATAAAACACATGTGACCTGAAAATAAAAGGTATATAGAGTAGAGAGAGTATATCAGGGAGGGCCCAGCGAGATCAGGAAGAGGTGGTAGGGTAGGAGTGTTTAACAAAATTGAGCATGTATGAAAATGTCATAAAAGAACAAATACTGATCAACAAATTAAAGAAGAAAATAATGGAGAAGAAATATGTCTGGAATTCAATAAAGGGAGAATATAATGCAAGCTATGTTCTGAGTAGGAATGTTATCTTAAAATTGAAATAGATTATATTTCTGCTAAAATTTTGCAAATATAGGTTAATATTTTTAGAGTAAATAAATATAAAATTTTATGAAGGAGTCGTGACTTAGCACAAAACCTGCTGAGCAGAGTAGTGATGCGCTCTCATTAAACTACAGAGTACTGCATTTTTCTATTGACTCCTTTCAGAAGCAATTTTGTCTACTCCTTGGTGCTGAGACAGAGTCATGTTCTGTATCCCAGATATAACCTGAATTTGCAATCCTCCTGCCTCAATGTTTCAAATATGTGATTATGGGCAGATACCACTGTGTCATGATTTGAAGTTCCTTTGAAATCAACTTAAATATCCTATACAGGACAAATACTTTGTAAGAGTTTTCTAAATGTAGGTTATTTTTCATTAAAATTAGTTGGGAATCATTATCTAAAATAATTAGCAGGCTAGTGTAGTGGCCTATACCTGAGAGGCAGAAGAAGAAGGATTTCAAGTTCTAGACCTGCCAGGGATATACAATGAGACTCTTTCTCACAAAGGGGGCAATTTCTTGAAGCAAGAGAGAAAATATATTTAAACTATATATAAATAAAATATTTATATATTTATATTTAATTATTATAATATAAATAATATAAAATTATTTATATTATATATTAAATTTTAGTGTATAGAGTCCACAATTAAACTTTGGAATTTTATAAATTTCAAAGATAATGTTTGTGTTGGGGTAGTACTTTGATTTAAAGAATTTATGTTCTGAATGGGCACAGTACTAAAATATTGAGAATTTGCATAATTTTTATCTTTGGAAGTAATTTTCAAAGCAAGATATTGGAATGAAGTAAAGATTAACAGTACCTAGGAGGAAAGTATTTGAGTGAAAAAGCATTCTCACACGTCAAAACAAAAGATAGTGAGAAATTTTACATAATGACAAGAATGTGATCTCATTCTAGAAGATGTACCAGCAGCTATCACAAAAACACTTTCTCAAGTAGAACATTATGAGAACTTGATGTAAAATACTAGTATCAAAAATATTAATGGAGCTGGAGTGATGGTTTAAGGGTTAAATCCTTTGCCTCACAAACATAAGGACCTAACATCTCAGATCCCGCACAAAACACCAAGCAAAAACTTTAGTGACAAAATACAGCCTTGCAAATGAATTCAATTAATTCATTTAGAAAATAAGATCCCACTGTAAGAAATTCACTCTTCAGAAAAATATGAATATGTACTTTTAAACGTAAGAAAAATGCTGATTTAAAAGTTCATGGACATTTACTAAAAGTCAGTAGTATACTTTTAAATACTTTGTTTTATTTTATGTGTGAGTGTATGTGTGTGGATGTGTAGGCGCATACTAGCACATGTGTAGAGGTCAGAGAACAACTTTGTGAAGCGTGTTCTCTCCTTCTGCCTTTACATGATTATCAGGGATCAAACACAAGCATCAGAATTGCTCCGTGGACATCTTGATGGATAACAGGTTGATTTTAATGTTACCATCATTAATAAGAATTTTTTATTTTGCTTGAATGTACCCTCAACCTGTGAGTTTACCCACTGAAGAGCCACTGATACAGGCAAAAACACGGGATCCCTTTGTAGTACAAGTACCTCGAAAGGAACCCTGTGTTTCAAATGTACAAAGAAACAAGGGAGGGGGTATATGTGGAAGGAAGAAGGGAGCATAACGAGAAACCCAGTTTGCCTGAAAAAGATTATGGATAAATTTGAAAAAGAATAGACATTAATATGCCTCTTTTAAATTTTAAAAATGACTCTATAAAATATCCTTACAGATGACTTTAATATCAATTAATACAACAAAGCAAATTTTAGTCAATAGGCATTCACCTACATGTAAAATTATTTTCAGCATTCTCTCTTATTTTCAAAACTTTCTTATGTGATGTAATAAATTACAGTCATCGTATGAAGAATATAAAGAGATGATTTCTTACAATGATTCATGTTGCCGAATCCCCCACCGGGACAGCCAGGGGGATGAGGGGAAACGGAGGGCCTTAGTGGCGTCGAGAGGTGGCGACAAGGTCACCATCCAGACAGGGTCACCACCCAGACCCTGGGAGTCAGGCAAGAAGCAGCTCACAGATAAGTTGGCTGCAGCCTCAGCTTTACTCAGGAAGTGTTTGGGCTTATATAGGGTCAGGAGTCCAATTAGGTGTGGCCACCTCTCTGCTTGGGGGAGGAGGGTAGCAGCCGCCAATCATTTAGCTGTTTACTAAGTTAGACGGCCGCTTCCCATTGGTTGTCTATCCCTTTGCCTGTATGGTTCCTTGTTCAGGCTTGTCTATAACCAGACCTTCTGGATTTGGGAGCACGGGCTAGGGCCTTCCTGAATCAGTAGTGCCACAGATTCAAAATTAAGCAGATCTCTTTTCACTGCATTTTGCCAAAGTAAGTATAACTATCATAAGGTAGTGAATCTTGGAAATCTAATCTACTTTGAACCTATTAGACACAACTGAGGGAATAAATGATTTCATGGCTGATCCTCCAAATACCACTAAGGATCCAAGGAGGAGACTCAGAGAGAAGCTTGTGTATGTCCCTGTACAGCCAAGGGAACCCTATTCAAAGATCCTGGCAGTAACTGGCTGGAGTCGTTAGTAGGTGGCAACTGTTCCTTCCCACACTCCTGCTTTTACCCTAATGACTCACCCATCTGCTTCCCACCCAAGAGCTTCCAAACTGCACGGTGAGTATTCTAGAAGCTCAATTATATCCGTGGCATCAAATAGCAGAATCCGCTCACGTTAGTAAGAAGCCAGAAGTTTGTAGAAGTGGTCAACATGACAAAATCCAGACCAGACTTTCATCTTCCCTCTACAGACTGTAGCAAATTAATGTGGCCTTATCATTTAAATTGTGCTCACTATAAAGCTCCCCATTTAAAACTTCACAAGATCTGATCTCCTATGGAGCAAAGAGACTGTAATGAGCTGCAGCCTGCCAATGTTAGGGCAATAATGATTTCAAGGTCAGAGACTGGCAGAACGCTGATGGAGGAATGACTGGCAAATATCAAAGATGTAGAAGAAGAAAGTGTATTCCAAGGATCTGTTGAAATTGTGCCACTGCTAGAATTTGTTTAAGTAGTTTTAAGAGAATGAAAATAGCAGGACTATGAATAAAAGCTGCTCGGTGAATGTCGCGTGCCAAAGTAAACTACAACATCTCTGCAGCTACTCTCAAATGGAGAACGGATAGCAAGATGTGGGGTGTAAGAATGACAAAAGGGAAAAAGAGCAAATATTGGTCTTTCCTTGCTATTTCCTCAGCAAGAGTCTTTTTAAAAATCCACATCTCGATAAGTATTTACCGAGGAGGGCCTCTCGACTTTAATCCACAGCCCAAAGAAGTAGCTATTAATACCAGAGCCCTCCCCTCATCCATGGGTCCTCTTCCAGAGCTTCTATTACCTGCAGTCAATAGTGCTCTAGATATATTTACATTCATCCTGACTATTACAATAGAGAGAAATCAAATTTATGGGAACATTTGTTACACTGTATAGTTTAATTTCTTCATTCTACTTTGTTAGTTATTAATCAATTAGTCATTGTAAGTGTTTAACTTACAAATTGAATTTTACTAAAGATAGCTCTTTATATAGGAAATAGCAATGTCTATACATGGAGTGGTATTGTCTGTGGCTTCATGAACCCACTTGGGTCTTGGAACATACCTCTTTCCAAAAATGGGATGACTATCTGTAACAATTTTCATTTGTTTCATATAGTTCTGAATGCCTTGCATATTCCAAATGCTGTGTATACTTCTCCAGACACATTTGGGAAATAAAGCAAAAAAATCTCTTTTCTAGAGTTCATGGTATAGAAAATACTAGGAAACTTCTTTTTTTTTCCTTTTTCATTTTTTCCACTCATACAAAGTTGATGAGTAGCCCATTCCCTTTCCTCCCTCCTCCCCCCTAGACTCCCCACTCCTTCCCCCAATTTCCCCTTCCTTTCTCCTCTCCCTCCCCTTCTCTCAGTGCCCCCCGATTCCTGGAGCATCCTTTAGTGTGTCTGTCAAACTTCCCTCTGTGTCCTCCTCTCTGATGAGGTGTAAGGACTCAGTAGCATTGCCTAGAGCTCTTTTTTTGTGGTCCCCTTTAGTATAGAAACACTATTATGGCTGTTAATCCCTTGCCTCTAAGGATCCTAGTGCCTGTGATCCATGCTAGACTTTGGGGGTTCAATGATATGTTGGTCATTGTGCAGGTCATGCAAAGTCCTATTTTGATTACTTCGGCCCTAACTTGTATGGAGTATCTTGCCTATCATTGCTCCTCCCCATCTTTAGGTTCTTACGTTCTTACTGACCTCTCTTCCACAAATTTCCCTGAGCTTTAGGATGGGGCGAGATTAGGCTGGCCTGGTTTCAGGTGGTTGATGTAGAGTTTCTGATTTTCTGAATTATGGTTTGTTGAATTTTGTTTTAGTTTTGCTGCTCCTGCACTGCCCTTGGCTCCATCCTTGGATGTCACCCCCTGGCCAGAGATAAAAGGCTGTTAAAATAGAGTCTTATTCTAAGAGGAAAATTCCTAACACCAAAAGTGACAGATGTGATTTTGAAATGATAGTCAAAGAGAGTATCTAAGAAATCATCCTGAAGTACAGTACCTTGCTGAGTGAGTGTATGTAGAGCAAGTGTTTCTGAGCAAAGAGCAGCCACTGCAAAGCTGGTGTCAGCAATATACTAAGGAATGCTGAGACTAAAATACAATTTGCCCAGAAGTGGTCTAATCAGAAGCAAGAGGGATTAGAGGTGAGAAGAGATTTACCAGGCACCAGAACATCACAAATGAAAAAAGTTTTGTTATCTTAGAACAGAGCAATACTCAGCACTCAACCTGATGCCTTCCTTAAGGGTATACCCACTGATAAAAGATTCATGCTCCAACACAGGCTCAGGCGCATGTCATCAAAGGCAAACCAAAGGAAATGCTCCACTCATGCAAAAATAATAATAATAACAACAACAACAACAACAACAACAATAATGATAGCAAAGGGACTGGCGGGAAAGAAGGGGGATTTTAATCGGAACGGGAGGAAAAAATGGGACTAGGGATCAAAGAAGGAAATGCTCAGAAATTCCTTGTAACCATATATAAAACAATACAGATTAATTAGAAAGGAATGAAAGAACAAACCTTCATTTAAAAAATGAAAGCACATTCTCAGAAGAAAAAAAAATGTGGGATTATTTTTCCAGCAAGAGCTTTTAGGTTTGGAAATCATTATAGGAAGTGAAAATATTTACAGAGACCCCACTATTGTGCACAACTAAAACACTCAGCAAAATATTCACTTCTAATCTTAACTCCTCCACTATCTATTCATTTCTTTTGAGTTCTATTATAGCTTTTAAAAGACATGCTTTCCAAACATCCCAAAAGTTGTCAAGGAATTGTTTTCCTTGAAAATTCAGCTCCTGCTTCCTAGGCCATCATAGGCCAAAAGGCATGACTTCTTCCTTTTTGAAGAACTAAATTTAGAGCCTACTTTTAATTTTTGCACATAAACTTGACTTTCACCAATCTCCAACTCATTTGAGTCTTGAAAATTCCCCTTCTGGGAATACAGGAAAGGGTTCTGGGAAATGCCACTGGGTCCTTGGACCTCATTGGAGAGGAGGACCCAGAGGAGAGTTTGGCATGCACATTAAAGGATCCTCGGGGGATGAGAGGGGGAGGCACTGGGGGATGGGGAGGGAGGGGGGATCGGAGGGGGACACAGAGTGGTGGGCGGTTGGAGGGAGGGAGGGGACCAGTGTACCTGCTAAGTTTGTATGAGTGGAAATAAAAAAAAAGATTGAAGAAACAGAAAACTCATTATTCTCTAAAGATTTAAATGTTTGACTTTAGAAGTAACCCTAAATTTAATTTGGTCATATCCTTCATGATGTCATCTCACATTTAATCAGTACTATTAAGTAAGTCTCTATTAAATTAAATTGTGCAATACAGCCTGGAAATGGTTACAAACACGAAGGATCAATGAATGATTTTTAGGTAGAAGAGACCTCAGAAATCACTGTCTTTAGTGAGTCAAAACGATACACTGCACCTTGAACATCACTGCTTCCATATGCTACATAACTTGTACTCTTACACTGCAACTTTTGGTCATTTTCAATGTTTCTGATGATATGTGTATCCTTTAATTTGCAAATAAACCAAAAATTGGAATAAAAAAAAGAAAATTCCCCTTCCTATTATCATTGTTTCATCACATACATACATACTCATAGTGAAATGACCATACTTGATTATTTCAAATATCCCAATGTTATATCTTTAAGAAACCCTTACCAACATAGCCTCAATCACAGGAGCTGATCTTTTTTTTTAATATTGTATTACAATATTTGCATTCAACAAGTTTGAACATCATGCGGAAAACGTTACTGTGGGTTTTCTGCATGGAGATATTCATAACTGAAACAAATTTACCCATGATTTTCTCATCTTTTTTACTATGTAAACCTATTTTCCATGGCAACAAAACCTATAAAGAGATATGTTTGATTGGGGGGGCAGTGTGAGCACCTCTTTGATTAGTTTAAAGGAATGTTGTATCTTGTCCTTGTTCATCTCCCCACATTGCCTCAGCACATTCCCCATCAATACAGTTTATGCCGCTACCTTAGATTGCTCAGGGTTCTGCACCTGATAACAGATGCAACACTTTTGTCTGATGTTCAAATGCTTTCTGCTTCAAAGAGAAGTAGGAACCATCCTTTAGGAGAAATAATGTTGCCACAATTGAAATAACAGCAAATGATAAGATTTAGGAACTTCTCTTTTGATGCACAGGACAATATGGATGAGCTAAGTTCTCACAGCAAATTGTGCACTGAATTTCTCAGCGCATAGATCTCAGTTCCCTACGGAAGCTGTTAGAGTCCAGCATCTGCTTCTGCAAAGTTATTAATACATACATCAAGCAGAGTTGCTTTCTGTGTCAACCCGAGGGCATCTTCCCATTAAGCTCCCTTTATGACTACAGAAGACCCTTCTTGCTGTAAGTTAACCGGTTTTTAATCTATGACAAGATATTACTCCTTCACCCACAGTTATTTATTTCCATAAACTCATTATGAGAGACCTTATCAAGAGCAGAAAAAAGTAGAAAAATAGAAAATTATTCTCAAAAATTATCATCTGCAATTATATTATCCTTTTTCCCTAAAAAAATTCATGATTATGAAACATTACAAGCTCTTTGAACAAGCATGCGGATTAACCTTATCAGATAAATCTCACATGGAGGAATATGATGTTGAATATTTAAATGATAATGCTGATGTTCCTTAATTAAACTTTTTCATCATTTCTAAAAGCTTAAGTGAAGAGATTTTACTGGCATTGGCTGACATTTCTTTCCAAAAGATCTTTCACAGAAAAAGCAATAAATAAAAAACTCAAGAATTCCTACACCAGCAGTTTCTTCCCTAGTTCTGCAAATTTGTGGGTGAGGAGGACATTAAGTGACATTGACTGACCTGACTATCTGAATTTTGATCAGACTACTTCATTTGATAAATTTCCTAACTGTGTTACTTGTTCAGAGAGAAAAAGAGAGAACATACAAACATGACACATGAGAGAAGGTCAGAGTTATCTTTCTCTCCTTCCACCATGTGGGATTCTGGGTATCAGACTCATGTTGGCAGTTTGCAAACAGGCACCTTCAGCACTGAGCTATCTCTACGGCCCTTATGAAGTATCTTCTTATGAAGTATCCTTCAATATCTTTCTCCCCAAGATTCCTCTTTTGAAATAAACTTTCCTAAATAGGATGAGCTTGGATTATCATTGTTGATTAAAAGAACTAAGAAACCTACTGAGTTTTTGAAGAATGAATCTATTCCTTACTACCTGCTGCCTTCAAAATAATAGTCCACTCATAAAATTACTTCATTTTCATTCCATCTACCATTTTTCCCTTTTGACCTAATTCTTGGAAATAATTCCTTCAAAATCAATGATGAACCACAGTTCTTCATAAAAGTCAAAATTTGAGAACTATAATTGAGATGCGGATAGATCAAATCTTGCACAGGTCTTGTGGGAGTAGATATAACTGCAGTGAGTTCATGAATGTAGCAACCCTGTCATGTCCATAAGTTACTGTCTGGAAACACCCTACTTCAGGCTTTTATGTTCTTACTGACAACTTTTTCTGCAATGTTCCCCAAGTATTGGAGTGAGAAATGATTTAAATGTCCTGATTAGGATTGTGAAATCTATAGTCACATAGATTTTACACTTTAGCCAGTTGTAATTCTGTGCATTAAACAACTTCCATAGCAAAAATAAGCTTCAGGACAAGTTAAGAGTGTTCCTCTAATCTATGAGTTTAATGACATTTAGAAGGCAGTTTGATGCCATGTTATATCTAAACCTTAGTGGTTTGTTCTCACCTAGAGAATATGTCCTACCTACCCTTCCAAAAGTTATCAGCCTTTTTACAGTACCAGAAATGTATCTCTTTATAAAAAAGGAGCCCTTTCTACAATCAAAAAGCAGATGGTTACCCACAGAACATATTGCACCAATGGTCACTTGCCAAGATGGTTGATACTGTAGCAGAAGTGACAACTTGGTGGTATTGCTGATTGTATTTTTCTTCCAGTGGCTGGAATAGTATTCCCTAGCATATGAAAGCTAACAAGCTAGGAGAAAGCTTCAGACCAGTGCTAGGTGATCAATGTGCATACTGCTTTTAGCAATAGTCTTATTTTCTGATTCTGGAGGGCAACTAAGAGCAATGACAAAGACCTGTATTACTAAGGGAGCAGTAGAGACCTCTCGAACCAACACCTCATAAAGAAACAATACATACCTAGTACTGTTTTTGTTTTAATCACCCAAAAATTCTGATAAAGACTACTTAGGGTTGTTTCTTTTCTTTCTACTTTTTATACTTATCTTTTAGATAAAATATAACATAAATTTAGAGTATATAATGTATTATTGATTATTACAGTCTTAAAAGAGGGAACACAAAAACACACGTGGCAAGAAGGCAGAAAAGAGAATAATGGCAGTAAAGGTCTAAGGAAAGGGAGATGAGGGGATAAGACATAGGAAGGGGTGGCAACTGAATGAGCAACATCAATGCTGATTCTGCAACATCTACACATCAACACATTTTGGAGAAAAATGTATCTGTGCTGAACATACAGACTTATTCCCTGTCATTATTCTGAAAATAAAAGTTTCCATAGCACTTATGTTGTACTAGACAGTATAACAGTCTCAAGATGAGTTAAAGAATATTAGAAGGATGTAAATAAGTAAAAGACAATTTTTTTCCATTTAATATAAGGTACTTTAGATATAAAGATTGTAATATTTATGGCATGTCCTAGAAAAAATTAAAAAATGGATAAAAAGGGCAGCAGTTTATGAAAAATCTAGGGTTACAAAAGGCTCATCAATTCTCTTCCAATAAAGAAACACTGAGTTCTAAATCTATCTATCTAAATCTTATATCCACCAAATTTTGTCATTCACTCAGCTGTGGCAATTATTTACAGCTACTCACTGTAGCATAAGCACAGAGCAGAAATCTCCATTTGAAATATATGTCACATATAGCATAAACAAATCTCTATAGTGTGTTAATTCATTTTTTAAAATAATTTCTCTTAATATTTTATTTTTTATTATTATTTATTCAATTGTGTGTGTGTGCATATGTATGTGCCCGCGCGCGTGCGCACACGCGCGCGCGCGCGCGTGTGTGTGTGTGTGTGTGTGTGTGTGTGTGTGTGTATGTGTAGAACCACGGATGAATTCAAGAACCACCATGGACGCCTCCACCTCCTTCTGTCCCGGGATTCACAGGTTCCGCCCCACCAGGACCAGAGGCACAGACAGCCCCCGCTTCTGCCTGGCGTCTATACGTGGGATCTAGGATCCGAACTCAGGACCTTCCGCCTGCAAGGCAGAGGCATAACCCCTGAGTCACCTCTCCAGCCCCTCTCTTAATATTTTATAAAGATGGTAACTTCTAGGCCAATAACATGGACATTGAGGATTTCAAACTTCTAAGCCAAATACTTGAACAAATTCAAAATTCTTCTTTGGAAAAAAGTCACTATGGCAGCAATCCCTCATAATGGGAATTGAATATTCCACTGTCAAGATTAGAGCATGAGGTGGAATTCTAAATTTTTACACAAGATCAGTCTTTGTGACATCACTTTTGAAAACATGGATGGTCCCTTCGTTGACAACATACTATGTGCTCTATAGTATTATTGAGAGGATCCAGTCAACAATCCAAGAGAGCGAAACATTTTCACAGAGCTATTTTGATGTACCTAGTTGGACAGAACCAATCTAAAAAAATATAATGATTGACTATGCCTCTTGATTGTGCCAGAACTTTTCATACATTGCACTAGATACTGAAATTGAATCCTTCATTGCCTTTATGTCGCACACTAACTACCTTTAAGAATTAAAGACTTTGTGCACTAACATCCACTTTCATGGGATTGGTTTCTATAGAAAACTTTCATTGAGCTTCCCGGGTATTTCCCACCAGCACCCAGGTCATCCTCTCCTCCCAGCATTTTCCACCACCCAGCCTCAGCAATGCCCAAGCTTCCCAGGGCTTGGATGGACCACTGGCCACACCCCAAGTCCCAGGTAAGCCACACTGATCCTCCTCCGTCCCTCCCCTCCTTCCCCCGCCCAGTAAGCAAGGTCACTCCCTTGCTTGAGTTCCAGGTAAGGCACCTAGCTTCCCAGGTATTTCCCCCCAACACACAGGTCATCCTCTCCTCCCAACCCTTTCTCCAGCCATTCTATTCCTCCCTCCCACCCCGGACAGGTCTGGCTCTCCGTCCTCCAACCCAGGTAAATTCCACCAGCTCCCAGGAAACATCTTGTCCCAGCTCCTCCCACCAGCCAGCCTAAGCAACACCCAGACTGCCTGGAGCTTGGGTGGGCCACTAAGCCAAGTCCCAGGTCCCAGGTGAAGAGCTCTGCAATCTCCATCATCCCTTTTGCCCCTTTGGCCTGCTGGGGACCCTCACTTGTAGTCCATGGAGGACACACTGCTATTCAGAAATCAACAGAATCCAAAGGAAACTCAAGCAAAGCTCTAGGAGACAAAGGCCATACATCTGAAGTCCTCTAAAATTATCCTATCACATGGGAGACATTCTTCACTTCCAGCTCGAACATAAGTAAACCCCTTTTTTTTAAAACATCCTTCTCCTTTCAAGTATCAATCACTGTACATTAACTTTTTCATATAGCAACCCCAAAATATATACAACTTCAAGGATTATGCCACTCACCCTCACATGTTATCAAGGTACTAAATCATAAAAGTGCACTACCATACTAATATTCACCCCCTGTCTACTTAACCTGACTTAACTGATGTACTAACACTCTAATAACCTCATCTAGAAAATAACAACAGACAAACGTACTCAACTCCAAGGCAAGCACTAATAATAACTGCCCGAGAGTAGTAATGCCAACAAAATCAGTTCAGTCAAAAACACATAGAAATGGAATGGTCTTAAGAGACAAAACAACAATGCCCAAGTCAAAGTGCAGATCCATGAGAATCAAAACCCAAGAAGTCAAATCTCCCACCAAAACAATTAACCTTATAATGATGTATTCCAAACAGAAAAAACTCACAGAAAATAACTAAGAAAGTCAGACTCAAGATAACAACTTTCAAAGTATGATCATTATTATGATCAATTCTATGAAAGAGGAAATCCAGGAGGAGTTAAATAACTGCATCAACCACTTTGAACAGAAACATAACAGACACTTGGAGGAGTTGAGAAAAACAGTTCAAGAAATGAAAATAGGCATAGAGCAGTTAAAATAGTCTAAAACAGAGTTTAAAACTGAACCTAAAGATAAGTTATCTTCAACACAAAACTGAACAGAGTCTTATCAGCAGAACTAACGAAGCAAAAAATAGAATTTCATATCTTAAAGACAAAGTGGGAGTATTAACCAGCTCAATGGAAGAGGCTGCTAAAGCCAAAAAGGTACTTGAGAGAAATATTCAAGAGATATGGGACACCCTGAAGAAGCCTAACATGCACATTCATGGAATAGCAGAGCAAGAATCCCATAATACCACACCTGAGGAAATTTTTCAAATTATCATAAATGAAACTTCCCACATCTAAGAATGAGAGGACCATCCAAATACAAGAGGCATTCAGCACCCCAAACAGATATGACCCAAATAGAAACTTGCCAAGGCAAATAGTCAAAACATTCCACATTCAAGACAAAGAAAAGGTGGTGAGAGCTTCAAGAGAAGAAAAAAAACAAGTCATTTTTAAAGGTAGACCTATTAAAATAACAAATGACTTCTCAACAGAAACAGTAAAATCAAGAAGAGTTGGAGAGGTGTACTACAAGTATTAAATGAGCAAAAATGTCAACCCAGACTGATATACCCAACAAAACTATCTGTCATGATTGAGGGAGAAAGAAAAGTTTTCCAGCACAAAGTCAACTTGAAGGCTTACATGTCTACCAAACCAGGCCTTCCAAATGAGAAAAGATACTCAAGCTTGAAAAAAAAACAAGCATATCCAGGAGGAAAGAAGGGATATATAATACCAACAAAACCTAAAAGTCAAATAATACACTTACAAAAGTCACTAATCATAAAAAATGTATGGAATTAAAAATAACTTCTCCATTATAACATTAAATGTCAATGGAATTAACTCAACAACCAAGAGACATAGATTACAAATTTGCATTAAAAACCACAACCGTCAATCTGCTGCCTACAGGAAACAAATCTCACCACAAAAGATAGGCACATCCTAAAAATAAAAGGCTGGTCCAAAATTCTGCAAGCTAATGGAACCAGGAAACAGGCCAGGATAGTCATTATGCTATTGGACAAAGTGGACTGCAAACCAAAAAAATCATGAGACACAGATGGATACTACATTTTAGTCACAGGCACAATTTACCAGGAAGATTTCTTAATACTGAACATATATGCACCTAATACAGGCCCCTCCACATTCATTAAGCAAACCCTACAGTATCAAAAGTGAGAAATCAACCCCAAAACAATAATTTTTGGGGATTTCAACACCGCCCTCTCAACATGGGATAGATCAACAGGTCAAAAGCTTAACAGAGACACTTTGGAACTTAATCAAACACTTAAAACAATGGACCTTACAGATCTCTATTGAACTTTTCATCCATGCACCAAAGAATACACATTTTTCTCAGCAGCACATGGAACTTTCTCCAAAATAGATCGCATATTGTGCCACAAAACAAATCTCCACATATACAGGAAAGTTGAAATTTTACCTGTACCCTATCAGAGCACCATGGAATAAAGTGTGATAACCACAATCCAATAAACAACAAAAAATACACTAACTCCTGGAAACTTAAAAGTATGATGCTGAACAAGAATTGGATTCAGGAAGAAATTAAAAAGAAAATTCAAGATTTCCTGAAAATGAATGATAATGAAAATACAACTTAAAATCTTTGGGACACAATGAAAGCTGTCCTAAGAAGTAAATTCATAGCTCTTAATGCCTACATCAAAAAAATAGAAACAAGGCAGTCCAAGGGACCCACCTCCTCCCACCAGCCAGCCGGAGCTGGAGCCGCACAGGGCCGGGGAGGAGGACCTCCTGTGCCCCCCCAGGTTAAATAGCACCACACCATCAGCCCATCCTCCCTTTCCCACTCCGCTTCCCGAGACGCTTGCGCGGTCCAGGCGGGTCGCACCCCAACCTAGGTAAGCTCCACCCCCGCCCACCCCCCCCAACCCCAGGCCAAATAATTCGGTTCAGTGAAAAAGGCACAAAAATTGAAAGAAGAACTTAAGACTTAAAACAACAATGCCCAAGTCAAAGTGCAAATCCATGAGAAGCAACACTCAAACAAATTTCCCACTGAAGGAATTAATCCCATAATGTTAGACTCCAACCAGAACAAACCCGCGGAAAATGGCCAAAAAGCCTGACTCAGGATAACAACTTTCAAAATATGATCATTACCATGTTCAATACTATGAAACAGGAAATCCAGGAGGAATTAAATAACCAAATCAATCGCTTTGAAGAGGAACACAACAGACACTTGGAGGAGGTGAGAAAAATAGTGCAAGAAACAAAAACAAGCATAGAACAGTTAAAACAGACTCAAGCAGAGTTTAAAACTGAGCTAAAAGTCAAGTTATCTTCAACCCAGAACTCCACAGAGTCTAATCAGCAGAACTAATGAAGCAGAAAACAGAATTTCAGACCTTGAAGATAAAGTGGGAGTATTAACCAGCTCAATGGAAGAGGTTGTTAAAGCCAAAAAGATACTTGAGAGAAATATTCAAGAGATATGGGACACCCTGAAGAAGTCCAACATGCATATTCATGGAATACCAGAGCAAGAATCTCAAAATACCACCCCTGAGGAAATTTTTCAAAATGATCACCAAGGAAAACTTTCCTCATCTAAAAAAAGAGAGGCCCATCCATATACAAGAGGCATTCCGCACCCCAACAGATATGACCAAAACAGAAGCTCGCCACGGCAAACAATAGTTAAAACACTCCACATTCAAGATAAAGAACTGGTGCTGAGAGCTTCAAGGGAGAAAAAACAAGTCACTTTTAAAGGTAAACCTTTTAAAATAACAAATGACTTCTCAGTCGAAACAGTAAAAGCAAGAAGAGCTTGGAGAGACATACTTCAAGTATTGAATGAGCAAAAATGTCAACCCAGGCTGATTTAACCTGCAAAACTATCAGTCATGATCGAGGGAAAAAGAAAAATCTTCCAGCACAAAGACAACTTGAAGGGATACATGTGCACCAAACCAGGCCTTCAAAAAATGCTAGAAATGATACTCAAGCGTGAAGAAAAAAACAGGCATATCCAGGAGAACAGAAGGGAAGTATAACACCATTAAAAGTGAAGCAATATACTTAAAAAACTACTAAACATAATAAATGTCTGGAATTAAAAATAGTTTCTCCATTATAACACTAAATGTTAATGGAATTAACTCACCAATCAAGAGACACAGATTACAAACTTGGATTAAAAAATCACAATCCATCAATCTGCTGCCTGCATGAAACCCATCTCAACACAAAAGATAGGCACGCCCTAAAAATAAAAGGCTGGTCAACAATTCTACAAGCTAATGGAAGCAGAAAACAGGCAGGGGTAGCCATTATGCTATCGGACAAAGTGGACTTCAAACCAAAGAAAATCATAAGAGACACGGATGGATACTACATTTTAGTCACAGGTATAGTTCACCAGGAAGACTTCACAATACTAAACATATATGCACCCACCACGGCCCCTCCCACATTCTTTAATCAAACCTTACAACCTCTAAAGCGAGAAATCAATCCCAAAAACGATAATTCTTGGGGATTTCAATACCGCCCTCTCAACATGGGATAGATCTACAGGTAAAAAACTTAACAGAGACACTTTGGACCTTAACCAAACGCTTACTGAAATGGACCTTACAAATCTCTATCATACTTTTCATTCACGCACCAAAGAATACACATTTTCTTTCAGCAGCACACAGAACTTTCCCCAAAATAGATCACATATTGGGCCACAAAACGAATCTCCACATATACAGGAATGTTGAAATTCTAGCCTGCACCTTATCAGACTACCACGGCTTAAAGCTTGACATCCACAACACAACAAGCAACAGAAATTACACTAAATCCTGGAAACTTAACACTATGATGCTGAATGAGAATTGGATTGAGGAAGAAATCAAAAAGGAAATTCAAGATTTCCTGAAAGTGAACAATAATGAAAATACAACTTACCAAAATCTCTGGGACACAATGAGAAAACTGTCCTAAGAGGTAAGTTCATAGCTCTTAATGCCTACATCAAAAAAAATGGAAACATCAGACTTAAATAAATTAACAATGAAGCTTAAAGCTTTAGAGACACTAGAGCAATCTGATCTCAAAAGCAGTAGAAGGGAAGAGATTAGCAAAATAAGGGGAGAAATATCTGAAATCGAGATTTGGAAAACGATAGAGAAAATCAACAGTCAAAAACCTGTTTTTTTAAAAAAATCAATAAGTTTGATACACCCCTGGCTAAATTAACTAAAAGCAAGAGAGAGAAAACCCAAATTAACAAAATTAGAAATGAAAATGGAGTTATCACTACTGATACCCAAGAAATCCAGAGAATTATAATGTCATATTTCAAAAACTTATACTCTGTGAAATTTAACAACCCAAAAGAGATGGATGAATTCCTAAGAAAACACAGCTTACCGAAATGAAATCAGGAAGTTGTGAATTATTTAAATCGTCCTATAACATATGAGGAAATTGAGAAAGTAATCTCAAATCTTCCCACCAAAAAATGTCCTGGACCAGATGGATTCAGCACAGTGTTCTACCATACATATAAGAAGCTAATAACACCAATACTCCTTAAACTGTTCCACCAAATACCAAAGGAAGGAAAACTATCAAATTCTTTCTATAAAGCTAATATCGTCTTAATCCCAAAACCTAATAAAGATACACTTAAAAGAGAAAACTATAGGCCAATCTATCTGATGAACACAGATGCAAAGATTCTCAATAAAGTCTTAGCGAATAGGATTCAAAAACATATCAAAAAGATCATTCACGTGGATCAAGTAGGCTTTATCCCAGGCACACAAGGTTGGTTCAACATATGCAAATCAATAAATGTAATTCACCATATAAACCGGTCCAATGTTCAAGACCACATGATACTGTCGATAGATGGAGAAAAGGCTTTTGACAAGATCCAACAGCTCTTTATGATCAAAACCTTAGAGAAGGTTGGAATGAAAGGAACCTTTATCAATATAATAAAAGCTGTATACAACAAGCCCACAGCAAGGATTATACTCAATGGGGAAAAACTTGAAGCATTCCTTGTTCGATCAGGAACTAGATAAGGCTGTCCACTGTCACCACTTCTTTTCATTATTGTACTTGAAATCTTAGCTGAAGCCATAAGACAAGAAAGGGACATAAAAGGGATTCGAGTAGGCAAGGAAGAAGTCAAGTTATCTCTATTTGCAGATGACATGATATTATACCTGAGTGATCCCAAAAACTCCACCAGGAAGCTCCTGGAAACAATACAGAAGTTCAGCAGGGTGGCAGGATACAAAATAAATGTACAAAAATCAGTGGCCTTCCTATATGACCAGAATGAAATTAGTGAAAAAGCCCTATGAGACTCAATCCCATTTACAATAGCCCCTAAAAAATGAAATACCTTGGTATAAACCTAATCAGGGAGGTAAAAGATCTTTACAATGAAAACTTTAAAACCCTAAAGAAAGAAATAGCAGAAGACACCAGAAGGTGGAAAGACCTCCCATGTTCCTGGATTGGCAGAATCAACATCGTAAAAATGACCATCCTACCAAAGGCAATATACAAATTCAATGCTATACCAATTAAAATCCCAAAGCAATTCTTCAAAGAAGTTGAGCAAACAATCTCAAAGTTCATATGGAGGTACAAAAGACCCAGGATAGCAAAGACAGTCCTGAGTAACAAAAACACTGCTGGAGGTATCATCATACCAAACCTTAGTCTATACTACAAATCCATAGTTATAAAAACATCCTGGTACTGGCTCCAAAATAGACACACAGATCAATGGATAAGGGCTGAAGACCCAGATATAAGCCCACACAACTACAGCCATTTGATCTTTGACAAAGGGGCCCAAAAAATCCAATGGAAAAAGAACAGTATCTTCAACAAATGGTGCTGACAAAACTGGGTCTCCACATGCAGAAGATTAAAACTGGACCCGTACTTGTCACCATGTACAAGACTTAATTCCAAATGGATCAAGGACCTCAATATGAGGAAAAGACTACAAAAACCTTAGTTTAAAGGGTAGGGAACTCGCTGGAGCTCATTGGACTAGGCCAACAATTCCTAAACGGACATCCGACAGCACAGTCACCACAACCAACACTCAACAGATGGGATCCTGTGAAACTAAAGAGCTTCTGTTCAGATAAATAGGTTGTAACTCAAGCACAAAGGCAACCCACAGAATGGGAGAAAATCTTCACTAAACACATATCTGATAGAGCTCTATTATCCAGAGTGTACAATGAATTTAGAAACCTAAACACCAAGGAAACAAATGAACCAATTAAAAAATGGGCTTTGGAACTTAAAAGAAACTTTACCAGGGACGAAATTAAAATGTCCAACAAATATCTTAAAAATGCTCCACATCCTTAGCCATCAGGGAAATGCAAATCAAAACTTCCCTGAGATATCATCTCACCCCGGTCAGGATGGCAAAAATCCACAATACAAACAACACCAAATGCTGGAGAGGATGTGGAGAGAGGGGAACTCTTCTACATTGCTTGTGGGAATGCAGACTCATACAACAACTCTGGCAAACCCTCTGGTGATTCTTAAAGAAATTAAAGATTGAAATGCCATATGACCCTGCTATACCACATTTGGGAATAACCCTCCATATAGCAAAATTTCACCTTTATAGCACAAGCACGACCATGGTCATAACAGCACTGTTTACAACAGCAGTCATGGAATCAACCTAAATGCCCAACAGTTGATGAGTGGATAAGAAAAATGTGGTATATTTATACAATGGAATACTACTCAGCCATCAAAAATGATGGATTAATGAAATTTGCCAGGTATTGGATGGAATTAGAAATAATTATATTGAGTGAAGTATCTCAGACACAGAAAATTAAGCACCGTATATATTCCCTAATATGTGGATCCTAGTACCAAATCCATTTAATTACACACTCAAATCTCTGTAATACCTACAGTAATTCCAAACATTATAAACATTATAAGGGGAAGGAGAGCCCCTCCAGAAACAAGGAGAGAGGGGATCATGCTACAGCAGAGATTATAAGCCACCATCAAGGACTGTAAGTAAGTAATGAGACATCTGGTTAAGCTCACAGACTTTCCTTCCTGGTCACTTGCAACTGATGGGGTATGATCACACCAGATAGGGAGGGCATACAATCTGGCAAATAGAAGGTAACCATTTTGCAAATGGGAGACTGACACCCCCCTCACCGCAGTCTTCTACTCTTATTCCATCTACCTTTGAATCTACTCTTATAATAAGACTCTATTTTAACAGCCTTTTATCTCTGGCCAGGAGATGGCATCCAATACCCATCAGGATGAAGCCAAGGGCATTACAGGAGCAGCAAAACTGAAAAAAAAAATCAATAAACCATAATTCAGAACATCAGAGTCTCTATATCAACCACCTTTAACCAGGCTAGCCTAATCTCTCCCCATCCTGAAGCTCAGGGAAATTTGCGGGAGAGGTGGCGGTATGATTGTAAGAGCCCAAAGATGGGGAGGAGCAACGATATGCAAGGTACTCCACAGAAGTTAGGGCTGAAGCAATCATAATAAGACTTTGCAAGACTTGCTCAATTACCAATATATCATTGACCTCTCAAAGTCTAGCATGGATTAAAGGTACTAGGATCCTTAGAAGTAAGGGATTAACAGCCACAATAGTGTTCCTATACTATATGAATTTTAACATAGATTGCCATTGTCCCATTTTAAATTTTTGATATACTTTGAGAACTAATTTCAAAAGCTCTGTTTATCTAAATATCCAAATGTATTTGTCCTTTAAAATTGTTTCCTAAATAATTTTCTTTTGTTTTATATTTTAAAGCTTCAATATTACTAATAAAGTTGTGTCAGTTAAATATGGGTGTCATTTTGATAGATGAGAACTGAGACTTTAGATAGGCATGTGAAAAACTGTCTAGCTAAGGTAAACCTCTGAGCAAGCCTGGAGGAGATTATACAATTAATGTGAGAGAAACCAGTCCATAGTGGTTGGGGCCATTCCCTGCACAAGTCACAAGGAGAGAGAGCTGGTTGGAAACTGACAGATTGACAAGATGCCCCTCTTTGGGTTCCTCCTTTAGATATACTGTGATAGTTCTCTCTGCTTCTGATGCTGGTTTATGAACTCTCCTTTCATGGCACTGAATTATAACCAGAAACTGTTAGCCCAAAATAAACCTTTCATTCTCCTAAGTTGTTAGGATCCTGTATTCATTCAGAAACAGGAAACTGAAATTATACAAAATTAAACTTTCAAGAAATAAATATTGGCCCCCCACCCCGGAGCCGAGCCGCCCGGCCAGCAGCACCCGCGCGCGGCCGCCGGCTTTGCCCCCAGCCCCCCTCCGCGCCGAACCCCGACCAGCGCCCAGGTGAGAGCGAGCCCCTCCCAGCCCCGCCCCCCACCCGGGAGCCGAGCCACCCGGCCAGCAGCACCCGCGCGCAGCCGCCGGCTTTGCCCCCAGCCCCCCTCCGCGCCGAACCCCGACCAGCGCCCAGGTGAGAGCGAGCCCCTCCCAGCCCCGCCCCCCACCAGGGAGCCGAGCCGCCCGGCCAGCAGCACCCGCGCGTGGCCGCCAGCTTAGCCTCCGGGGCCCCGCCCCGGACACCAGCCCCTTGTGCCCTCCCGCCCCCGCGCCCCTCTGCCCCCCCTCAGGTCGCAGGTGAAGAATTCTGCCATCAACATCAGACCCTCTGCCTCTCTGGCCCACCGGGGACCTACGCATGTGGTCCACGGAAGTCACACTGCTACTCAGAATTCAATAGAGTACAAAGGAAACTCAAACAAAACTCTAAGGAACAAAGAGAACACAGGCCATACATCTGGACTTCACTACAACCATTGTATCACATGCGAGACTCTTCACATCCAGCCTAAAGATAAGTAAACCTTTTTTTTTTTTTTTTTTTCCTTACTCTTTTTCTTTTCTTTCACCTTACTGATCCTCTCTAGTATCAATGTTGTAGGTCAGCTTCCTCATACAGCCACCCCAAAAACATACAACTCCAGGGAGTACACGACCCACCCTCACATTTCACCAAGACACTAGATCATAAAAGTGCACTACCATACTTATATTCATCCCCTGGTTACGTAACTGACGTACTAACATCCTAGTAGTCTCATCTAGGATATAACAATACCAATACACAAACATACCCAATCCAAGGCAAGCACTAGTAACAACTGGCAGGTGTAACAATACCAACTACATCGGTTCAGTGAAAAACACACAGAAACTGAAAGGTTCTAAAAAACAAAACAACAATGTACAAGTCAAAGTGCAGATCCACGAGAAACAAACCCCAAGAACAATCTCCCACCAAAAGAATCAATCCCATAACGATGGATTGCAACCAGAACAAATCCATAGAAAATAGCCATGAAAGCCAGACCCAACATAACGACTTTCAGAGTATGATCATTACCATGATTAATAATATGAAAGAGGAAATCCGAGAAGAGTTAAATAACCGTGTCAACCACTTTGAACAGGAACACAACAGGAACCTGGAGGAGTTGAGAAAAACAGTTCAAGAAACAAAAATAGGTATAGAGCAGGTAAAACAGTCTCAGGCAGAGTTTAAAATTGAACTAAGAGATAAGTTATCTTCAACCCAAAACTCCACAGAGAGTCTTATCAGCAGAACAAATGAGGCAGAAAATAGAATCTCAGATCTTGAAGACAAAGTAGGAGAATTAACCAGCTCAATGGAAAAGATTGTTAAAGCCAAAAAGATACTGGAGAGGAACATTCAAGAAATATGGGACACCCTGAAGAAACCTAACATGCGCATTCATGGAATACCAGAACAAGAATCCCAAAATACCACACCTGAGGAAATATTTCAATTCATCATAAATGAAAACTTCCCACAATTAAAGAATGAGAGGCCTATCCAAATACAAGAGGCATTTCGCACTCCAAACAGATATGACCAAAATAGAAAATCACCACGGCAAATAATAGTCAAAACACTCCACATTCAAGACAAAGAAAAGGTGCTGAGAGCTTCAAGAGAAAAAAAGCAACTCACTTTTAAAGGTAAACCTATTAGAATAACAAATGACTACTCAATGGAAACAGTAAAAGCAAGAAGAGCTTGGAGAGACATACTTCAAGTATTAAATGAGCAAAAATGCCAACCCAGACTGATATACCCGGCAAAACTATCTGTCTTGATTGAGGGAGAAAGAAAAGTTTTTCAGCACAAAGACAACTTGAAGGGATACATGTCTACCAAACCAGGCCTTCAAAAAATGCTAGAAATGATATTCAAGCTTGAAAAAAAGAACAAGCGTATCCAGGAGGACAGAAGGGAAGTATAATACTAACAAAATATAAATATCAAACAACATGCTTACAAAATCTACTAAACATAAAAAATGTCCAGAATTAAAAATAATTTCTCCATTATAACATTAAATGTCAACGGCATTAACTCACAGATTAAGAGACACAGATTACAAACTTGGATTAAAAACCACAATCCAACAATCTGCTGCCTTCAGGAAACTCATCTCACCACAAAAGATAGGCACGTCCTAAGAATGAAAGGCTGGTCCAAAATCTTGCAAGCTAATGGAACCAGGAAACAGGCAGGGGTAGCAATTATGCTTTCAGACAAAGTGGACTTCAAACCAAAGAAAATCATAAGAGACACAGATGGATACTACATTTTAGTCACAGGTACAATTCACCAGGAAGACTTCACAATACTGAACATATATGCACCCAATATGGGCCCCTCCACATTCATTAAGAAAACCCTACAGCGTCTAAAGCAAGAAATCAACCCTCAAACAATAATTCTCGGGGATTTCAACACCGCCCTCTCAACATGGGATAGATCAACAGGTCAAAAGCTTAACAGAGACACTTTGGAGCTTAACCAAACCCTTACTGAAATGGACCTTGCAGATCTCTATCGAACTTTTCACCCACGTACCAAAGAATACACATTTTTCTCAGCAGCACACGGAACTTTCTCCAAGATAGATCACATATTGGGCCACAAAATGAATCTACACAAATACAAAAAAGTCGAAATTCTAGCCTGTGCCCTATCAGACCACCACGGCCTAAAGCGGACATCCACAACAACACAACAAACAAGAGAAAATACACTAACTCCTGGAAACTTAACAATATGATGCTGAATGAGAACTGGATTCAGGAAGAAATTAAACGGGAAATTCAAGATTTTCTGAAAGTGAACGAAAATGAAAATACAACTTACCAAAATCTCTGGGACACAATGAAAGCTGTTCTAAGAGGTAAGTTCATAGCTCTTAATGCCTACATCAGAAAATTGGAAACATCAGAAATAAATAATTTAACGATGCAGCTTAAGGCTTTGGAGAAACTTGAGCAATCTGATCCCAAAAATAATAGAAGAGAGGAGATTAGCAAAATAAGGGGAGAAATATCTGAAATCGAGACTAAGAAAACAATAGAAAAAATCAACCAGTCAAAAAGCTGGTTCTTTGAAAAAATCAATAAGATTGATACACCCCTAGCTAAATTAACCAAAAGCAAGAGAGAGAAAACCCAAATTAACAAAATTAGAAATGAACATGGAGTTATCACTATGGATACCCAAGAAATCCAGAGAATTATAACATCATATTTCAAAAACTTATACTCTGTGAAGTTTGACAACACAAAAGAGATGGATGAATTTCTAAGTAAACACAACCTACCTAAATTGAATCAGGAAGTTGTGAATTATTTAAATAGTCCTATAACATACAAGGAAATTGAAGAAGTAATCTCGAATCTTCCCACCAAAAAATGTCCTGGGCCAGATGGATTCAGCACAGAGTTCTACCAGACATTTAAGGAGTTAATAACACGAATACTCCTTAAACTGTTCCATCAAATAGCAAAGGAAGGAACACTGCCAAATTCCTTCTATGAAGCTAATATCGTCTTAATCCCAAAACCTAATAAAGATGCACTTAAAAAAGAAAACTATAGGCCGATCTCTCTGATGAACACAGATGCAAAGATTCTCAACAAAGTCTTAGCAAATCGGATTCAAAAACATATCAAAAAGATCATTCACGGGGACCAAGTAGGCTTCATCCCCGACACACAAAGTTGGTTCAACATACGCAAATCAATAAATGTAATTCATCATGTAAACCAGTCCAAAGTCCAAGACCACATGATACTCTCCATAGATGCAGAAAAAGCCTTTGACAAAATCCAACAGCCTTTTATGATCAAAACGCTAGAGACTGTAGGAATGGAAGGAACCTTTATCAATATAATAAAAGCTGTATACAACAAGCCTACAGCAAGGATTATGCTCAATGGGGAACAATTGGAAGCATTCCCACTTCGATCAGGAACTAGACAAGGCTGTCCACTCTCACCACTTCTATTCAATATTGTACTTGAAGTCTTAGCTGAAGCCATAAGACAAGAAAGGGACATAAGAGGGATTCAAATCGGCAAGGAAGAAGTCAAACTATCCCTATTTGCAGATGACATGATCTTATACCTGAGGGATCCCAAAAACTCCACCAGGAAGCTCCTGGAACTAATTGAGAAGTTCAGCAGGGTGGCAGGATACAAAATAAATGTGCAAAAATCAGAGGCCTTCCTATATGCCCAGAATGAAAGAAGTGAAAAAGCCTTGAGAGAAACAATCCCATTTACTATAGCCCCTAAAAAAATGAAATACCTTGGTATAAACCTAACCAAGGAGGTAAAAGACCTTTACAATGAAAACTTTAAAACCCTAAAGAAAGAAATAGCAGAAGACACCAAAAGGTGGAAAGACCTCCCTTGTTCCTGGATTGGTAGAATCAACATCGTAAAAATGACCATCCTACCAAAGGCAATATACAAATTCAATGCTATACCAATTAAAATCCCAAAGCAATTCTTTAAAGAAGTTAACCAAATAATCTCAAAATTCATATGGAGGCACAAAAGACCCAGGATAGCAAAGACAATCCTGAGTAACAAAAACACTGCTGGAGGTATTACCATACCAAACCTTAGTTTATACTACAAATCCATAGTTATAAAGACAGCCTGGTACTGGCTCCAAAATAGACACACAGATCAATGGATAAGGATTGAAGACCCAGATATAAGCTCACAAAAATACAGCCATTTGGTCTTTGACAAAGGGGCCCAAAAAATCCAATGGAAAAAGAACAGCATCTTCAACAAATGGTGCTGGCAAAACTGGATCTCCACATGCAGAAAATTAAAGCTGGACCCATACTTGTCACCATGTACAAGACTTAATTCCAAATGGATCAAGGACCTTGATTTAAGGCCAGAGACTTTAAAAACCATAGTTGAAAGGATAGGGAACTCCCTCGAGCTGATTAGGCTAGGCCAACATTTCCTAAACAGACATCCAATGGCACAGTCACTGCTACCAACTCTCAACAGTTGGGATCTTGTGAAATTAAAGAGCTTCTGTTCAGATAAAGAGATTGTAACACGAGCTCAAAGGCCACCCACAGAATGGGAGAAAATCTTCACTAACCACATATCTGACAGAGCTCTACTGTCCAGAGTGCACAAAGAACTTAGAAAACTAAACACCAAGGAAATTAATGGCCCAATTAAAAAATGGGCCCTGGAACTTCAAAGAAACTTTACCAGGGATGAAATTAAAATGTCTAACAAATATCTTAGAAAATGCTCCACTTCCTTCGCCATCAGGGAAATGCAAATCAAAACTTCCCTGAGATACCATCTCACCCCGGTCAGGATGGCAAAAATCCACAATACAAACAACGACAAATGCTGGAGAGGATGTGGAGAGAGGGGAACTCTCCTACATTGTTGGTGGGAATGCAGGCTCATACAGCCACTCTGGCGAGCTGTCTGGAGATTCTTAAAGAAATTAAAGATTGAAATGCCATATGACCCTGCTATCCCACTTTTGGGAATAACCCCCCATGCAGCAGAGGTTCGCCTCGATAGCACAAGCTCGACCATGTTCATAGCAGCACTGTTTACAATAGCAAAGTCATGGAATCAACCTAAATGTCCAACAGTTGACGAGTGGATAAGGAAACAGTGGTACATCTATACAATGGAGTACTACTCAGCCATCAAAAATGATGAATTACTGGAATTTGCTGGGAAATGGATGTCATTAGAAAGAATTATATTAAGTGAAGTATCCCAGACCCAGAAAATTAAGCGCCGTATGTACTCCCTAATAGGTGGCTCCTAGTACTAAACTCACCCAGCCCACATTGAGACACTCAAAAGTAAACCTATGTAACACAGTAATTGCAAGGATTATGAACAAGAGAGATGGGGTAGAAGGGCCAAACCAGAAACAAGGAGAGAGGGGACCATGTTACAGCAGAGAAAATAGGACTCCATCAAGGTCTGCAAGTAAGTAACGAGAAACCAGGTTAAGTTCACAGACGTTCTTTCCTGATTTCACCAGAAGGGGGGGCATATAGTCTAACAGATAAAAAGTAATCATTTCGCAAATGGGTGATGGACCCCTCCCTCACTGAGGTTTCCTACTCTTATTACATATACCCTTGAATGTGCTATTATAACAAGACTCCAGTTTAACAGCTTTTGTCTCTGGCCAGGGGGTGACATACAGTGCCCAGCAGAATGGAGTGAAGGGCATTGCAGGAGCAGCAAAACTGCAAAAGAAAATCAACCAACCACAATCCAGAACTTCAGAGACTCTATATCAATCACCTAGAACTAGGCCAGCCTAATCTCTCCCCATCCTGGAGCTCAGGGACATTTGCGGAAGAGGGGGCGGTAAGATTGTAAGAGCAAAAGGATGGGAGGAGCAACGATTTGCAAGATTCTCAACAATAGTTGGGGCCAAAGCAATCATAATGGGACTTTGCATGCCCTGCACAATGTCCAATGCACTGTTGCCCTCATAAAGTCTAGCATGTGTTAAGGGCACCGAGACCCCTGGAGGCAAGGGATTGACAGCCATAGTAGTGATCCTATGCTTAAGGGGAACAAGAGAAAGGGCTTATGGAAATGCCACTGGGTCCTTTTATGTCATTGGAGAGGAAGACCCAGTGGAGAGTTAGGCGTACACAATAAAGGACTCTCTGGGAATTGGGGGGGAGGCACTGGGAGATGGGGAGGGAGAGGAGGGAGAGGAGGGGGTTCGGGGGGAGGAGGGGGGAGGAAGGGAACTGGTAAAAAAAATTTTTAAATGTATAATTAAATTTTTAATAAAAAAAAAGAAATAAATATTGATAATAAATGGAAATTGGGCTACTTAGATGAAGATATTAGCACAAAAATGGACAATGTAAACATCCAATAATGTATCCAACAAAATATAAGCCGACTAAATTTATGAACATGGTGTGCTTTTAATATACCTTGTTTTGGTTAGGAATTACTTTCCATGGCACCAAATCTCAACATGAAACAGTGATATTGAGTGATAGATATCATGGAAAGGAAAATTATGGTAATGGAATTTAATACAAAAGGATAACCTATTCAGTGATAGGTAATCATGATGACAGTAGAACTCTTTCCCTAATGTCATGGCACAAGTTTGGAAGTCACCTTCGAATTGAACTAGATGGTCTTGCTATTTCATTGTTTCTTTACACACCATGTAATTGTACTCAGAGTAATTCAGCATTTCTATCTTCATGCTTTGTACTTCATGCTGAATTTTATGCAATTTTCAAAAAACTCCATTTAACAATCAGGGTACTTAATTTAAAGCTGGCCTCTTTGCCATTGTTGGGTAACAACCATGAATAACTTTAATGACAACGCCAGCAATTTTTGAAGTGTTTGAAGGATCATTTGTCTTGCCTGAGCAATATTCAGAATTAAAAAAGAAAGGATTTACATATTGGCAATTAGTATTTCCTAATTTCTTTCATTCATTCAAGCTATAACTTGCTGCCAAAGTGAAAACACATCAGTGACTTCAATAAACAACAAATAGTATCTGACATTTCTGTATATTGAATGGAACTTTGGTTTCCATGGATGCCAGTCACACAGCTTCTGGTTGTTTAGCACCTCAGCAATAAGGCAAAGAGAAATGACCCTCTTTTTAGTTGCTGGCCTTTTAACACAGAGCATTAAAAAAAACCGATAAACAGACACAGTTCATGATTGTTCTCACCAAGAGCCTTAGGTGGTCTGGCTAGCTTTTCTAGAACTAGAAAAACATATTTTAAGACAACGGTACTGTACAGGCTCATGCAGGAAGAACAGGTTCAAATTGAACTAATCTTAAATGCCCTGTGTTTGAACAAGGCAATAGCATGACCTGAAAGTAATCAGGCTCCACACTTACCTACTGATTCATTGCTGGATATTTACTTAAAATACTTAATAACTTCATGTATAGTCATTTCCATGGAAATGTGAAAACTTTGCTGACTGGTCTGAAGTTGGTCATAAGCACAAAAAATGCAATTAAATTGTTGTAACAGATACCGTAAAATAAACTAATCCTTCTGAAATCATATATTGTGCATGGAAATAAATAGCAGGTTGGGGAAATGATCAAAAGTCTGTTTTCCTTTCAATGTCTTTTTCATTTTGGATGTCTAGAACTGAGTATTATATCTGGCTCATAGTAAATAAATTTCAGTTTATTAATTTACATAAGAGGTAATGACTTGTATTTGTTGTCATAAGTACATCGTTTTTAGAAATAAATGATTTGGGGGCTGGAGAGGTGGCTCAGGGGTTAAGCCTCTGCCTTGCAGGCAGAAGGTCCTGAGTTTCGCATCCTAGACCCCACGTATAGACGCCCGGCAGAAGCGGGGGCGGCCTGCGTTTCTGGTCCTGATAGGGCGGAGCCTGTGAATCCCAGGGCAGAGTAAACAAGGAGGAGGTGGAGGTGTTCATGGTGGTTCCCGAATTCGTCCGTGGTTCTACACACATACATACACACGCGCACACACACGCATACACGCACAATTGAATAAATAATAAATAATTTTAAAAAAGAATTAAAAAAAAGAAATAAATGATTTGTAATAAAAAGACAATGGTTAGAGAATTTAAATAGAAATCGAATACATGGTGTTAATACATCCCTCTTGAGCTACACAGTGAGTTACAGAACATTCAGGGGTACATGGTGATACCAAGTTGCAAACCAAATAAAGATAAGTAGAAACTGGAAGATGTAGAGTATTTCAAAAAATGATCAGGGGCAGATCAGTACTGTATATAGGTCTATTAAGTGATAGAAGTGCAAGTTGGAATTCTCTATAGAGGTTTTTACAACTTGAGTGAACTACTGAAGTTAATAAGGGCATTAGTATGATTTTTATACTCAATGGCAGAAATCTTTTCTATGAAGTACATCATTTTCATTACATTGATTTGAATGTGTCTATATTTATCTCTATTGTGAGATGGGAAATTTTCTTGTCATGTTACCTTCAATATTTTCTTAACTCTCATATTCTCCTCCTTCTTGATTTCTGCTGTCTGTCATGTTCAAATTCTTTTCATAGTTTCTGTTTTCTAATATCATTTTTAAAAAGAAGGAAATTCTTTTTCAATATCCTTAATGAAAGTTTTTGTCTTGGTTCATATGTATATGTGTATTTGTGTGTGTATGTGTGTGTGTGTGTATGTGTGTGTGTGCATGCACATGAGTGCTTGAGTGTTGTAAGTTTATCCATAGAGATAGAACCAATAGGATATATGGAAAAATGGGTAAATACTTTGACATCAGTGTGGGCTCACATATAAGTAGGTAAATACATAGAATTATAGATAGATAAATACATGATTTAAAGATGATAGATTATATATTTATAGATAATTCTATCACTTAATAGACCTATATACAATACTGATCTGCCCCTGATCATTATTTGAAGTACTCTACATGTACATTATAGAGATGACAGAAAGGAAGATATAAATAGACAATTGATAGATTTAGATAGATGATAGATAATAGATTTATAGCAACGGTAGTAGATAGATATATGATAGATAGACAGACAGAATACATAAACTTAGAAAGATTATAGCAGGTAGAAGATAGATAGGTGGTAGTTGAGAGCTGTATAATCTTTTCTATTTCCTTTTATTCAGTTAAGCTACAAGACACTTCCAGAATGAAAATGTGTCAGTTCCTTCAATAAGCAGCAAATACTTCCTGACATTTCTGTAGATTGAATAAACTTAGTTGCCATGGATGCTAGTGATACAGCTTGCAGATGTTCAGCACCTCAGCAATAACTCAAAGAAAAATATGCCCCCTTTCAGTTGATTTTCTTTTGGCATGGAATATAAATGAATAGACCCATGTAAATGAGAAAAGGTTTACTGAAGGGATTTCTACATGTAATTACACAGAATTGGAAATCCTCCACAAGGCATCTGCTGGCAGCATAGCTCAGTCCAGCTGTAAACTTGGGAAGATGAAATCAAACATACCCAGGCAGTCTCTGCTCGAAATCTCAGAATCTAAAGGCTGAAATTCCTGTAGGTTTGATGTCTAATTTCTTGAAAATAAGAGTGTCCCTAGTTTTATAAAAGAAAAGGCAATTTTGCCTTCACTCTGTCTTGTGGCTTTCGTGATAAGACTGTGCCATCCATACTGACTACAGTCCTTCCCCATTCACTCACCAATTCAGACACTCATCACTGAGAACCCTCATGGACTCAGCCAAATAATTGTGTACCAGCTATCTAGATATCACTTAACACAGTCAAGATAACACCCACTATATATCATCATATAAAGTGACATTTTAAGGTATGTTTTAAACAGGAACATTTAGGAAGATTAAAAGATGAGACTCATCTCTTTCAACAAACAGTTAATTTCAACCCTGAGGAATGTTACTTAGTAGGCAGCTATGTAATTCTACAATGATAGTAACTTTGAATTATAGTTAGTTTAGAGTTCCAAGTGATTTCTGTACTAGTTTCTTGTCTCAATGATGTGAAAATATATATGGCAAAAGCAATGTAGCGATGGGAGAGCTTACCGGTAGGGTTACTTAAGCTCAGAGTTTAAGGTTTTAGTCTATCGTAGTGGGAAAGTGCTGGAAAATAGGTGGCAAGTCACTCTGAATTCACATCAAAGAGGCCAATAGAGGCGAATGTTTCACTCAGCTAGTCAATTATGAAATCTAGGACCCAACGCATCCATATAATGAATCTGGCTACATTCAGAGTATCCATCCATTCAGTTAACCTAGATAATCCCTCATAGATATTTCAGAGGCAAACCAGGTTGAGATAATTCTTCATAGGTATGCCTGCATACACGGCTCAAACTGTGCTATAAATCTCCATGATGCCTTCTAATTTTTTTTTCCAAAACCAGAATCATGTGAATAACACTGTCACATTCTACTTCTGGTTCCAAATGGAACATGGCATATTTGAAGTACAGCATCAGTTTCTGTGTGCATTCCATGTTGACCATGAAGGAATCCTTCCATACCTGGTTATTTCCAACAGAGAGCCCCTTAAGATGAATTTTCAATTCAGTTTTTCTACTTTCAAATAAGTTTGTATTTTCACAAGTTAGAGCCTTTGTGGTTGGTAGAATCTTGTCCTCATAGTACCTTTCCTATTATCCCTGTGTAGAGCAAGTTTCTCTTTAACAATTACAATTCCCTTTTCACTACCTGTCTTGGCTTACAACTTGCTCATTTCTCTTTCCTCTCCAAAATGCTCATTTATTTATGTTGTTCCCCCTGTTTCTTTTTTTTTCATTGTAAACCTGTGTAAGTAAAAAAGCACCAATGTTCTATTTTGAACTTTCCTGTAGTAAGCAAGTTATTCTCTGACATTTAAGTTCAACTTTATTCAACTTCTCAGGACACTGACAGAATATAGCAAGATTCTCTGCCAGAATATCACATAATATCCTGCTTCATGATAAAGTCATTGTTCTTTTCTGAAACTCCATGAGCCAGATCTCCACTGTCTATGTCTTTCTCCATATTATTCTCATCCAATCTCCTACCAAAATAGCCCATTAAGCTCTGATTTTAGCATATAGGGTCTTTTCTAATCCAAAGTTTAAAACTTTTCAACATTCCTCTAATAAATCAGTTCAAAGACCTAAGAAGCACATGGTAAATTTTAACCCAGCAGTAACTCACTCTTGCTACCAGTTTTTTAATATTAGTTTTTTTAATTTTTATTAATTTTTTATGCTTTTAAAAGTATATTGAGTATTCATTTCAGCTTCCCTCAATCCTATCTTCCTCCCATTCCCTCCCTTCCCTTCACTGTTTTATCCCACCCTTTCGCTTGTATGCTTCTATGGACTTTAGGGTTCACTCTGGCTTATCTATTCCTGTGGCAGTTCAGACCTCCATAGTGTAGCAAGTTACCTCTCTTCAGGCCCTACTGGTATGTACATTTCCCTTCACTCATCCAGCTGTAGACCTAAAATTTCCACTGAACTTTGCATCACTGTCTTGAAAAATACCAAGAAAAGTCTATGTAAAGAAACGTGTTTAGGGGCTGGAGAGGTGGCTCAGGGGTTAAACCTCTGCCTTGCAGGCAGAAGGTCCTGGGTTCGGATCCTAAACCCCATGTATAGACACCATTTCCGGTCCTGGTAGGGCGGAGCCTGTGAATCCCGGGGCAGAGTAAACAAAGAGGAGGTGGAGGCGTCCATGGTGGTTCCCGAATTCGTCTGTGGTTCTACACACACATACATACATACACACACACACATACATACACACACATGCACACATGCATACACATTCACAATTGAATAAATAATAAAATAAACAAAAATAAATAAATAAATAAATAAATAAAAGAAGAAATGTGTTTATTTTGCTTGGGATAAGAAGACATAGCCCGTCATGGCAATATGACAATAAATAAATATGATTTTTTAAATTTGGTCTCTTATCATTTAGCTCAATGCTTTCATATCATTTTCATATTAAGCATGAGTACTACTAAGAATTAGCACACTTCGTGCTTATTGAAGTCAGGCTCCCTCTTCTGTTTCCCAAGTAATACTAGAATGGTGATCTTCTCCTTTAAATTAATCCAGCTTGATTTGTCAATTACCTGGCCAGGAGTCCACCCACAGAAAATGTGATTCACCTTACAGGAATAATATAGACATGAGAGGAAAAAAATCTACACAATGAAATCAAGTGGTGTTTTGTTATTCTTCTTCTTCCCAGGAGCTCTTTCTTAGGCCTCTTTCTTATTGGGGACTGGCGAACACAGAAGCATCAAAACTTCCACCATGTACTACCATGTTGCATCATCCCTATTATTATCTTTTGTGTTCTTTTTCCAAAGCCTGGACATTCTTTCTTTGATATTCAGGATCTTGTTCCTGTCTCTCTGTTACTCTTAACCATCATTTACAACCTATCATCCGGTTATTGTTTGCTCAAACTCAAACACTGACTCTTGAGATTTTTTTTAAATTTCTTAAATTTGATTTATTTAAATTAAAATTAATAGGACTGAGAAGTTCAACATAGAAATCTATTTTGTCCTGCAACACTATGTGCAACTGCTCCTCAGTTCTCCTTATAGAAAAGTGTTCTCTTGTATGGATTCACACACTTCACATCCATTCACCAGTTCACAGATATTTGGGATGCCTCTTCTCATTTTCTATTATAGATAATTATGTTTCCCACTTTCATATTAATATCTTTTGTGAGCATATGTGTTTAGTTTCCTCAGGTACATATCTAGTTTGGGAACTTCTGATTTGATAGTCAACACGTAGACACTTGTGAAGTTTTTCTAATGACTGAGCCATTCCTCCTTCTTACTACTTAATTTTCTGTCCATTTTTGCCATATATTATCTTTTTCATTTTTTATTTTATTACATTTTTTGTCTAATCATACAAGCTCAATGGGTACCTCCCTTCTTCTTTCTTCCCTCTCTCTTCCCCTCTGTTGTCCCCAATTACACTCTCCCCCTTTCCCACTCTCACCCCCCCACCTCTCACCCCTTTTCCTTCCTCCTCCTCTCTTGGTGCTTCCTGCTTTCTTCCTCCCATCCTCCAGAGCATCTGTTTATGTGGATGCTAAATTTCCCTCCAAGTTGTCTACACTAGTGGGGGTTCAGGACTCATTAGTATAGATTGAGGCCCCTTCTTGGACTGCCTGCTAGTATGGGAACTCTATTATGACTGTTTAACCCCTTGTCTCTAAGGGTCCTACTGCCTGAAGCCTTCTCCCCTGTGATCCCTCCTGCCTTTTGGGGAGTTGTTGACATGTCAGCCATTGTGCAGTTCAGGAAAGGTCCACTCACACTGGCCATCAACTATATTTTGAAACTGTCATTAGGCTGCCATTATGTCAAGTTTCAATATGATTAATATGCAACATAGTTCATTAAAACCCTGTTACCATGGCAAGCTTTTAATTTTTCTCTTCTTTTCCCAAGAATAAATTTCACAAAAGCATAGAAATCAACTTTCATATTTTGATTGTTTATGCCACCTACTTAGAGATGAGAACATTAATGATGGCTCTGATATGTGATGTGTAAGGATTGAGTCTTCTAAGCAAGTAAGTTAAGGTGATACTATTATTATTGGCTGTTTACAAACATGAAAGCTAAAAATATACAAGTCAGTTTCTCAACAGTATTTAATAATCTGAAGATGACTGAACTTTTTACTTTTCTAAAATTTCAAATCAGTATATGAGTTATGAGAGACCGTAATATGACAATATTAATAAATTAAGAAGGTATATGTATATGCACAACACACACACAATTTACTATTCTGGAAAATTCTCAACATAGGTGATGAAGATACACAATCAGAAAGACAGACACATAAAAACATGAGCTGATAAAGGAAATTCACAATGACTAGAAACCATTTCCTTCTGATATGCTTATTAGTAACACGTAGAGGAAGCACATAAGGAAGAAATGCTTAGAGAAGCTTGAAAACTCTCAGCCAAGCAGATCCCTCCAGGTAGTTCAGCAGGTGTTCTCAGCTAGAGGGTAGGGTACAGCCTGTATTAAAGAGCATATTAACCTTTCCGTCTGTGAATCCTACAAATCTATCCTAAGAGTATTGACATCAGAATTAAAAAAACAATTGGAAACTTGGAAGAAAAAAAACTCACTCACATAAAGCCTTTCAAATGAAACATGTAGATTATGCTTTAAAATATGTCCATAATTTTCAGAAATGTAAAGATTATTTCATTTTATTTATAATAAAAAGTAAAATCAGTCTATCATTACATTGAGAAGCAAGGAGAAATTAGAAGTCATGATAAAAATATAAGGAAAAAATTTAATGTCTTATTAAATGATTTCTGAAAGGTCACCATAATAAATTTAGAATAGCAGAACAAGAACCATAAAAACTGACTCATGTCAATATCAATCTTGAAGCATAATTTAATCAAACTACATTATAGAGAGACTTATGGTTTTAAAATTATCAATGTAACATTATCCATAATTTCTGAACTATTGGCTCTGATCTATAAAACAAACAAATGAAGAAAGCAGCAGTGATTTTTTTTTTCATAAACATTATCCACAATTTGAAAAAAATCCTAAATCCTAAAAATATACTATGCGGCACTATCAATTCAGGGAGGCCCTAGCCCGGCTCCCGAATCCAGGAGGTTGGCTACAGATAAGCCTGAGAAGAAACCATACAGGCAGTGAGATGGACAACCAAATTGTGGACAGATGAACAACCAATGGGAAGGAGGGATGAACAACCGATGGGAAGTGGCCATCTAACCTGGATACCCAGTAAACAGATAAATGATTGGTGGCTGCTCTTCCCCTCTCCCCTGAGTAGAGGAGTGGCTACACCTGATTGGACCCCGACCCTATATAAGCCCAAACACTTCTTGAATAAAGTTGAGTCTGCGGCCAACTGGTCGTCTGCGTGCTGCTTCTCGCCTTGGTGACTGCTACATATCAATCCTTACCCTATGCTCTAAGTTGATTAACACACTATAATCTTGCTAGATTTATCTCATTAGGCACTCAAGAACTTGTAGGAATTTGTATAAGAATTCTTCTTATTAAATTCACATAGTGAAGCAATATTTCAACTCTGGAATTAACTGATACAGTTTTCAGTTGCCTGTTGACTAATAACAACGTTCAGAAAACCAAATAGCTATCAATATGAAAACTATGCCTACCACTTAGTTTGGCGTGAGACTCAATTTTCTACTCCAAAATACATACAATTAAGAAATTTTATAGTTTTAATCTGTAAAACATAAATGGAATTTTATAGAATAAGGATACAGGCAAAAACATTAAAAGTCAATATATAAGATTAAGCTATGGGTCATAAGCATAAGTATTTATTTTGCTTATTATATTATTACAGGCATCCTGTGCTGTTAGTCTCTGATCTTCACCAGGAGCTCCCAAAGTCAACATATCTTTCAATCATTTGTTCTCAGAAAGTAACTTTGAAATGAAGATCCAAGTGGAAATGATTATTAAAAGCTACTTAGAGATGAGCAAGGGAGTAGAAGTCAGATATGGATGTGAATGAAGGCAAGGTTGAGTTCGATCTCAGGGGAAGCTCTTCAGAGAACCACTTCAACTTGGCCCACACAGAGTACGTTAGGGGTATCTTGTACATACCAGAATCAAGGAAGGTAACTTGTCTCCCATATCTCTTCATCCCTCTGTCATTAGTAGAATGATCCAGATGATGGGATCTACCTCTACTATTAATTAAACAACGTCTTACCTTTCTTTCATAGAGCAGAGAGGAAATAGAAACTCAGTACATAGAAATTTTGAACAAGGCCTTTGAAGCCAGTGCAGGTGGATTTGATCCCAAGGTTCAATCTTTCCATTCCCTCTGTTCTAGGTCCTTCTTCAAGTATTTCTTTTCATAGCTGATTGAAGGTTCAATTATCTGTTCTCTTGTCTTTAAATATAAACAAAAGTCAGTCCATTTCATATTGGCAGGATTCCACAAATCCCTTCTGATCATTATCTATCACTGCCTCTATCAGCATTTGTTAAGATCAGCAATTCCTGCACTGGGTATCTTATTATATAAACTAGAAGAATCAAATGAGTCCAGATGGCTCCACAGTAACATGTAATAAAATTTTCCATTATGGATAGTCTAGGGTTTAAAGAGCCTTAAAGAATTACTCAGAAAGTGTGTAAGAGAATAAAGTGTTACCAGACAGATAAGATGTATGAATTGCAGAGCTGATGATTAGAAGATACATATAATTTGGGATAATTGCAACAAATTTTCAGGTCCTTTTCTTTCTTTCAATCATAGGTTTTCTTACTGTCAATACAGACTCAGAAACTAGGACATGATCAAGGATGGCTTGCTTTTTGCCAACATTACAAGCATGAACTTTTTTGTCCGTTCATTTCCTGTGGTTCTATATCCATTTACATCCTTCATTTGAGGCAATGTGAGCACATCACTGTTCATTTATTTATATCTTCATAAATGTAAAACCTAAAGCCCTATTTTTCTAGTCCTCAAAAATCTATAAAACAGTAATGTGAAGTGTAAAATATTCAGTGATTCTAAAGAGAAGAAAATTCTAAATTTGTCCTGATTTCCATAAGTCCATTTGTCAATGATGCTAAATATTATCAGTTTGATAGTCATACATGAATAAGGATTGGATCCCTAATGAGGGAATAAAGAAAAGCTACTTCCAAAACAAACATATCCTAGTCAATGTTTTATACAACATTGACAGGGACAATAATTTTGTATGTCATTTTTTCATAAAAGAAGAATTATGTGCTCTATGACAGCACTAACCTTTTCAGAGAATGGCAAGAACACTTCATATTTAAGTAATTATGAATTATGACTCCTAAATTATGGTATTTAAAATATTTGAGCAAATGGAGGAAAAAAGATAACTCAAATGGGAGTAATGACTATCACATTCTCAACCCTAATATACTTAACTCAGTAGTGTTGCCACAGCTGTACTTTCAGATAAGCAACATGAACTTCCTTTTATTTAATAGACATGCATAGAGATATAAGTAAGTTAGCTATTTCAGAAATATTTGTTGGAAAACCTGCAAGAGTTAAACTGTAAAGTGCTTCATTGACAATGTTGTTCTCATATAATAGGTAAAAAGGCTCATTGTGTTCCATGACGAAACTCGTTATTTCACATATACTTATACAGTATCATATCTGTTGCTAGAGCAGACAGGGAGAAAAGAATCAGAGAATTTTTCCTTAAGGAGAAAAATAATGAAAGAAGGATGGAAGATCTGAAAGGAAATATGGAGATAGGAGCAGGAGATAAGGAAAGAGGAAAGGAAGTAAGGGGAGAGTGAGGGATTTGCACAGCATAGGAAGCACTTTGAAGGAGAATAAGGAACATCAGATTGAGCTACATTAGAGGATACAGTCAGGTGAGATTTTTCCATAAATAAGTATTCTCTTGGCAAATGTCTATAAAATTGCATTGCAAAAGCTATTTCTTCCCCCATAATAACCATAACGGGAAAGGCAGATTTCCACTAGGGATCTGGCATACCCAGAAATTGTTTTAGCATGAAACCCTTATAGGAACAATTATAATCATGAATGTTTTCAGAGCATGGGTCAGAGATCTACTGTCATTTTTTATCTTCATTTTACATATAAGTCTGAGACATGATAGATAGTGATTTAGTTAAAAATTTATTGAGGTGTACAAAAACTCAGTTTAAAAATCACCAGGGTATGCTGGACATAACTACAGCTAAAAATCCTAAAATTCATGTCAGCTCACATCAATAAAGGGACAAGACAATATAAAATAAATGCAACAAAAATATATTGGACTTTCATGGACATTGTCTCAATAATCTTTTTTTCTGCTCTGTAGGAAGTGTCCACAGATTCTAAACGAGTCAATTTAACCTATGTCTCATTCAAATAGCACACAGACCTAGGGAGAACCACAATCAGAACAATGCTTTATAAACCAGATCAAAACTCCACTTTTATTATCTGACTACATTGTAGTAAAATACATTTAGATTCCACACTATGGACACCAACATCTGTTTAGAATGATGGCTTTGAAAATGGGCTCATCATAGCTTGAAAATAAATATCATATTCACCTAATGCTTATCTCTGAAATTAGAACCATAAAAAGTATTAAAAAAGAGTTATTCTTCTTCACTGATTAGCATAAGGATACTGAGAATCCTTATTGTCTGTTGCATCCATTAGAAGTTAAACACAAAACATTTGCTAATTCTTACTATTTCATTTCCAAGATATAGAGATTTATTAACAATAGCTGTGATCCTAGCAGCAAAAGTATCAAGATGACTAGCACCTACAGTAATAAGATCACTACCTTTTGAAATATTCATCTAGTCCTGCTAAAGGCAGGAGATCCCTTGATGTTGATTCATGGCTTTGGACTCAGAACCATCTGCTGTCTTGAAAAGTTCTTCAGTCAAGGTGAATGGGGTAGGACTTTCACAGCTCTATTTTTTTCTATCTAAAGTCTGTCCAAATGTATCTGATGAACCACAAAAACCTGGTAATACTTTGACTGTTATCTCCATATGCTCTTGTTTCAGTGGACTATTTTTATAGTAATTGGCCCATTGGATTCCATTTCTCTCCTAACTTCACAATGTCGTGCCAATTTTTCTCACTCTATAAACTTCTTAATATCTTTTCCATCCCACACAGTTCAAAGCTATGTATCCATTTTTATTTTCATGGAAAGCACATTTGTTATGGACAACATTTCAGGAATTAGCTAAATTTCACCAAGTTAAATCATGTTTATTTAATATATTCCATCTATCATAAGGTTAACGGGTCATCCTTCAATGGCATTACTAATTAGTAAAATAATTAAGACTCAACCACTTGAATCTTAACACAGTACTGTCCTGCTCATGTGCATATTCAAAATCTCTGTTACTGTCATTCAGATCACTCAATGAGTAAAGGTTTGAGTTTCATTTATCACCTAATAAATCACAAGAAACATAGAAGAAGCACCAAATGGTTTGTATTTTTATTAAACCAATAGAGGATAAATACAAGCAATCTAGGAACATACTTATAATTTGCATATGGAAACAGAAAGCTTTCAAGGCTAAATTATGTGACTGAAAATGGGACAGCCAAAAGTTTTTAAAATATCTAGCATATGCATGTTGGATTCAATATAGGGAATTATATTGTTATCTAAAGCTAGCAAATAAACAATATGAGATCTTCTGTGGGAATTAGACACTGTTTGTAGAAGAGTTTCATAACCCACATATTAAGGATTAGCTTTATATAATTTAAGTTTGAAGCAGGACTAAAATATCTGAAGCAGTTATGATATCTGAAGGTTTTCCCTCATCCCACCTCAAGTGGACTGGTAGTATTGAACTTGGTTCTTATACATTTCATTGACCCATGACCCGTAACAATGGGAGGACAGAACTTTGAGAAGAAAAAGCTAAAAACATTGCCTTTTGTGAATGGAATGAACCATGAAAAAAAAGAAATTTGTTTTCCCTGCAGTTTTTAGTGGGGTCATATACAAGTGTGTGTTTAAGGAAGAATGGGGGAAATAGAATTGGAAAGGATGAGAAGTAAATGTTTCCAAGGACTTCCTTTGAAAAAGGAATGAGGGCAAGATGAAGAAGAGTCATTGCTGGGGGAAGAACTTTTGTAAAGGGAATATCTTAAGGCATTTAAATTTTTTCATTGATGAGAGAATATGATAAAGAGAGGGCAGAGTTCTTCTGCAATAGTCTTGATGAAGCAAGAAGGAAAAGAACTTTCATGAAAGAGAATGAACTGGCCATGGATGAAACAATGGTTGTGAGAAGGAAGAAGTGCCAATTCAGGCAGAGAACCCAGTATGGGGATGACATCCTATGAAAGTTCTTTTCTGGTTCTAGAAGCCAATATAATCAGCTGAGAATAAGGTTGTGATATTGATACTTTCAGATGGGAGGACAAGACACATGATTACTGTCTTAAAGAATTGATAAGTGAAGAAAAGGTGAAATGTAATAGAATTGACAACATCTTTCCATAATAAGGTTAAAAATAATGTAATTATATAACTGGGGATTAAAAATATGAGGGCCTTCTGAATTCATCTCTAGCACATATAAAACTTGGAAGTCATCACACACCCTTAAGATGAGAAAAACTGAAGAAACTTATAATCAATGAGTTTTAGGGGACCCACAGTGTAAGATACCTCCTACAAATCCACAGAGACAGGTAAACACAAGCAATCATAGCCAGGATGAGTTTACACAGCACAGAAATTGCTGAACCATAAACTGGTGGAAACAATTAAAAGTTATTTGTGTTGTTTGGAATTGCTGAAGGATGAAGGTAGACCACCTAGAAAGTGAGAGGTCCCAGGGGATAGAATTACAGGCATCCCACACAGTGAAGTATTTTACCACTAGAGACTCCATAGTTTCTCACAGTCAAGACCAGAAAAAAAGTCCTTTGTATTTATGGCATGAGAAGGAGAAAAACAATCATTTGTAATATGCTGAGATCATCCACTATAGTAAGTATTATTCTACAAACATTTGCAAAGTCTATATTGAGAAAAAGACCATTATCCAGTCAAGGCCCTTTGGTTTTTCCATATCTTTTAAGAGGAGATAAAGTTAATAAACATTTATGGGGGGTGTCACAGATCAGAATCACAAGTTCATTAGTTATTCATATTAACTTATGGATTTATTGAATATTTCTCCAAATCTACAACTTCACATTTATCTCCAGAAGGACTCCAGTGTGACAATGGAACATTGTGGCTCTAAAGGCTTTAATTCAAGACTAAACTTCAGAGAGAGTTTCAGGAAAATCTGTTGAATAATAATTCATCAAGCACTAAGTACAGTCAAAATCACAGACACAGAACCATAAAATATCACATTAAAGATCCTGTCACCTTATGTCCTATCAGGCAATAGGCAAGATATGGCCATGATAAGGAGGATTAGCAAAATTGAAAATATGTCAGTAGAAATGTCCCAAGACTAGATGAAAGATACTAAGGAACTTTGGGACTGTGATATATACCAATTTGAATACTGGTAATAATGAAAGAAAGAATAGAAGATAAGAAATATTTGAGGCAACAATAATTTGGATTTTCTAAAAATTAATATTAGATATCAAGGTTACATCTGAAAAATCTCAGAAAGCACAAGTAAAGATAAAGTCACTCTTTATCTATCTCTGTCTCTCTCTCTCTCTCTCTCTCTCTCTCTCTCTCTCATGCATGCGTATGCATGTGTGTTCATCACTTAGACTTAGCATTAATACCTACAAAAATATTCTGAGCATAAAATAGGAACAACACTTTACCACTAGATGAGCAAGGCAATATATATTAGACATTTTATCAAAAATGATGAGAATATGAAGAGTGAGAGAACATTTAAAACATCAAAAGCATAAATAAATAGTAACTGTAGAAATCAATAACACAAAATGTTGCTAAAGTAAATGAAAAATAAATACCTCTCATGAAACTGAAAATTCATCATGGAAGAAGAATATTAAAAGCTATTTATGGAAAAGAAAAATAACCTGGGCCAGATATTTATGCCTTCATGAAGGAGAGTAAGTGTGAGTGACCAAAACACAGTTATTAAAACAGAGATCTTAAGAATGTATAAACAAAAAGGAAAACCCAAATGAATTTCATCTGTGAGAAACAAAATTAAATAGAAGGCAAAAATAAGTTAAAGGAGCAAACTGACAATTCCTCAGAAGAAAAAAACACGGAATTATCAAGTGATTCATTCATTCTCCTAGGCAGATTTCTGAAAGAGTTGAAGACAGGAACTGAAATAGATATATGCCCGTGCATGCTGAAATGCACTGCTGAAAATAATGAGAAAGAAATCACTCTCCACTTATCAGTGAACCAATGGTTCAATGTCATGTACAACACAAATTATAAGTTGTCATTCAACCTTAGAAAATATTGATGTTCCAGTCAATGAATATGTAGATAGATAGAATACATACTTTTATCGATACACTAAATGAAAAGCTAGACATAAAATTCTTGAGTCACATCATCTCATTTTATCAAAAATCAATATCCAAAAAATTATCAAAGGTATATAAATGATGGGCTGAAGAGATAGTTCAGCAGGTAAGGAGCCTAAATGAAAACCTGAGTTGGATCCCTAAAAGTCCACATGGTGAAAGGAAAGAAGGGGCCTTGGAACTCTGCCAACAGATTATGGCATGCATTAATGCATGTGTGCACCTCCTTTCTCTCTGTCTTTCTTTTCCTTCTCTCAAATAACTACATGAAATATATATATACATACATATATATTATGTATATGTGTGTGTCTGTGTGTGTGCATATAGCTGGATATTATTGCATAGGTCTGAAATCAAAGCTACTTGGGAGGTTGAAACAGAAACATCCCAAATTCAAGATTCCAGAACTTGGCAAGACCCTGTATCAAAGAAAGCATAAAATAGGGCAATGAATATCACTCCATATTAAACCTTTGTTTATATGTGCAAAGAGATCTTAGATTCAACCTGAGCTCTTCAAAATAAAAATCAATCGATGTGAAGAAAAATGAATGATTTCCATGATATGGGTAGAAAGGAGAGTGCAGGTATAAGTGCTAAATGATCATGAGATTCCTTTCTAGGGCAATAAAAATTTTGGAACAAAAAAAAAACTTGGGAAAAAATTTGGAACAATACTACTAGGAAAGTTTAAAATGTCAGAAGTTATATACTTTAAAATGGTTTGTTCCATTTCATGCGAATTTCATCTCATTCTTAAAAATCCATAGCTAAAGCAAGGTGACAAGAAAGATTAACCATGCTAATGTCAGTGAGAAGAAAGTTAAAATAAATATAGAATGCAGAAAAAGAATATTTTCACTGATTTGTAAATACCCACTATTATACTGATAGATTGGAAAAGCACTTAGCACTCAACCTAAAAACCTCTTTCTACAACAAAAGGTGTTTATTGACGAAAAGCACAAGCTCATCAAAATGGAGAAGATAAATGACTGTGGACTGATTTTCCCTAAACAGGACATATATACTTTACCCGCTCCCACCCCAAGACTCAGGGACCATCATGGAAGAGGGGGAAGTGAGACTGAAATACCCTGAATGAGACAGTGGTGGGTCAGCATTGTTTCCGGAACATGACAGAGTTATAACATGCAAGATTTCGTGGTAGATATGCATACTTAAGGAATTGTGTGGGATCTGTCTCAAAATCTCACCGTGAAAGTAAAAAGATCTCAAAGAGATCTATACCTCTCTGAGAGACTGATAAGAACAGAAGCTGATGGGGTGAAAAGGAGGACACTTTTCTCAGTGATATGTCTGCTGATCTATGATATTTGCTGGGCTCCAAAGCATGCCAGACATGTCATCAAAGACAAACTAGATGAAACCGAGAGGGCCACACAATGAAAAGATTTCAAAATAGAAGGGAGTCTGGCAAGAGAGATGAAGTACTGTAAAGGGAAAAGGAGAGGGGATGGGACAACATTAAAAAATAAAATGGAGCTTTTCTGCTAGACCTGGATCCAGGCAGACTCCCTGCTCCTCAAGTAAGGCCACTAGACCACGCCCCAAACCCATGTCATCTGCACATCCCACTAGCCACTCTACCTTTCTTCCTCAGACTTCAGACCTAGGCAGATTCCCTGCTCCTCAGAATTCAACAGACTCCAGAGAAAACTCAATCAATGGGCTACGGGACCACCACTCATCTGCAGTCTTCCCATAATATGGGAGAGAAATCATCCCATTATATGGGAAAGAATCTTCACATCCACCTCTAAGATAAGTAAACCCTTTATAGCACCCTGTTCCTCTCAATTATTAGTCACTGTAGCTTAGCATTTCCAAAAACCATACAATTTCAGGGACTACACATTTCACCCTCACATATCACCAAGGAAGTAAACATAAAAAGTGCACTACCATACTAATTTTCAATCCTTGTCTACTAAACCTGCCTTAATTGATGTACTAACAGCCCAATAGCCTATCTAGTAAATAACCCAAACAGCAGACAGGCATATCCAACTCCAAGGCAAACACTAGCAATAATTCCTCAAGTATAGTGTATTAGTTAGGGTTCTCTAGAGTCACGGAATTCACAGAATGAATATATATATATATAGGAAATTTATTGAGTTGGCTTACAGATATGGCCGAGGTAGTCCAGTGAAGGCTCTCAGCAGCCAAGGTAGTCCAACGATGGCTTCCAGTAGCCGAGGTAGTTCCAACGATGGCTGCCAATAGCTAGCTGCTCAGTTCGGTAGTCAAGTAGGTGATGGTTGAAAGCTGGAGAACTCCTAGAATCTTGGAAGGTCGAAGGAACCGGGTGGCCAGAAGGAAGAATGATTCCTAGCACAGCTACAAGAAGGCATTTGTTCTCCTTGGTGGCTCCTTTTTATATGATGAAGTACTGGGAAGAGACTTTGAGAGCTTTGGAGGTCCTGATAGGATCTAGGGTGGGTATAATCCTTCAAGTAGTCTCAGTTGATTCTTTCCAGATGTGGTCTCAGCCCAGCTTAGTTAATACCGGGTGTGTTAAGTTGACACCCAGGCTTAACTATCACATATAGTAATATTGTCTAATTCAGTTCAGCCAAAAACACACAAAAACAAAAAGAAGGACAAAAAGATAAAACAAAAATGTCCAGGTCACAGTGCAAATCCATAGGAAACAAAAACCAAGACAACAAATCTCCTACAAAAAGAATCAACCCCATAATGATGGAATCCAATCAGAACAAACTCACAAAAAATAGCCAAGAAAACAATACCCAAGAAAATTATTTTCAAAGCCTGATCTTTATTATGATCAAAACAATTAAAGAGGACATACAGGAGGAGTTAAGTAGCCACATCAACTGGTTTGAACAGGAACACAACAAGTACTTGGAGGAGATGAGATAAGCAGTTGAAGAAACAAAATAGGCATAGAGCAGTTAAAACAATGTCAAGCAGAGTTTAAACTCCAACTAAAATACATGTTATCTTCAAGCAAAACTCAACAGAGAGTCTTCTTATCAGAAGCAGAAAATAGAATAGCAGGTCTTGAACAAACCAGTTCAATCAAAGAGATTTTTAAAGCCAAAAAGATACCTGAGAGAAATATTCAAGAAATAGAGGAAACCTTGAAGAAGTCTAGTATGCGCATTCATGTTACCAGAATAAAAATTCCAAAATACCACACCCAAGAAATTTTTTTAAATTATCATAGAGGAAAATTTTCCACATGTAAAGAAAGAGAGGCCCCATCCAAACACAAGAGGCATTCCACACCCCAAACAGATATGACCAAAATAGAGACTCTCCACAGCAAATAAAAATCAAAACATTACACATACAAGACAAAGAGAATGTGCTGAGAGCTTCAAGAGAAAAAAACAAAGGTAAACCTGTTAAAATAACAACTGACTTTTACAACAGAAACAGTAAAAGCCAGAAGAGCTTGAAGAGACATGCTTCAAGTATTGAATGAGCTCAAATGTCAACCCAGGCTGATATACCCAGAAAAAATTTATCAGTCACTGATGAGGGTGAAAGAAACATATTCTATCATAAAGACAACTTGAAGGCTTACATAACCACCAAACCAGGCCTTCAAAAAATACTAGAAAAGATACTCAAGCTTGAAGAAAAGAACAAGCATATCCCGGAGGACAGAATGGAAGCTTAATACCTCCACAACCTACAAGCTAAATAATACACTTACAAAAGTCACTAAACACAAAAAATGTCAGGAATTAAAAGCAATTTCTCCATTATAACCCTAAATGTCAATGGAATTAACTCATCAATCAAAAGGCACAGATTAGAAACATGGATTAGAAATCACAACACATCCATCTGCTGCCTTCAGGAAATACATCTCACCACAAAAGATAGACACATTCTAAAAGCAAAAGGTTGTTCTAAAATTCTTCAAGCTAATGGAACAAGGAAATAAGCAGAGATAGCAATTAGGCTATCTGACAAAGTGGACTTCAAACTGATGAAAATTATAAGGGATATAGAAGGATACTAGATTATAGTACAGAAACAATTCATAAGAAAGACTTCACAATACTGAACATATCTGCCCTAATATGGACTCCTCCACATTCATTAAGCAAACACTACGAAGTCTAAAACAAGAAATCATTCCCTTGGGGATTTCAATATCACAGTCTCAATATGGGATAGATGAACACCCCAAAAACTCATCAGAGACACCTTGGAACTAAATCAAACCCTTACTGAAATGGACCTAACAGGTCTCTATTGAACCTTCCATCTAAGCACCAAGGAATACATATTGTTCTCAGCAGCCCACGGAACTGTCTCCAAAATAGACCACATATTGACCCACAAAATGAATCTCCACATATAGAGGAAAGTTGAAATTATAGCCTATACCCTGTTAGACCACCATTTTCTAAAGCTTGACATACACAACACAACAAATAGCAGAAAATACACTAACCTTCGGAAATCAGACACTATAATGCTGAATGAGAAGTGGGTTCAGAAAGAAATCAAAAAAGAAATTCAAGATTTCCTAGAAGATAATGACAATGAAAATGGAACATATCAAAATCTCTGGGACAAAATGAAAGCTGCCCTAAGAGGTAAGTTTATAGCCCTTAATGCCTATCAAAAAATGAAATGTCACAAATTAAGAACTTTTTTTTCAACAGGGGAGAGCGTGAATACAGTCCCCCACTACCACAAATCATACAGTTGAGTTTCCCACATTTGGGGAAATCACAGGTGTCAGTACATCCGGAGTGCAATGGATAAGCCTTGCCCTGGGAAAACCACCTTCGTGTTCATGGTATCTCCCCTGCCAGGTAAATGTACAAATTAAGAACTTAGCAATGCATCTTAAAGCTTTAGAAACACAAGAGCAATCCCAAAAGCAGTAGAAGAAAGGAGAATAGCAAAATTAGGGGGAAGATATCCAAAATTGAGAGAAGGAAAATCATAGAAAGAATCAACAAGACAAAAAGCTAGTTTCTTTGAAAAAATCAATGAGATTGGTACATGTCTAGCTAAATTAACTAAAATCAAGTGAGAGAAAATCCAAATTAACAAAATTAGAAATAAAAATAGAGTTGTCACAACTAATACCCCCAAAATTTAGAGAATTATAAGGTTATATTTCAAAAACTTACACTCCATGAAATTTGATGAGTCACAAAGAAATGGATGAATTTGAATAAGCACAACTCTCCTAAATTGAATGAGGAGGTTTTGGATTATTTAAATAGTCCTATTACAATCAAATCTTCCCACCAAAAAATGCCCTGAACAGATGGATTGAGTACAGAATTCTACCAAGCATTTAAAGAACAACATCACTACTGCATAAAATATTGCATAAAATAGCAAAGGAAGGAACACTTTCAAATTCTTTCTGTGATCATACTATTCCAGAAACCTAATAAAAATACACTTAAAAGAGAAAACTATAGGCCACTCTCTCTGATGAACACAGATGCAAAGATTCACAACAAAATCTTAGCAAACTGGATTCAAAAACATATAAAAAAGATCATTCTCTGTGATCAAGTAGGCTTTATCCCCAGGCACGCAAGGTTGGTTCAACATATGCAAATCAATAAATGTAATCCGTCATATAGGCTAATCCAAAGTCCAAGACCACATAATATTCTCAATAGATGCAGAAAAAATTTTTGACAAGATCCAACCTCCTTTTACAGAAAGTTGGATCCTAGAGACAGTTGGAATGGAAGGAACTTATATCAACACAATTAAATTGTATACAACAAGCCAAAAGCAAGGATTGGACTAAATGGAGAAAATCTTGAAGCATTCTTACTTCAATCAGAAACTATATAACACTGTCCATTGTCACCACTTCTATTCAATATTGTACTTGCAGTCTTAACTAAAACCATAAGACAAGAGAGAGAAAGATAAAAGGGATTCAAATTGAAAAGGAATATATATATACAGATGACATGAAGCATATACTTGAGAGATCCTATAAACTCCACCAGAAAACTCCTGGAACTAATACAGAAGTTCAGCAGGATGACAAAAATCAGTGGCTTTCCTATACACCAAGGAAGAAAAAAGTAAAAAAAGTCCTAAGAGAAACAATTCCATTTACTATAGTCCCTAAAAAAATTAAATACCTTAGTAAAAATCTAACCAAAGAAGCAAGAGACCTTTATAATTAAAATTTTAAAACCCTAAAGAAAGAAATTGCAGAAGACATCAGAAGGTGGAAAGACCTCCCATGCTCCTGGATCGGCAGAATCAATATCATAAAAATGACCATCCTACCAAAAGCAATATACAGACTCAATGGTATACCAATCAAAATCCCAAACAATATCAAAATTCATATTTCCATATGCACAAAAGGCCCAAGATAGCAAAAATAATCCTGAGTAACATAAATACTGCTGGAATTAGCACCATACCAAACCTTAATCTGTCCTACAAATCCATAGTAATAAAAAAAGTCTGGTACTGGCTCCAAAATAGACTCAAAAAATAATGGATAATGAATGAAGACCCAGATATAAGTTCACACTTTGATCTTTGACAAAGGAGTCCAAAAAATTCAATGGAAAAAGAACAGCATCTTCAACAAATGGTACTGGCAAAACTGGATATCCACATGCAGAAGTTAAAATTGGACTTACACTTACCACCATGCACAAAATTCATTCCAAATGGATCAAAGACCTTAATACTAGGCCAGAGACAATAAAAGTCCCCTAGTTGAAAAAGTAGGGGACTTCCTCAAACTGATTGGGCTAGGGCACGACTTCCTAAATAGAAATCCAATAGCACAGTCACGAGAACCAACACTCAACAAATGGGATCTTTTAAAATTAAAGAGCTTCTGTTCAGATAAAGAGATTGTACCTAGAGCACAAAGGCAACCCACAAAATGGGAGAAAATCTTCACTAACCACATATCTGGTAGAGCTCTATTATCTAGGGTACTTGAGGAACTTTAAAAACTAAACACCAAGGAGATAAATGGCCCAATTAAAAAATGGGCCTTGGAACTCAAAAGAAACTTTTCCAGGGATGGAATTGAAATGTCTTTAAAAAATCCTCCACATCCCTAGCCATCAGGGAAATGCAAATCAAAACTACATTAACATCTCACAGCTATAAGGATGGCAAAAATCTACAATACAAACACCACCAAATGCTGGAGAGGATGTGGAGAGAAGGGAACTCTTATAATTGCTGGTGGGAATGTAGACTTTTAACAACCACTCCAGTGTTTAGTATGGCGATTTCTAAAAAAGTTAAAGATTGAAATGCCATATGACCCTGCTACACCACTTCTGGGAATAATTCCCCATGCAAAATTCACTACAGTGACACAAGCACAACCATGTTCAAGGCAGCACTATTTACAATAGCAAAGTCATGGAATCAACCAAATGATGAATGGATAATGAAAATATGATGCATTTATACAATGGAATACTACTCAGCCATCAAAAAAGATGAATTAATAAAATTTTCCAGGAAATGGATGGAATTAGAAAAAATTATATTGAGTGAAGTATCCCTGACACAGAAAGTTAGACACTGTATGTACTCCCTAATTAGTGGATCCTAGTTCCAAACCCACTTAGTGACATATGCAAAGATAAATCTCTGTAACACCCACTGTAATCACAAAGGACTATATACAGGAGGGAAGGGGAAGGAGGGCCTCAAAAAAAAGGAGATGGGGGATCATGCTTCAGTAGAGAAAATTGGCCAAGGTCGATTAATTCATGTAAATAAGAAGACATCTGGTGCAGCTCACTCTCACTTCCCTTCCTGGTCACTTGAGACTGAACAGAGTTGATCTCACCAATCAGGAAGTATATAGGGACTAGCAGATAGACAGTAACCATCTGGCAAATGGGACACTGACACCGCCCCGCCACACACACTGCTGTGTCCTACTCCTATTTTTCAGTCTATCTTTGAGTCTTCTCTTGCATTAAGATCTTCTTTTAAACAGTAGTTTATCTTTGGTTAGGAGGTGACCTTGCATACCAATCAGAATGGAGCCAAGGGCAGTGCAAGAAAAGCAAAACTGAAAACAACAGCAAACCATAATTCAGAACACCAAAGACCCTACATTAATCAGCTGGAACCAGACCAGCAATTATCTCTCCCCATCCTAAAGCAGAGGAGGGGGTTGCAAGATTGTAAGAACCCTAAAGATGGGGAGGAGCAAAGATATGCAAGATATTCTACAAAAGTTAGGGTTGCAACTGCCAGAATTGGACTTTGCCTGACCTACACAATGGCTGACATGTCAACGACCCCCAAAGTTCATAGTGGATCAAAGAGAAGCCTCCAGGCAGTAGGTTCCTTAGAGGCAAGGGATTAAATAGTCATAATAGAGTTTCCATACTAATGGGGAGCCGAAGAAGGGGCTCCAGGCTATGTCACTGAGTCCCAAACCCTCTCTAGGGTGAAGGACTCAAAGGGAGGTTGTATTCACACAAAAGGATGCTCAGGGGATGGGAGTGGAAGTGAGAGGCAACAGGAGAGAGGGAGAGAGGGAAGAGAGTAAAAGGAAGGGGAGGGGGAAGAGTGCAATGGGTACAACTGGGGAGGAGTAAGGGTAGGGAGAGGATGGGGTACTTATTGAGCTTTGATGATTAGGAAAAAAGTAAAATGTGGGAGAATAAAATAAAATAGAGAGAATAAGAAGACTATTATATTAACATAATGGCTGAGAAATTAATTCTGCAAAAAAGACAACACGACTCATTATGTGTATATAGAGTATCAAAATGTGTGAAAACTTTTCCAATTATAAGGAGAAACTGATATTGCCATCATTAGAGTTGGCAACTTCTCCAGCTTCTTCAGTAATTGATAGTTTTTTTTTTTTTTTTACAGGCAGAAAGTTATCAAGGATAGAGCCGAACTGAACAACAGCATCAATCAACTTGAACTGCTCGATACTTGTACAACAGTTCATTTAACAACAGAACACATATCCTTTTCAGATTTTCCAAGAACTTTCAACCAAAAGTTATCACATCCAGGGCATAAAATGTACTTTTGCTGAGCATAAACAAATAGAAATAATGCTGAATTTTGAAATAACTATCATATTAATATTGTCCAAAGTCATCCATGCCCATTGCAGCACTATTCACAATAGCAAGGATGAATGGGTAATTCAAATGTGGTATATACACAACAGCTATTTTATTCAGCTATTAAGAAAAGTGAAATTCAGTAGTGTTCCTGTGCTTAAGGGGAACACAAGAAAGGGTTCTGGGAAATGCCGCTGGGTCCTTGCACCTCATTGGAGAGGAGGACCCAGAGGAGAGTTTGGCATGCACATTAGAGGATGCTCCAGGGATGGGAGGGGGAGGCACTGAGGCACTGGGTGGCACAGGGCGGTGGGAAGTTGGAGGGAGGGAGGGGACCGGTGTACCTGTTACATTTGTATGAGTGGAAATAAAAAAAAATAATAAAATTAAATTAAATTAAAAAAAGAAAAGTGAAATTATGAAATGCACAGATAAATGGACATAACTTGCACCAGGTTTATTACACATCAATAATATAACATTCTAAAAGTTATTGGTATGTGTTAGATACACTGACTCAGTAAGCTTGCTTATTTTTCAATACATTTTAAAATATTTGAAGAATGCATAGTAATTGTGCATATATTTATATGACTCAGTTGTGACATTTCAATACTTGTAGGCTATGTATAATTATCAGTGCATAAACAGTGATGTATTCTTCTCTTAGCTATTGAACATTTCTTTATATTGGTAACTTTCAAAATCCTATCTATGAGGTATTTTGAAATACGCAATGCTGCCACGATAGTTACCTGTTGTGTTCAATAATATTCCTTAGAAGTTTAGTAATTTCACACTTGAAAATGTATGATGAGATAAGAGAGCTGAGGATTTATATACAAATGCATTTCATAGAGTCATCTATAAAGAAAAATATGAAAAGTAAAACCACAGAAAGAAATTAATAAGTTACATTTTTAATATTCTTTTATTTGAAATACAATGCAATGCAAATAACATTTGGCAGAAATTCTAAGGACATGGAAAAGCAATCAGAATATAATTAAAAATGAAAGAAATTTTTAAGTGCACAATGTATCTGTATATAAAAATATTCCAATTTGGTTTTTTTTCTGAACTTTAATAAAGGCTACTTTATGAATTACAAGAGGGAATAATTTGCTTTCTTCTTTTCAGTTTTTGGTATTTTCTGGATTTTCCATAACTACTAGAAATTGTGATTATATCAAATAAGTGGATGTCAAAGGAAATAATAAAGTAATGAGGAATCCAATATTTAATAGGCAATTTATCCAGGCAATCCCTTAAATATTTGAGGAGAAAGGATTCAAGGTTAAAAGAAAGATTACACAACTGTGGTTTCAAATATAGGGCCTGCTCCCTTGGGCTTTGAAAACATCGTTTCTGTCTGCGCTACTGTAATGAATACACAATCCAAACCATGTACAGAAGCAAGGAGATCTTCACTCACAGTCGACAGTTACAGCTCACAGTTGTTCATGATAGCAGGAGAATAACCAGCAGAAACCAAGAACCAGTCTTACTGGTCTTATCATATCCACCCAAGAGTGGAACAGGCAAGGACCAATGTGGATCCGCTTACTGCTGATCTTAGCTAGTCAATCAACTTGCTGCTTGGCTCTCTCTCCATTTCATCCACCTGTCCAGGCTGGATTTTACTATATCAATTAGGTAATATCCTATGGACTTATTGACCGGCTTGCCTTAAATAAATGATCCCTCCTAGGTGTTACCAAAGGCTCAGATCTAAACTATTGATTGATGAGAACTGTCACACTTCCTGTTTCATTATATCAAATACTCTATCTAATTTTATTTTGGTTATCATATGCATTATACTCAAGGTTTTCAGTTTAAGAAATTTTGCATGTCAAATGCTATATCATTGGAACCATTATAATAACAATTAATAATTCTTTACTAATTCTATAGCTGTTTTGAGGTCACCATTAATGCCTATGAATAGAAATTGGTTAATTCTTAATGTAACTATATTGATTAATGTTCTCCAAGTTATGAACTGACCAGTAAATATGTTTTCTTTTTAAATGAATGTTAGTAATAAATTATTAATAAAATAGGAACTATACCAACTGTTTTCTGCCTGCTTCCCACACTGTTTCACAGATAAAAGGGAAAGTGCCTGGTTTCTGTAAGATAACATGTGGATTAGCAGAGGAATTCAGGCAGCTTTTGTTCTCTGCAAGTGGACTAAGTAGGCAGATGGAGTAGAGATGAAAGAAAGATAGAGCATTCCAGCATTGTGCTGAGTCCTACTTTACATGTGAAAACAGACTTTCCAAACACAGTCAGGAATTTTGAGAGGTAGGGCCATCCTGGATTATCTACTGGAGTTCTAAACATAATCTCAAAAATCCTTGTGAGGGAGAGACAGAAACAGAGCTCACTATGGAAACAGAAGGCAACATGATGCCTGAAGAAGGGTGCCTTGCCTTGCTACTGCCTTGGAAGACAAAGGATGTCCTGAGCCAAGGAAAGCAAGTTGAGCATCTGCAGAAGCCAATCCTCTGGTTCTAGCGGCATCCTCAGGAGCACTCACTGTGCTCCAGGCACCATGATTCCAGCCAAGTGAAACTCATTTTACACTTCCAAACTTTTGAATTTTAAGAGACTAAATATTGTTTCGAGCCACCAGATTTGTCATAATTAAATCTTAGAGAAGCAAAGGGTATTTATGCCAGAGTCTGAGGCAGGCAAATAGACTGAAGGAAACAAGAAGTCTACCAGCTTAAATGGAATCTCACCACTCTTGGTTCTCTTGGCTTGACATACTGACTTGAAAGGAGGGACTTACAGAAATATACTTAGGATGGTAACAGTCTCCAGGTGTCTTAAAACAAAAGGCTCAGCTAAAGGACTGAACTTTCTTCAACACAAGACACTTGCCCACAGATCTAGGACACAGTGATTATAGCACAGAACACCTGACCTGACACTGTCAGAGATGGAGAATTCAGTTGAAAGAACCCTGCGAATCGAATTGCAAATCTCTGGATCTAAAGAGGTACATGCGGTTATATAATGAATGCTCTGGAAGAATTCACTTTTAGTGTCATCATAAGTATGTTTAATTTTTAAGAAATGTTGGGGTCTGCAGAGATGATACAAGGGTTAACCCTTTGATTCACAAGCAGAAAGACCTGAGTTCAGATTCCAGATCACACATAAAAACACCAGGCAGAAATAGTGGCAGCTTGTCCTAGAAGGCAGAGACTGGAAAAGCCCAGAGCAAAAAAATAAAACGAGGTAGAACAATCAAAAGTTATTTTCCTATCACCCTTGGGCCTCCACAGGCATACAGTATCCTCTGATACAGACAGACAGACAGACAGACAGACACACACACACACACACACACACACACACACACACACACACAGAGGCACAATTTCTGCTTTGTATTAAAGAGTTGAAATTTTGCCTAGCACCCTGAAAATCAATCTAATTTAAAAATAGATGTTTTATGCTATGTGTATGATTTAAACAAACTCTGTGGTGTGCTAATAAACCTGTTCTTTAGGGAAAAAAGAAAGAGGCCTCTGATTAATAAGGATATTAATTTCTATGGTGATGCTAAAACTCTACCCATAGTCAATGTCTTGAAACTTACTCTCCAACTTATAAAAATCCCTTAAAAATTATTAATCATTCTATATAAGCTGACTGTAGCATATCACTTCCAAATGTCAAACCACATGTGATTATTGATGGGACTAAAATTGTTCTTCCTTAATTACTTTATGGAAGACAAAGAATAAAATTAATTGAATTATAAAATGCATTTCCTTTTTGTTTTCACATCAGGGTTTTTCACAAATAGAAAAGGAAATAGCAAAACGAGATAGCAGAGTCTGTTCCTTAAAAAACCCTGAAACTGTAAGATCAAGTTTGTTTATCCTAATTAGAATAAACTCTATCAGTGAACCAACAACCTATCCTAACAAGAAACTAAAAAAGAAGGAAATATGAAATAGGAATAAATGGGGAAAAACTGGGGGGTGGGGTAGGACGAAGTTGAGTCTTAATTGACCAGAGACGCCAAAAAGAGTCTACAGAGAAGAACTGAAATGAACACAGATATGCTAACTCTGCTTAACCTACTGCATTTTTAATACTAAGAGCTTCCAGTTCTCCATGGAGGTTATTTATTATAAGAAATCTACAGCTCACTTAGAATCATATTCCTATCCCCTAGGGAATAGGATGGCAAGTATGAGAAAATGCTGCCTTGGTAAGAAGCAGCTGGTAAGCGTGTGACCTGTGCTCTTGGCTAAGAGAAAGATTCTGGTATCTGAGACCTTAGCATATATGAACTGACCTTTCCTACAAACTTCAGCAGCATCCTTTGTTGGCCAGACTTGATATTCAAGTCAGATTTTTCTAACGGTTTAGACTAGCAGACACAAATGCAGGGTGGTGGATATTCTTAACTGACCTGATGGTAGACAGTCACCCTAGAGGTCCACTTATCCCAGACCACTCTTTTTGTTTCACTTTATTTAAATCAAGAATTCTCCTTTTATATAAACATATGGGGTGGTTGTCTCTCCCTACTCTCTCCCCATCTTCACAAATTTGTCTCTCTCCCTACCACACTCCTGCCTGTCTTTTTGTGTGAGCCACTAATTCCCCTTCAGATTGTCTGTTTTAGTAGAAGCTCAAGCCCTTTTGGCAGTCTGAGTAGCTCTTCCTTAGGTAGACCCCTGATAGGGGCACTCCCTTTCACTTAATCTACTGCCCCTAAGTTTCCCACTGCATGAAGTTATTACTTTGAGTTCCTCACTGGTCAATAGAGGAATGCAGATATGTCAGCCATTGTACAGGTGTGGCGAGGGCAGGTCTCATTGCAGTAAGATCCTGGATACAGCTGCCCTGTCGTGTCTGGTGTGACCTGGTTCATAGTGAACCTTGTCACCTACAGGGTCTTACAATCCTACCACCCCTTCTTCTACAAGGTACCTTGAGTTGTAGTATGGCAGAAGGATTGGTTTGTTTGCTGTGGAGTGAGCCTTTTAGAGGTATTGATGCTTTGCATACAAGTTGATTGTTATTGTCCACTTCACTACATTTCCACTGCAATAGGCTATGTCTTGTTTGGGTGTTGAGATCTTCTCTTATCTAAAAATATAAGGAGATGTGTTTAGATGGTGGTTTACTATCAGGTATCTTTGATTAGTATTGAGGCATCTGAATCTGTCTAGTATTAATTTTCTCCCCTTCCACTGTCGTTTAGACTGGTTTATATTGCTGAGTATATGCTTCCTGTTATTGGTGTTATGTGTGGGTATGCTTCCTGTTAGGGTTATGGTAGGGGTTGGTTACTTCGAGGCTAATCTCGCTCCTTTCTATGTTCTATTCTTAGTCTTCCCTCCTCTCAAAGACTTTCTTACATAAAAGCCTTATGTACTTGTTTGCCCATGCTGTTTTATTTCTGCTCTTTTGGGTTCTTCATACACTCCTCTGGTATATGTTCCTTTCCAGCCCAGTTGTTCAGCTCTAGTTCATAGCAACAGCCTTTGGCCACTTCTTGGGATGACCTTTGAGCAAATATTTAGAAACCATATTCAAGAAATGACTACTCTCTGTCTCCAGCTTAATTCTAACCTCCTAAATTCCTATTTTCTATTTTAGGACTCATGTCTTCCAAGAATCACAGGCATCAGAAATGCTACCATACTTCAGGAAAAAGTCTACTGCTCCCCAGCAGGGGAACAGCTCTGACCTGTGAACTACCAGAACAGGTGTACTCTCATTGAGTGCTTCAGTTGTTTTAAGATACTTTTTCTTGGATGCTCCGGGGATGGGAGGGGGAGGCACTGGGAGGTAGCGATGGAGGGGGGAGGGGGGCATAGGGTGGTGGAAGGTTGGAGGGAGGAAGGAGACCTGTGTACCTGTTAAAGTTGTATGAATAAAAAAAAAAGATACTTTTTCACTTTTTCTTTCTTGTGGCTACTTTATTCTGGAGACTCAGTCAGATTCAGGAAACCATTCACATATTTATTTTTTGTAGTTTTTTTTTGGAGGGGGAGTTATGAGTTTCATTTTTTTAATTGTGAATTTTTCATTAAGAAAACAAAATGCATTATGTCCTTGCCCCTCTCACTTCCCTCCTCTTCCACCTTCCCATACCTTCACTAATCCTACTTGACCCTCCCACCCTCTAGTACCTCTGAAAATGTGGAACACAGGGCTGCCTTTGGGGTACCTAGGTTAGAAAAGAGTCATGTCTCTGTGGTAGTATATGTAACCTTTCAGTGGGCAAATTCAAAAGTGGGGAGGCTCACCTTTTCTCTAGCACCTGCCCCTGAGATTCTTTCTGATCGTAGTTGTTTCTCCCAAAATATTTGTTGGTCCATAGAGACTGTTGATATGTCAATCATTGTAACATCTAGTGCCATTAGATCTCATTGTAATGATCTCCTAGATGCAGCAGCCCTGTTATGGTTGTACCTTCCCACCTTTTAGGTTCTTACAATCTTACAACCCTCTTTTCTGCAAGGAATCCTGAGCTTGGGATGAGAAGATATTTCAATGGTATAATTAAGGCTGAGTATTCCAGAACACTTGTCAAATGGGTCCCCTAGAAAGTCTTTCTTGTACAGATGCCTATTTGTGACAAAGAAGAGAAAAATTATATAATACTAAATAGGGTAGCATTAGCACTTTGTGATTTCTTTTGGCTTAATTTAGAATATTGACTCTCATCTAAGAGTATTGAAATCTGGAAATAAGAGGTGAATGAAATATTGCAGTTTCATGTTTACTTTTAATTATTTATTCATATTTATTCTTTTTAATTAATTGATACTTTCATACATAAATATACTGAATTTATATAATGTCTTGTTTTTTTTCAAGCATACAAACTCATGGGGATGTTCTCCTAAAAAGAAGTAATCCTACTGCCCCTTTTGACATCATCTGAAGCAGCATCAGGATATCAGGAGACATTTATAGGAGAAAATAAGTATATGAGTCATGCAAGAATGCTAAATAAAAAAATGCTGAAAGGAAAGTTGAGTAGCACTCCCAGGAGGAAACTGTATGGGAAATGAAGGCACCAATGGTCAATTATAGGAAGAATAGACTATTCAACCCAAGGCACCGCTTTTGATGCTGATCTCTTGTGGGCAGAGAACAGAAGGTGGAAGCATTACCGTCATCAACATGAAGCTCTCAGGAGCAGCATCCCACAGACATGTACTTGAAATACAGAACTTCTTGGTACTCAGAGTATCAAGGCAGCAACTATACATCATACTTCAAACTGCCTCTTATAGAAACTTACTCTCTGCTCTTAAAGAAAAAATAACCCTTCCCTAATTACTCGGTAGTTGAATCTCCTTGAGAGTCTCTCACTTCAGTCATGTTAAAACAAGAGGTCAACCACAATCTGAAGAAGAATGCAGCACGATAATATGAAACTGAATTTTAGTAACAAAGTTTTGCCCTACAAGCCTGGGAAATGAGCTAGAAGGTATCATTGTCATTTGAAACCATAACCTTATAGTAGCGTCACTTATGTTATTTTATTTTTTAAGTAAAGAGAGAGTAAAGAGAAAAGAGAGAGATGTGTAGACAGAGAGACAGAAAAAACTAGCTTTCTCCTTCTACCATATGGACTTCAGGTAAATCAAATTCAGGCTGCGAAGTTTGCATGTAGGTAGGTGTCTTCGCCCAATGAACTATCTCCTTAGTGAGGTAAAGTGGCACTTTTAAGTTGGGAGCAGAGAAAATAATGTTTCAAGATAACTAATATGCTTATGAAGAGATCCTAACCATTATCATATAACAATATTTTATTTAAATATTCTTTGTTGTCTAAGGATAGATATCTTAGCAGAACTGATTGGTGATATAAAATGTTTGCATCTTAGTAACAGTTCTAGAACATTCACTGTGTGTGTTCTCTCATTATAACCTTCTCTTCTAATCTTTCATCTATCTAAGAGAATTGCTATGTATGGAGACTGAGAAATATGATACTAACTCTACTTGGCTTGTGAGAATCCATTTCCATGGCTCTTACATACTTGTTTCACAGTCTATCGCCTAAATTCAAAGTCAAGTTTGAATATTACAAAAGAGAGAGAAAGAAAGAAGGAGAGAAAATAGAGATGTTAGAGGATAGATGATAGTTGTTGTCAGAGGTGATCAGCAGCTCCATGAACCTAAATTGATTAGAAAATAGTAATATCTTTATTTCTTAGTTGGAACAATGGAAACATAGTTTGTAACTATTTGGCTAGGTTAGAAAAACTGGTAGGAATCAGCAATAACAATAACCAAGATTCCTTCTTTCTTAATGCTGTATGATTTTCCTAATAGTGTATTTCATTTTCTGTTAAAAACTTTTTAGCCTAATCTAGAGTCTTGTTATAAGAGCACAATCAACATAGATGTATTAAAAATAGGAAACCACAGTGAGGGACAGGTTTATCACCCATTTGCAAAATGGCTACTTTTTATCTGCCAGACTATATACCCTCCACTTCTAGTGAAATCATACCCCCTCAGTAGTAAATGATCAGGAACGAAAGTCTGTGAACTTAATCAGATGTCTCATTACTTCTTTGAGTCCTTGATGGAGGCCTGTTTTCTCTGCTGTAACATGGTCCCCTTTCTCCTTGTTTCTGGTGTGGCCCCCCTACCCCATCCCTCCTGTTCACAATCCTTGCAATTACTGTAGGTATTACAGAGATTTTTCTTTGAATGTCTCTAGGTGGGCTGGTGGGTTTGTACTAGGAGCCACCTATTAGGGAGTACATATGGCGCTTAATTTTCTGGGTCTGGGATACTTCACTCAATATAATTGTTTCTAATGACATCCATTTCCCAGCAAATTCCAGTAATTCATCATTTTTGATGGCTGAGTAGTACTCCATTGTATAGATGTACCACTGTTTCCTTATCCACTCGTCAACTGTTGGACATTTGGGTTGATTCCATGACTTTGCTATAGTAAACAGTGCTGCTATGAATATGGTCGTGCTTGTGCTATCGAGGTGAACCTCTGCTGTATGGGGGTTTATTCCCAAAAGTGGAATAGCAGGGTCATATGGCATTTCAATCTTTAGTTTCTTTAAGAATCTCCAGACAGCTCGCCAGAGTGGCTGTATGAGCTTGCATTCCCACCAGCAATGTAGAAGAATTCCCCTCTCTCCACATCCTCTCCAGCATTTGTTGTTTTTTGTATTGTGGATTTTTGCCATCCTGACCGGGGTGAGATGGTATCTCAGGGAAGTTTTGATTTGCATTTCCCTGATGACTAAGGAAGTGGAGCATTTTTTCAGATATTTGTTAGACATTTTAATTTCATCCCTGGTAAAGTTTCTTTTAAGTTCCAGGGCCCATTTTTTAATTGGGCCATTGGTTTCCTTGGTGTTTAGTTTTCTAAGTTCTTTGTGCACTCTGGACAGCAGAGCTCTATCAGATGTGTGGTTAGTAAAGATTTTCTCCCATTCTGTGGGTTGCCTTTGAGCTCGTGTTACAATCTCTTTATCTGAACAGAAGCTCTTTAATTTCACAAGATCCCAACTGTTGAGAGTTGGTAGCAGTGACATTTGGGGAAGAGGGGGCGGTAAGCATGTAAGAGCAAAAGGATGGGAGGAGCAATGATTTGCAAGATACTACACACAAGTTAGGGCCGAAGCAATCATAATTGGACTTTGCATGCCCTGAGCAATGTCCAACACACTATTGACCTCACAAAGTCTAGCATCTGCTAAAGGCACCAAGATCCTTGGAGGCAAGGGATTGGCAGCCACAGTAGTGTTCCTATACTTAAGGGGAACATGGGAAAGGGTTCAAGGAATGGCCACTGGGTCCTTGTATATCATTGGAGAGGAGGGCTCAGAGGAGAATCAGGCATGCACAAGAAAGGACTCTCTGGGAATTGGGGCGGGAGGCACTGGGGGATGGGGAGGGAGGGGTGAGGGGAGGGGGAGCAGGGGGGTCGGGGGGAGGAGGAGGGAGGGAGGGAACTGGTGTATCTATTAAGTTTGTATGAGCTGACATAATAATAAAAAAATGTAAAAATATTTTTAGCTTAAAATGTTATTCATACAGAGAAGTTGCAAAAATAGTACATAAATTTCCCAAATACCCTTTACAAACTTCCTCTAAAGTTAACAATTATTAAAACCCAAAAAGTTAAGTTTGGAATGATACTGTGGAATAAACCACAGTTATGAAGCTTTCCTTTGATGTTTTTCTACTCTAGGGTCTAGTCCCAGACCCAAATTGCATCTGGTTATGGTCTCTTGGTCTCTCTAATCTGCTTATTTTAAGAGCTACTTAGTGAAGAAAATTTAATGAAACTTCTGAGGTATATTTCCTTTCTACTATTTGCAAATTTCACAACTAAAAATTTAAGATACAGTAGCATAAAGAAATAATGACCATTTAGTATCTATATAATCTTAGGAGATGATTTAACCTTCTGTTATTTCCATTTTTTTTATTTGTAAAGCTGAATTCAACAGTATAGACCTTTTGGGATTGTGAGGCTTTAATGTGTGGTTTCAACCCATGTTTAGAATATAGTTTATACTTCCTATATAATTCCATTAGTTATTCTTTGAAATCAGTGTTTCTCAGCTATTATGTCTGTCAATGGTTAGATAGGTACCTTATTGTCATAACATTTGGGGAAGGTTGCTAATGTGTTCTGAATGAACTATAATGTTCATGAGGCCAAGTTCAGAAACATTGTTCTCAAAAATAAATCCAGTGCTTCCTGAATCCAAGACTACTTTGACATGAGTAAATTTACTGCTTTTTTAACTGAAATTTTTACTGAAATTTACTGTCTTTTCTTTTTTACTGACCAAACATACTTCTTAAAGTCCAACCTATTCCACCAGCAAGCAACCATTGATTTGCCTTCATATTACAGAGAAGAAAATAGGAGAAAAGAGGTAAAAAACTCCATGAATGCTGTCTGGCCCATAAGTTCTTAACAGTTGATGTTACTTGACACTGAATTTCTTCTCTCCTGAAATTTGCAACATCTCAGATAATAACTCAGACAGGGAAAGCAGGCAAACTGCACGTCAACCCTTCTTTCAAGAAATTCAAGATGGGGTGTAGAATGCAGCTTTCAATGGCACTTAGCTATAATGCTAAGGATGGAGGCACACACACCCTCTTCCATTTCCATCATACTTTTCATTGAAGAGACTTACATTTTTACTGTGATATCTGCCAGCCACACATATTCAGAAATATGACCTGTCTGGAGCCCAATTCAGCTTTATCCTTGAAAAAAATCAGAAAAAGAAACAAATACAAAGATTTGGTAATGAAAGCAGAAAAGACCACTTCCTCAGACTTAACAAAATGAAAAATGAAATATTTCTGATTATTTTTGGTATAAAAAATCAAGGTGATTGTGGCCACAAACAGATCTATTTATCTTATTCTCACTGAGGAATTGTGAAGCCATTCAAAACACCACAGTGAATGTTAAGCCTGACAAATTGATATGTAACCATAATGGTTAGTACCTAAAAATAACATCAACATATGGGTACACCTATTGAGAAAGGACACTTAAGACATTATAACTTTTCTAAAATTCCCTAAAGTAAAGCAGGAAAGGGGTTTGCATGAAAACCCAAAAAAGTCATTAATAATAATAACCATAAGAGCAACAAATGAAAACAACAATAGTATGCCACCATAGTGAAATACAGGTGTCAATTGTTTCTAGTACTTAAGTAGTTAAGTTAAGCCTGGAGAGAGCCTGCGGAGATTGTCTAGTTGATGAGGAAGGCCCAGTTTATGGTGGATAGGATTCATTGCTGGGCAAAATAAGACAGAGGAAACTGGATGAGAAAGTAGGCATCCTTCTGTATACTTGACCAGCCATGTTGGTATAGCAAATAAGGAATGTCCCTCTCATCAGAATTATAGATATGGTGTGGTCAGTTCTCTCAACCCCTTGGTGTTGGTATGGGCTCCCCTGCCAAGTTGGACAAGGAACTGTAACCAAACTATCATAAGAGAGAAGAAAAAAACCCTGTACCCTTATAAACCGATTGTTTATGGATTCATTGGTATCCATGCAGAGTATCTGCAGTATAATTTTAAGAACTTTTGAGATTCACTATGTAAATGCACAGGCTCAGACTCTTCATATATTTTTATGCATAATCGCTATCTTGAGTCATCACTCTCTGATGTTTAACCATGAAGAAATTGGGGAATATCTCAGGGCTCAAGCACGGTGTCAACAGCCAACACAGTCTATTGTCTAATAGGTTCCATTAAAACAAACTATAAAGTCATTGTATGAGAAATAATTGGGCAAATAAATATTAGTGAATTGGTTTCACTCAAGCCATGTCCATAAAAACAACGAACAGACCCACTGTGGCACTACTGATTCAGGGAGGCCCTATCCCGGCTCCCAGCTACAGACAAGCCTGGGCACGCACAGACATGTCCCAGACATGTCCCAACAGAGGACCATGCAGGCAAAGGGATGAACAACCAATGGGAAGCAGCCATCTAACCTGCCCCTGCAAAGGACACTAGTAAACAGTTAAATGACTGGTGGCTGTCCCCCAGAGGAGAGATAGCAACACCTGATTGGACGTTGACCCTATATAAGCGCAAATGCCCTTAATAATTTTGAATCTGTTACAGCTGGTCTCTGCCTGCTTCTCACCTGGTTCCAGGGATCTGGGGGAAGGGGGGATATAACAACATCCTATTGCTCTATTATCATTGTCTAGTTTCAGAAAGACCTTTGTTCTCTTTGCATAGATAAGAAAAAGGATCTTTGCTGAGTCGGAGACATAATTTAAACTAATCAAGCAAATTAAAACAATGAAAAAACTGTAAAAAAACCAATCTTGGATGAGAAATTTGACTTCAAGCTTTATTATTAGTATCTAAATGAGCATGTGGCCTCAAAAACAAGATCTCTGATGGTATTTAGCTCTTACTCTGTCATTATCCTTAAAAAAAGAGACTAAGAAAAACACAAAGATATAAATAAATGTTACTTCTTCCTCCATCATAAATATGACTGGTGAAAGAGATTTCCCTTACGTTTTTCTTAATGCATTGCCTTTTTCAATAAAGGCTGGGCATATTTTCCACTCTGTAAACCAAAAACTATTTCAAACTCAATAAATCTTGATGAAAATTGCTATCCTTAATTATTGTTCTATTTTTGTAGGCTGCTCCACCCTTAAAATCAAGCTCTCTATTCTGCCTATATATTTTTTATCTAGTAAAGTCACTTAATAAATTATAAAAATTTACAAAATATTTTGGAATGAAACTTAGATAAGGTGACACAGGCAAAGCCTTTGATGGTTCAAACTACTGCCAACAAAACTATCTGCAAATAGTACTTTAATATCTTGACCATATCAATAGTCTGTTCAACACAGCATTTATTCTCAATGACCATTTGAGAGGCGCTATTTTTTTCTCTTTTCCTAAGGTGTGCAAAATGATTTACAACACTCCTCTTGAGACCCCATGACTATGGTCACTCATTGTGGAGCATGAAACAGAAATATGGTTAGGGTCCACCAAGACCATGTTCCCTGTCTTCTCATAATTCCACTTGATGGAACTTGGTGAAGATATCAACAACATAATGTTGTGTGTCTCTTCAGCCACAACCAGTTAAAGCACACACTTCTCAATGTTATTTGAGCTCTACTTCTCATAGTCCTTATTTCCCGAGTGTCCTAAAGTCCCAAGAGGAATTTGTGTGGTTATATATTAGCCAATTGGTAGCTGTTCTATAAATCACATTACAATGAATAGAAACCAGTGATGAAATTAAACAGCCCATGGCAAAAAATTCTTGTGTAAATAAAACCATTGTTCCTTTGGATATTAAAATTGTATTTATCAAAGGCAAAAGAAGAATGAACCCAAATTGCATGAAAAAAAGCAACTCATTTAGGATAAAACGATGGTGTGTAATAAAACGATTTATCATGTGACAAAAATGAAAATTAAACTCCTGTTCAAATATTTATGTAGATGTGGCTGAAATGTTCTGCTGGGAGATAAATCAGAGGGGCCATTGGCATTTCACAGGCTTAGCTCCTCTACTGGGTTACTGCAGATTTAGAGCTTACAAGATGCTAATGGTACTGTGGTTCCCAGGACAGTCTCCACAGACTTCTGCTCAGCAGGTGGTAAGAATTTGCATCCATATTTCAACTATACTTCTATCTCATTACTGGCTTCTTATTTCTTTGTGATTTATATCTCTATAAAATTCCAGCTAATGCAGAGGGGAATGGGATTTCAAAAAGGCAAATCCTGCATAATGTGGACATTTGTCATTTTATTTCCTCATTATTTTTTTTTTTATCTCCAGGGAGACAGAGAGAATGACAGGTAGCAGTTTCAAGTGGTAGGGGAGGGTGACTTTTCTTAAAATAATGTCACTTGAAAGCTTTTCACATTAGGGTTGACACTTTCTGGCAAAGTGGCTGTGGTATTTGCGTCATTCCTTACATTTCACTAAACTGTGATCTTTAAGTAATATATCCACTGTGGATAGGAGCTTACTGGGTAGGTAGCTATTAATTTGTAAAAGTCTTAATCATTTCACATGCAGAATGTCCTCTTTGTAATAAGTCTGAACATAACGAATCTATTTGGTATTCATGTGGCTGTCATGAGCAATTTCAGAGTTGTTGCACTCTAATTCTGGGCTACTTAATAGATATTAGGGTAGTAGCGGTTGTGTCACTGAAGATAAGACTCTTTCACAGCTCCCATGTCAAATTCACCCCTTACTGGTGTTTAGAATTTAGTTAAAGTAAAATTACACGCTTGTGAGTCCTGACAGGTTCAGGGATTTAGAGGCATATCACAGGGGCAAGAAAGAGCAAGTCAAACTGAAATGGGAGGCAGCAGGGAGGCGTTAGGTAAAGCAGTTGGAACAGCCAAGATTAAACTTAAGATGTGCAAATTTTTAATTTGCACAGTGAGTTAAAGATTTCAGATGCATGAAATTCCTTCTAGGGCTTTTCTTTTTAATACACCATTCAAGGATAAAAAATTTAAAATTTAGTCAAAGTTTGCAGACCATATGCTTATATATCAAATACCAGGATGTTTGTCTTACTTTTGAAAAATTCATTCATTTGTTAGGCAATTAGATTGCAGGCATTCTTTACCATTTGACTCAGAATATAACTACTATATTTAATGAAGAGATAAACACTGAGATACTGAGAAAATTTATTACATATCACAAAATATGAGATTCTTATGCCTCAATAATAAACAGAAACATTTGGATTCATATAGTTCATATAAATAACATATCCACAAAAAAGATTTCGTCCAGGAGCTCAGGAGCTAAACAACATTGCCATAGACCATGATGTACTTACTCCTCTCACTTTGTCCCCCACGATACCACCTTCCAGAAATTTCCAGATGACTGCCTTCAGTAATCCCTTCCCATCCACACCCAGCAAGGGAAAGGTATTGTTCTTTGGGAAGTTCATGTAGAAAAGCAAGAAATCTTCATTTGCAAAACCCAGGAAGCAATATCCCTTTCATTATCAAACTAGGTATTGTGTGCAATCTTCAAATCATTCTCCATGCCCAGAAAATAGGAGGATACACTGAGTTGCTTGAGCTAACCAAGTCTAACTCTGCCTCTGGAAATGTATGTCAAACCTGTCAGGACAGAATGACTGGCAAATCCATCAGCATCCTGTTGAAATTGACCACCGGGGACTGAGATGCCGTGGAGCCACCAACAATATACACTCTAGGCACAATGTACTTTCAATCTATAATTCACTTATTCCTCAGCGAAATCGTATGTTCCGCCCATGGCCTTAGGACATCTGAAGTAGAAAAATGTTTCGAAACTCACTCTAAGGAAAAGGGTTTGAAATCATGACTCCCTATAAGCAAGATTTACACTGATTCTACAATTTCAACATCTTGTTTGTGAGGCACTTTTATGAACTGATAACGTGACCTTCTGTCAGAAAATTTAGTATTGCATTAATACAGAATATGGAGGAATCGTGTATTTATCCATTTGGAGCTAGGTTAGATATCCAGGTTAGATAAAAATAAGAAGGCTTGTCCAGTCTTTTTTTTCCCATGGCTTCTAAACAAGAGAGACTTTTATCTGGGTCAGAAAGCTCAGCTTTCTTGCCTCTCCCCTTCTCAGCAGAGGGAAATGCGACTCCATCCCTGATCCCAAGAGAGAACTCCATGTTAGCAGGAATGTTTGGTACTCTCCTTCATCAAAACACCCACACTCCAGAAAGAGCATCTGGGGAAATTGCTGCCATGATGGTTATTTTAAACCATCCACAATTCCAAGTGTTCAAAGACTGATATCCAACCTATGGCTTGGGAGGGATGACTAAATCTTTAAGAAGTGGAGCCTAGTAGAAAGTTTTTCAGTCACTAAGAACATTTCACGTAAGAGGTTGTACCTTCCCTTCCTTTTCTGTTTTTGGTTTTTTTTCTTCTTTCTATCTTCATCTTGGTCACTCTGCCACATGGCCCCACCATGGTATACTGCTTCATAACAGGCTTAGCAATAGTACCAGCCTATCACTGGCTGGGACCTCCAAACCTGCAGGTCAAAATACACCTTTTGATTTTAATAAGCTGATTATACCATGGATTTTGTTGCAGTTACAGACAGCTGATTAATATAACATTTGCTAGACATGTCAGATGAATATATGAGTGAGGGAATAAACGAATGAAAAGAAAGAAGTTAAAAGGCATAGTCTTTCTTAAAGGCAAGATTGGTGCTTGTTGATGGTGAAGAGAGGAAATCGTAGGAGCTTATTTTCTTCACTAAGTTTCAGAGTCTTCCCTTGTCTAGCCAGGAAAAATAAATACTTCTGCGATGATTACAGAGACTTAGAAGAATGGAGCCCTTTGGATGAAGACACGGGAAGGAATCCTTTCTACCCACAGGCAGGTTAGAAAGTAAGAAAGGAGTTTGCCGGAAGGTGCACAAGAAACAGAAAAGTATTGGCACGATCAAGCCAGAGACCCCCAAAGAAACATTGTCCATGTGTGTTTTCTATCTCCACTCAACCATCACTGCCCTGCCCTCTGCTCACCTTTACTGTGGGTGAATCTGCAGGCCTATCACAGGCATCTCAACAGCTGTCAGTACCTCTCCTCTTGATAACTCAGGATAACTGCACTGTCTTTGAATTACATTTTGTCTGATTCCACCCTGCCCCCCCAAAAAAATAACATAGGAGTTGTATGTCTGAAAGAACAATATAGCATGAAACCCCTGGCATTTGTGAAGAGACATGTGATCCTAGCAAAGTAAATATTTTTTAAATTGTAAAAGAAATGAATGGCACTCTTCTTTTCATCATTATTTTAGATTCTGGTGTATTGTAAATTTTGATCCTTTCCCAATTATTGCTTTGATCTCAAAAATAAACAGTACTTATCCCTTGTATGAACAAAGAGACTTATGAAATTAAAGTACGGTTACCAGTGTGTATTTCCAGCAGGTCTGACTTTCAGGAATCGAGTTTGATATTCTTAAATTAATGTATTAAAATGCTTCTCATTGAGTGACATGTTAATTACAGGATTACTATACTGACATACTCCTAAACTATCCAGGAGGTTTGTAGAAAACTGATACTTAATTCCTTACTTCGCATCTCAATTAAAAAAGAACAAGGAAGTTCAGATGCCATGTCTGGGGTCACAGAGCAAGGCAGTGGAAAGTCCCGAGTCTATTAATTCCAGTCAGGGTGCATTGAGCATTGCTAGAAGGCTTTGCTTACTCAGGTGGCCACTGAGGGGACAGAAAGTCAGATACTTGCTACTGAGATTTCCTCAGGGTGAAACCTGCTGACCTGTGGAGAATTGATTGAGACCCCTGTATGCCCAAGCCTGATGCTGACAACTCAGTAGTAAATTAACCTTAGCTTACACTTTCTCCTTCCATTCTAAGCAAAAGTGTGGGATGGATCAGAAAGACATGGCATGCTCAAATATAGTTAAAGTGAATGGTAAACATCTTACCAACCACATTTTGCTAAATTTATACTATCAAAACAGTGGGTTGAGCATCATGTTCCTGGCACATTTCATGATATGAAAATGCCTGTGATCTCCATTCATACAACTCCAAAGGCCTTCAAAACTTTGGGACTAAGGGAGATGTTATTTTTATTAGTTGCAAAGAAATGGGTAAGCATGAGTACATGGCAAACATGTCTATACATGGAAGTATGTGGCAGTGAAAGAATGGGTTCTCATTCTGCTTATGATTATTCCCTACAAAGAGTAATACCTCAGTCAAGGTAGCAAACACCACTGCAGACATGCTACTATGAACTGTCACTCATATGCATGTTCATTACATGAAGACAAGATGATCTAGTACTTACCATCCACTTCTTTCTGCAGACATTCTTGATTTTATACTTAATTGTGCTCAGATCAAATATCTTTAAGACTCATTCTCTATTTTCTTCAAACACAAAGTGGTCCATAAACAAATCTAGTAGCCCACGCCTTAAATACATATCCAAAAAATTCCCATGTCAGCACACCAGTATGAATGGTCATTTTATCTTATTTGAATCATCATAGTCACTCCTCAAATTCTGTTTAGCTGTTCCCCTTTCATCATTCAGTCAATTCCTAAAGTAGCAATTCATGAAATTCTAGCATACATTTAAAGCAGAGAACTGGAGAGATGGCTCAGGGACTAAAGCCTTTGCCTATAGGCAGAAGGACCTGAGTGTGGATCCCAAATCCCAAGTAAAAATGCTCAGGCAAAAAGTCAGTGGCCTGAAATTCCAGCCCTGGAAGGCAGAGCCTAGAAAACCCCATAACAAAGCAATAAAGAGGTAGAACAATACAGGATGATTTCTGATGATATCTTTGGCCTACACACACACACACACACACACACACACACACACACACAATTTAAAGCAGAATCTTTATGAGCTTCTTTACATCTCATTCAAAGGAAAAATCGAGTAGTTGCTCAGGAACTGTAAAACCCTGCATGACTTGACCCCCAGTCCATACATGCATACCCTTGCCATTATTGCTTTGTCTTAGTCTCCTCTTTATCCATTTATCTACTCTGCTCCAGTCTCAAATGCCTCACTTCTGTCTTATTGGCCCTGAAAGACCAGGCACACTCACACCTAGGTGCCGGCACCTAGGTGTTCCTGCTGGCCCTCTTCTAATTAGCAATGTGATTAGATATCATCCAGGAAATATGCCAGGCCACACAGATGCCTTCCTTGCCTGCTCTCTCTGAAAGTTCTGCGTCCCATGGTGCATCACAATGCTTCCATGCTTCACTCCATTCCCCCTCAGCACGCTTCACATCCTAATTTTTATGTATTTGGTTTCTTTCCTCCAAGAGAAGGTAAGCGATGATAGAAGGATTTTTTTGCATTTAACTTTTGAATGAATGAATAAATGAAGTCAATAAACATAATTTTTGTTCAAATTGTTTTATGCATATCTTTCTAGGATACTGCATACAGAACTTTTCAGTATTATACAATATTCTATTAGGCAGGCATTGCAACTATTCTTCATGATAATGATATGACAACAGAACCTTAATATCTTAGGGGAGCAGGGAGTTTCACTCTTGCTCACAATTCTAGTTACAGTTGATGATCCATCTTGGCAATCAGGAGTCAAGGGAACAAGCCACAGTATATCTATAGGAATTGAAGAGAGAGGGGAATACCTCACTCACCAGGTAACAGGACTCTCAAAGTATATCAAACTACTGAATCAACACTATCTTTTTATCCACCTGGTCCCATTCACCATGGGCTGAATCTTCCCTCATCAATTAGACAGTCTCCAACAAGCGCACTTATGGTTTGTCTTAGCTACTAATTCTTCACAAATATGCTCAAAATTCAGCCTTTAATTGTCATAATAACCTGCATATCTTAGTGGCATGCTGGGTAAGGCATTTTTATCTAATCATTTCCCTCTTTATAAAAATGTGTGCATTAAAAAACAGGGTATCCATGTTTAAAAGCAGGAGCATGCATGTGCTACAGCACAATATGAAAGTCAAAGGACAGTTTCAGGATTGGTCCTCACCTTTCACCCTATTTGAAATGAGATATTTGTGATTCAACATTGCATGTAACAAGGTATCTGGAAAATGAGCTTCCAGGGACTCTTCTGTCTCTCCTTCGTATCTTGATGTAGGAGTGCTCATATTCCAAATGTGCATTACCATGCCTGGCTTCATATGGATCCTGGGATCTGAACTCAGGTCCTCATATTTGTACAAGTGCTTTACCCAATAAACATTTCCTCAGTCCAATCATGTTCCTCTTAATGAGTGTTTTCTTCTTATATTTCATTACTAGGAATGATAGCAAATACCTTGTTGCACATATTCCTGCTATTTGAAGGATGTTTCTTCAACTGTGTTTAAAAGAAAGAGCTAAAGCCAAGGTGTGCTATGAGTTGCTTGGAGTTAGAGAGTAAGAAGATAGTCATGCTGACATCCAGTACCAGACCAAGCTTAGCAGTTCTTCCAGCACTGTTTGAAAGTCTCTGATCTCACTCCATGGCCAACTTAATTTTTAAAATGTATTTTCACATGTATATCCACCCACTTGTAATGCACATGCATATGCATACATTCCATATGCACATACATGAAAAACAAAAAAGAATAAAGTAGATTTCTGTAAGTTTTGCTGATATCTAGTGGATGAGAATCTATCAGATGGGCCAGAATAAGCCAACAATGAAGACACTACTGATGAACAAGGAAAATAAGTCCTTAGATATGTGAAAGAATGGAAGTCAACCGGTAATTGGTGCAAAAGTTAAGTGTGATGAATTTGTAAAAGGAAGCATGGGAGTGCATGGGTTAAAACACTAGTAGTAAGCCCATGGGAAATAGTGTCATTCAATGAGGGAAAATCAGCTTTGCCTTTTGATAAGAATATTAATGAGGCTTCATGTGTCTAATGAAATCCATTAAAGAAAATATGCTTATATACTTCCCTCTCTGCTACCTTACTATTAAATTATTTTGTGTCTATAAAGTTGTGCAAAGATTCACACATCGTGAAATATTTGCATATGCATTGAATGATCACTCCATTTATCTCAAGTATGGGAAATATGTAAAATAGGGCTCTTGACATGCATGCACATACACTTGCACCAATATATTTGCACATGAAAACACACAAATGAAAAGAAAAAAGATAAAATTCTATTTTGTGGACAAGCTGTCTACTTTTGACCATTAACCTAAAGACAAAATAAATATACTACATATTCATGTTTTGGAGGAAAAATCTTGATCATTAGACAGTAAATTTTTCTTAAGAAATGTATACCTCTTTCCTGCTTAATCGCACTCAGAGATTTTTTTTTTCATTGTCAACATCAAGTAATGGAAACATGTCTTCGTCTGGTACTCAAGTTCATCTGTAACTTAGCTCTTTGGGGTCAAAAATGCAGCAACTTATTCTAATGCATGAATACAGAACCAAAAAGGTTTTCTTACTTTCTTTTCCTGTTGAATCACATTTTGCAACACAAATGTTAAATTTTTCTTACACACTCCAACTCCCCATGAGACTCAATCCTCAAGTGGTTGATAGTTGGGGAATTTTACCCGTAACATGTAAGATATTTGTTTTCAATTCCTCATATTTTTTCTGATCTAGAGTTATCCACCCAGACCCTTAGCCAGATTCATCCTCTGAGTATTTTTATTTTCTATCATAGCCTGTAGACACATGTTCAGTTCAGGTCCAATAATGAGGCCTGGTTCTGAAATTTGCCTTTGTCAATGTAAAAATGCATGAGAGAGTGAGAATATGTAGTTGAAAGGTGAAAGAGGGAATACATATAGCTGTTCCTGTGTTTACATTCTTATCACCACTGCAAAAAAAGGCAAGCCTCGGAAAGCTGTCAACCTACTGTTATATCCATAGATTTGATGCCCATAGCACTCAGCCTGGAAGTTGTCTTCTATGACAGAGGCAGAGAATCTCAACACCCTGACAGGATGGAGCCTAGGCCAAAAGAAGAGCAGTGAAATGGACAACAATTGCCAGCATTAAGCAGAATACCAGTGAACCAGTAATCCAAACCCAGAATCAGGCCAACCTAATCTCTCCCCATCCTAAGGCTTAGGTAACCTCGCAAAAGAGGGGGCAGTAAGATTACAAAAACCTAAAGATGGGAAGGTCCACTGTTGGTCAAGATATTCCACTCAAGGCAGAACTGCTGCATCCAGAAACTCACTGAAGTTAGATTTGTCCTTACCAAATCTGTGTAATGACTGACATACCAATGTGTTCCTATACATTATTGAGGAACACAATAGAGATAAGAACATGCAGTGGAAACCTTAGGAACTAGAGCTAGATGAGTAAAGGGAAATGCCCCCATCAATGAGGTGGCCTGAGAAGGGGCAAATTGTTATGCTAGAGGCCTGAACCTCAAAAGAGTAGACAAGCCAGAGCAAGCCATGGGATTTATAGAAGCAGCCAGGAAGGAGGATTGTAGGGAGTGGAATGGATTGATGAAAGTGATGATAATAGGATGGAGAGGAGCAGGGATAGGTACTCTATATACTTGTGAAAGCAAAAATATTAATTAGTTAATTAATAAAGTTGTTGATCTTTCTATTATTGTAAGAGAACACCCAAAATCAAGCAACATGAGGAAGAAGGGAGATTTATTACATTTAAACTTATTATGCTTATGGTTATGTCAGAAAAGACATGGCTGCTGGCAAAAGCTGAAGGAGGCCTAAGTCATTTTTCTTGGAGGCTTAGAGTTGTTGCTGCAAGCTCAGAGCAGATTCACTCATTCAAGCAGGGTGGGGCTAACCAGCCTCAAGGTCCACCCCCTGTGACTACCTTCTTCCAGCAAGGATCTACCTCCTAAAGGTGCCATGACTTTCCCAAGCAACTAAAGATTCAAAAACATGAGTCTGTGGAAGGGGGATCACATTTCAAACCATGAAAGTTGGGTATCTGGACTATCACACCCATGAATTCAATACAGAGATATCCACCTCCACTAGACCTCAATGACAGTTGACCTATCTTACCACAGACAAGGAAGGCTATTAAGAGATACAGTGCCATCTTGAGAGCCTGTGAAAGACTGGTACAAGTGATAAGTGGTTGATATTATTAACTCAACGACTAGCCCACTGGTGGGCTGATCATGCCCCAAGCACATGCCAATGTATGAGTACTAGATTGGGTCCAGCGTATCTCACAAACAGGGAGATGGAGAAATGGGAAGGAGACTCAATGGAAAGGAGAATGAATGGGGTAGGATGGGAGAAGGCAGGGGGCTGTAGCGGATAAAACATAAATTATTATACTAGTATATGAAAGTTTTAAAATTAAAATAAAAATAAATCCTGGGTATCTGGGAATATATGACATTACTGCTGCAATAGATGGCTTATCAACCACCAATGCACCACTCTTCCTATAATCATTCTTGTGATAGCAGAACCAAATGTTTTGCTGAAGTTCAGAGCTTGGTTCCACTACTTTCTGTTCATTTCAATATTAGTTTTCTGAGATTCAAACTATTTGAAAGCTGGGAGTGATACGTTATGGGGAAGGAATTCTAAGAAGACAATACATGAAAGACATTCAGCACACAGTATGTCTTTGGTAAATATTTACTGCTTTGCTTGTGGTAGTAATTTTTTCCAGTATTTGGAATTGTATTTATACTAGGCAAACATTCAGTTACACTCCCAAATTCTGGTCCTTCCTATCACTGCTCAGGTATGGTACCACCACCTTAAGGTCCTTAGTCATGTTGGTAGCTTTGGCCTTTCTGGAAATCATTCTTTAACAGCATCTTGGCCCTGGTGATATTCTTCTATTTCTAAAGTCCTTCCACAATCTGTGCATCTAAGTTATCTTTAAATTATCTCCTATCCAGTTTTTCCAGCATCAATGACTAGAAAAGGAAGGGATTCAAAAGAAGAGCTATCACCGCCTGACTCAGTTTTTAGATTTCAATGACCTGGTTTCCCATAAAAGCAAACTGCTCATAGTTACAACTCTCATGTTTATGTTCACCACTGAGACAATGATACACGAATTGCTTTGGAAATCTCTAGGACTTTCATGAAACCTATTATCAATTGATCTAGCTCAGTTTGTATACTAAAGTGGATGAAGCCTTATCCAAGTATCTTCATTTATATAAGTGAGTTCTAAGAAAATCTCTTTGTCAAAATCAGCATAGAACTTATTAGCATATATTAAGTGTACAAAATAATGTTTCATTGTATATAATATATCTTTTCAAACTCCCATTAGTATCCTATCTAATCCATTGGCTCACCTCCCCTGGTCCTTTCTCTATTCAAATATACCCCCTTCAAAACTGTGGACTCTTCCATGTTATAAACATTATTGAACACATCCTCCAAATAGTGGAGTAGAATCTAGAATTCTATGTGGTCAAGTTGCTAACTGGACTATAAGTCTCCTTAATGTTTATTCAATCCTTTTTACTATGAAGTACCCTTCCTATGAGAGGATTTTGCAGTCCGTTTCTTTCTTCTCAAACTGGAGGTCAACTCCAGTAGGAAAGAAAACAAATCTTGCTGGAAGATGTTTAGAGAATCCCTGAGACCCAGGGTCATCCAACTGCACCAAGGTTTCTCTAGAAAGAAGCTTCTTGACCTGTCTGACTTCGCCAACTGTAAAGAAGATGCCAGAAAAAAAAATCATCTAAGTATTGCAAGTAATACAAACTGCTTTTTGTTAAAAGCCATGAGCCCACAGAGAATCCTAGGACAACAATAATTAAGAGTAAAACCTCGGGTTTTGGCTGCATTCATTTGCATTTCAAATTTGGCTCCAATCTCAGATTTTGTTCATTATTATCAGCTCCCTGCCCCAAAATGGTAACAGCATAGATACCATGCATACATACTGGAGGTCATTTCTGTGCTACATGTTATAATAAATACTATTTTCCCTCGACACCCTAAGGGTAAATATTTACTTTCTTTTGCCAATATATCCTCAAAACAAAGTTTAGTGTATTGACACATCTAAATCAAATTAGGTAAAACATATTATCACATTATAGTATTAGCAATATAAGTTTCTAAATCTTTGTTATATCCTTCCATTCATAAAATAGCAATCCATTTTTTCTGTAACTCATTTGTCATTTTTTGAGAACTCTAAGCATATAGGCTAACATATCTTCATCTCTACAATGAGGTCAACAATATTAGAATCATAACCAGAAATGGCACTTTAACTTACCAGGCCTCAGCAATTTCCCAGAATGATTAAAAACAGGAATATTAAATGACTTCATCATTTAGATTCCTCTGATTCACCTCGAAACTGTCTTATTAATCCACAGGGTCTAGAAGTGTTTGCTACTTTGAGATGTATTCAGCATGTTCTCATTTACCTAAAAGCATCATTGTGAGAAACATTATGATAACTCCCTGGTGATCTGGTTGATCACACTGTGAATAGGGCAAGCATGACAGTAAGCTGTCCTCCATCCATGGTGGAATGAGTATCAAAAATTGTAGCCAACATTCCCAAGACTTACTATGATGAAGTCTTTTCTGTAAATACATAAGGGTCTAGGCCAGTGTCTAGTATATAGAAAATATGTTGATGATACTTTATCAATATTCATCAAATTAGCTGAGGTATCTAAGGCTTCCTGAGCTGTGAAGATAAATAAGATAATAAACATTTCATCTGTCCTATAGTTGGACTGTTCAGTTATTGACTGTTCATAGCTACCTTGGAAAGAATTCAAGAGATCATTTCCAGTATGTCTACTGTAACTGTGGCTCTTTTAAAGTGAGATGCTGAGATAAGATCAAGATTGAAAAATCATAATAATCTAAAGGCATGATGCTCAGGATGTGTTACACAAAGATCCTAAGCTGATATTCAGTTTTACCAGGTTAAGGGTTTGTCAGAATAAAATCTTTCCTCAACAAATACAGAAAAATAGTATTTTTTTTGAGATGTTAGTCTCTGTGTTGTTCAGACAGTTGGTTTCCTGCACCAAACTCCCACACTGCCTCAATTAAAGACAATTCTTCATATGCAGTGCCTTGGGGAGGGATGTGTCTCAATGGAAAGCATCGGCAATAGCTTCCATCCTGAGTGTGCAAGTCCCTTAGGGGAAAAGGTAGTTCTGCAGGCAGAAACAAAGAGTTGGAAAAATATTAATAGTAAGAACTATGCCTCCAATCTGTCCTGCGCCCACTCTCTGAAAGATGACTTTGTAGATAAGGGCAAAAGGAAGGAATCAAAATCCTTCTAATGAAACTAAGTCAGCAAAGAATAGTTAGTAGTGTTTTATGGAAGAAGGGTTCAGCACCTTAGATGGATAGTGTAGTCTCTAGAGATGAAACATCTGTGGAGTTTGCAAAAGACATCTGCTTCTGCAATCTGCACAGGGAGCCAGCCATATGGGAAGTTCTTTGTCCTGGAGCAAAAACAATGGTACATCAGATTTGTTTCTGTACGGTCACCTTCAACCCAGGGGTGGAAGAGAGAGATGTGGAGTCAAGGGACTCAGCACAGAGGAAAACACTTTCCTCATTTTTAAGTTCCTTTGTGCCCTGCCTTGACTGACCATGCTGGATAGGCAGACAGAAAGAAGGAAATATTAGGAGGGTACTCAGCACAGATGAGTTTCTGGTGAAGCAAATAGCTTTGCCTTTGGGGCAAAGGACTTTCAAGCACAAAGGAGTTTGTGCTGGGCATCACTCTCCAGTGACTGGCTTAGGAAATCATCCCACATTGCAAACTAGAAATAACAGCTATTTTGCAGCCGTTGGAAACCAGGACTGCCCCCATTATCTCAGTAGCACATGGGAACTTCCGCTTGGGCAGGCACAGCTGGGTGCATAATGGGTCGTACTCCAGGGACAGGTCTTGCTCTTGCAGCTCACCTTTTATGTAGAATTGGCAGGTGAGCAGCTTTGCAGTCTGAGTGCTGGTTGTTTAAAGAGGATCTTGACAGTGATGAAATCCTCTTTCTTTGGAGCATCTTGGAACACAGAGAGATACCTTTCCAAACATCTGGTTACGTTAGAAGATTAATAATACTTATCTTTCAATGGTGAAAGGACTTGAGCTTTAGTCTATCTATGCTTTTAAAGCTCTGAAGTTTTTAATAATTATGCATTGGTTTTATGATGCAGAATGAATTGTATTAGAAACACTATCTGTACTTTTAACAGTTTTAGAATTAAGACATTAATTAAGGACAGCTTAACTAGGTCTGATATGATTAAATTTTAATTCCTGCATAATGATGCATTTATTATCCAGGTCATATGGTATTAATTACATTCAGTTCATTCACTTATTTATTCAGCAGTCCATTTCTCTTTAATTCTGCCATTTGGCTATTTATTTTTGAGGCATATTTTGTGGCAATAACTGTCAGCAGACTCTATAGTCTAGGTCCAAATTTAGACATGACTTGTTTTGTATGGTTTGATAGCTCAGAATCTTTCATTTTCCAAATACAGTTTGCAAGATATGAAAATGAAATGAAGGCCCATGAGATGGCTCGTGGGTAAAAGCATTTGCCACACAAGCATGACAAGCTGAGTTCAATCCACAAAACCCACATGTAAAAGCAGAAGGAACAAACCATCTCTACAAATTTGTTTTACATTCCCTACAAGTAAAATTGTAAGGACAAATAGTATGAAATTTTAGACAATTGGTACACATCGCAAAATACAGAAAAATTTGTCACAATTTATATACCTAGTTTGAAATTAGCCTTACCAACATTTATAAATGGTTCCTGATAAATAGAATGGAACCTTCTTCATGGATGTGAATGTGTGTGTGTGTGTGTGTCTGCGTGTGTGTGTAGCACACATAGGTCAACTGTGGTTGTTGTCCTCCAGAGTTGTCCACCTTGTTTTGACAACTAAGGTATCTAATTGGGAACTGGGGCTCCCTGATTAGACTAGACTAGACTACACTGGCCAGTGATCTCCAGGGATTCATAGTACTGGGATTATAAGCATAAACCATCACATCTGGGTTTTTGCCTGTATGTTGCAGATCGATTACCATTCTGAATGCTTGCAAGGGGAGCACTTTATTGAGTTATCGACCCCTACCCACCCCAGAATAAATCTCAAAATAAAACCTTTTATGTGCATGCTAGCCATATAGATTTCATTCTCTCTTAACCATCTCTTCCTGAAATATATCTGCCGCAGTTACCCTGCATGTTGCCAATAAGCTCACTATCAAATAGGAGCTACAAACATGCCACATGAAGCCAAGTCTCGGTCACTCTCCATGAATCTCTCAATCTTATACCATGGCCAGGACACCATAGACAATATTGCCAAGTTCTGCTGTGAAGCTGAGATGCAGTCTGGCCAACTCAAACTGCATCTATACCAATTTACATGTGCTGACACTGCAAAGGCCTTTTCTAGGCAGCCAAAACCTTCAAAGTGCAAGAACCTACTTCAGCTTAAGCTTTTCTTTTACTAAACAAATTGGGGTTTTCACAGCACAAAATCTCCACAGGGTAGGAATCATTTTTCCCACCATCCCAGTGCAAAGCACTAGGTTTTTTCTTTAATAACTTTAATTTCTCCATAGCCACAAATGCTCTGCTGTCTGCCCTTTCCTCATCTGAAATGTCAAGACTGCCAGTACAGCTCTCCTCTTCCAAACAAACCAGCCCATCATCTTAAATTCAACTTTGTCAAATCTTTTCTTTCTTCATCACAAACTGAGTGCCAACAATTCATAGCTCTCTCAGAATCACTATTTTCTAAATAGCCCATTAAGCTCCACTCAATGTATTTTGTAGCCCACAGTCCCAAAATCTTCAAACATTTCTACATTTTTTCAATAACCCTTCAAAATCCACATAGGCCACAAAGTCATAATTTATCCTCAACACCTCACTTCTCTGGTAGCAAATTCCAGAGCAGTTACTCTACATGCTGCTGATAAATTCACAATCAAATAGCTTAATGGAATAAGATCTTTTCTTATTACTTACAGTCATAGTCCAGCCCAATTCATACAAAAACCAGGAGCGAAAGAAACCAGCCACACGATATTCACAGTAGTTGCTGAGAGGAGCAAATCTCACTGGTCAGTTTGCAAATCTATCCAAGTACACCAGTCTTAAACCCTGGTTGATCTTACCACCTGCCCAGGGAATGATCTCACATTGGTGGGCTGGGTCTTCCCACATTAATTAAATAACCTTCTGCAGGCTTGTTCAGTGATTACCTTAATTACCAATTCTTCACAGATGTGTCCAGAGCTCAATCCTTAAATGTCAAGTTGACACCTGTTTATCTAACCACACAGTATCTCATCTACCTATAGAGTAAGTACCATGCTCTAATCTTACATTTTTTAATATAGGAAAATGAAGTTCTTCTAGTTGTCACTTTATGTCATCATTTTAGGTGCTATGATGAAACAGGTAGTCAAATGAGGCTGAATTTTTTTGTGATGGAAGTAATTTACAAAAGTCATTTCTAGACTTCTTCTTTGTTCCATGTCTTATTGACATTCTGAAAAAGCAGTAGAGGGAAATTACTAAGCATCATTAATGTGTTCCATAGCAAAGAAATAACTCAGGTAGACTGTGTTATTTGACAACAGTGTGGGTGGTATTCTCAGTTCACAAAGGGCCACCTAAAGACTACATAACTACTTCAGCTTCCTTTCTCTTCAAATATTTGTTTTCCATTAATTTTCAAAAGCTTTTAAATAAATTCAAAATGTTTAACTCTGATTAAAAATCTAAGTTAAAGTTGCAAGAATTGTATTTAAATCCACATAATTTCCTACACCCTTTGACTCCACTTGGCAATCTTTTTGAATTGAGAGTTCACAAGATTGTGGAGAAGATTATAAGTTATTGAAAACACTCACCAAAGTCCCAGACTCTCATATCATCCACATGTTCATGAGAGATATTTGAAATACTACATATCTCAAAGGCTACTGAATCTATTTCAATTACAAGATCTATTGTTTTACCCTGAACAAATGGAGATATCATAGACATATACTAGAAAGAAAAACATGCAAGGAAAATAATTTATTCTGCCAGTTAAAGAATAACATTGAATCAGCAAGATGTCTCAATGGATAAAGGTGCATGCATGCAAACTTGGCAACCTGAGTTTCTCTCTCTCTCTCTCTCTCTCTCTCTCTCTCTCTCTCTCTCTCTCTCTCACTAATGAATCAATAAAAAATGAATGATGTTGATTAATATCAGCCATGACTCTCCCTTTCCCCCCAAATTATTTATGTGTGCCATGGCTGTTTAGACTTGTTTTTATTTGGGGTTGTTGGGGGCTGAAATCATGCATGGTACAGTTTATTTATGGAGATGAGAAGACAACTTCCATGTGTTAATTCTTTTCTCCCACTTTGTGGGTTACAAGAATTTAACTCAGAACATGAAACCTGTGTGGCACTTGCCAGGGAAAGAAGAGAATGGACAATGATAGCAAAGTTCTGCTTTTCCAAAATATCAGTCCCACAGCCTGTCAAATAGGATCAGTCAAGTGCCTACTCATATGTCTCATCCAAGTCAGAAAACTGTAAGATCCAAATCACTTCAAATACATTTCCTGTCACTTCTCTGTACATATATATTTGTAACTAATTATAAATATTTCGTGAGTAGGAAACCTTTCTTTTAATTAAGAATTTAGATTAAGTGTAAAAAGTAACATTCAATCACTTATGGAAAACTCTCATTATTTTTAAATATAGAGTAGAAAATATAGGAAGTCCCAAACAATAGTAGTAACCTTTTCTAATTGGTATGAATGGGTAATTTACTGTGAGTTACTGTATAAGATGGAGTCACAGAATTATGCAAACTCTTCAAAGAAGCCTAAATACCTCAAGTAGTTCAGAGACCTCTAAAGTATGATATCCTATGAGGTAGATCATAAAATCATAGTATTTATGGACTAATCATGAACTTAGAATTATGAACTCAAAATGCATCTTGAAGATATAGGTAAATGTGCTTTGATTTCAGCTGCCAAGGCTTTCACTTCACATATTTTGATCATTTTTTCTCATTTATTACTAGAAAAATTACATTTGATCATTGATAAGTTCACCAAAATTTGTGAATTGGTTAAGTCTTGAACCCAAGGTAACTATCAGCAAGGGCTGAAACTGAACTTTGTGCTCTTAATAATGCATCCAGTTTCTTCTCATTGAAACTTGTGGGAAAACCTTGGAAGCTGAAATCAATGCTGTACCTTCAAAATCCACTTTTGAGTTCAAAATTCTAATGTGCACATTTTTCCTTTTTATTACATTTTTTGCCTAGTTATACAAGCTCAATAGGCACCCCCTTGTTCTCCCTCTTCCTCCCTTCCACTCTGTTGTTCCCCCATTCCACTTTCTCCCCTTCCCACTCTCCCCCCTCACTGCGACCCCTTTTTCTTCCCTCCTCTTCTCTTGGTGCATCCTGCTTTGTGCACATTTTTAATTATTTATTTATTTATTTATTTATTTATTTATTTATTTACTTATTTGAGCGTGTGTACACATGACGGAGATCAGAAGACAACTTTCGAAATTCAGTTCTCTCCTTACCTCAAGTGGGCTTCTGGAGATAGGTCCCCAAGTTTGGGAGCAGGCACCTTCCCTACATAGCTGTCGCTAGTTCCATAATGTTTAGTTAAAAAAAAAATGAAACAAAAGTTTGGGTATAGGGTTATACCATAATGTTTAGTTAAAAAAAAAATGAAACAAAAGTTTGGGTATAGGGTTAATTCCATATTGGAAATGGTAAAAGCTGCCATGTCTAATGGAGCTATAAGAAACAGCTTACTATGCTTTTCATGATTCCTTGGACTTTCTCTGTAATTTACAATCATATTGGAAGAAAAGGTGAAAACTTATCAAGGGATAGTGCAAAATATACCACTATACAAGATATTCTATCAGAAATATAGAAGGGGGCTAGAGAAGTGGCTCAGGAGTTAAGCCTCTGCCTTGCAGGCGAAAGGTCCTGAGTTCGGATCCTAGACCCCATGTATAGATGACGGGCGGAAGCGGGGGAGGCCTGCGTTTCTGGTCCTGGTAGGGCAGAGCCTGTGAATCCTGGGGCAGAGTAAACAAGGAGGAGGCGGAGGTGGTCAATGGTGGTTCTACACACACACACATACATACACACACGCGCACACACTGCATACACGCAAAATTGAATAAATAATAAATAAATAAATTTAAAGAGAAAAGATAGAGAAGGCTTGATTGCTAGGAGAGTTCTTTTTAGAAAGAATCATGGAAAGAAATCAGCTCTGGAATTGGCACATAAGCTTGATCCAATCAGATGATTTCCCAAGTTACATCAGCATGGTGGCACTTTTGAAACATGCTGCCTGTCTGTTCAGGCCATTGTCGTCCTTCCTTACATGATCCTAGGGAGTCTCACACTCTCAAACACCAAATCATCTACTCATAGGACATCAATAATTCAAACTTTTAACCGAGCATGACTAACAAATATTTTATGGTATACAGGAAAAATGGACAACATGTTAGAACATGTAAATAATTATGTGGGTTTCTAAGAAGCTCTTTTGTAAAAACCTGTGAGTACATAGTAAGATGTGCAAGGAGAGGATGATTTCCATGAGTGATCACTGCAAGCCTTCACATGTTTATGTTCATTGATTCTAAAGTTCAAAATGATTAATTTTGATTTTGCTTTAGCTCCAGGATTGCTTACAGAAGATCAATACTTCTCAGTGAAGAACATCAATTGCAATGAAACCGTGAGCTGTACAACAGCCTCTATCTTAGTCTGGATACCAGTGCTTAAAATAAGATAGCTCCATGTTGTGATTTTCATTCACAAGGCGTTAAGCCAGACTTATGAACTTCAGCAATCTCTGCAAATGGCTTAAAGTGCCATTTAAATATGTTCCCTTGCTTCATTGTGATTTACTTGGCTATTTTAGGATATTTTGTTATGTAGTTTTCTAGTGCTGAGGACTAAACCCAAGGAACTGAATTTGTGAGGTAAGTGCTCTTTCATAAATCTAAACCCCTGTTCCAGGTACTCTTCTGTTGCTCTGATGAAATATCCAAGCAATACTTAAGGGAGAAAAGGGTTTATTATTTAACTTAGTTTCAGAGGGGATAGAATCCTTCATGAGACCAACACATGGTGATGTGCAAAGTCAGGCAAATGGAGCAAGTAGTGCTCTTGCAGCCACATTCAGGAAAGTGAGGGAGAGGAAGACAAAGAGAGGATCAGACAGACAGACAGACAGACAGACAGACAGATAGACAGACAGACAGAGGAAGTATTGTCAATTATCAGATCTCAAGGCCCATCCCAAATGTGCTTCCTCCTACCAAGGCTCCACCTCCTAAAGGTGTCATTAATCTTCCCAAACAGAGCTACAAACTGGGAATTAAGTTCTCAAACACAGAAGCCTATGGGGGTTCAATTCACATCTAAACCATGGTAGTCAGGCAACCCCAGTAGCTTAAATATGTATGAGTTCTCTGCCCTTATTCCTTGCAATAACCACTAAGAAATGCAAACGCTTCCAAACAAAAATATTCATTTAACTCAATTACATACATCTCAACTTTTTCTATCTCAGACTTTCAATGTTTTCAGATTAAAAAAAATAAAAGAATGATACTTACTAACAGACTTACATGCAGAGCAAACAGAGATCTGAGAAATGAGCTTCTAACAGGCCTCAGTCATCAAGTGTTAGATACCATGCTAAATAGGAGACAGTTTCCTGTGGTCTCATCTAGTGTTGACAGGTAACACTATCTTCTTGTGCAACATTCTCTCTCTTTTATTATATTTATTTATTTTTCCCAATCATACAAGCTTAATAGGTATCCTGTTCCCCTCCCTCCACTCCTCCCCAGTCCCCCTTACACCCCCTTTTCCCCTTCCTTTTGCCCTCTTCCCTCCCTTTCTCTCGTGCCCCTCTTCCCCCTCCCATTCCCTGGATCATCCTTTTTGTGTGAATGTCAAACTTCCCTCTGAGTCCTTCACTCTAGTGAGGTGTAAGGACTCAGTGGCATTGCCCAGAGCCCTTTCTTGGGCTCCCCTTTAGTATGAGAACACTATTATGGTTGTTGATCTCTTGCCTCTAAGGATCCTAGTGCTTTTGATCCAAGCTAGACTTTGGAGGAGGGGGGTCGTTGACATGTCAGTCACTGTGCAGGTGGTGCAAAGTCCGATTATGGCTACTGTGGCCCTAACTTGTGTGGAATATCTTTAGGCTCTTACAATCTTACCACCCCTTCTGCAAATTTCTCTGAGCTTAGGATGGGAAGAGATTTGGCTGGTCTGGTCCCAGGTGATTAATGTAGGGTCTCTGATGTTCTGCATTATCATTTGTTGTTTTCACTTTTGCTGTTCCTGCACCACCCTTGGGTCGCTCTATCCTGATTGGTATTGGAGGTCACCTCCGAACCAAAGATAAAAGGCTGTTTAAATGAAACGTTACTATAAGAGATTCAAAGGTAGATGGAATAGGATTAGGAGACCGCAGTGAAGGGGGGAGGGGTCAGTCTCCCATTTGCATGATGATTACCATCTATCTGCCAGACTTTGACACTCCCTGACTGGTGAAATCAAACCCCCTCAGTCACAAGTGACCAGGAAGGAAAGTGAATGAGCTTAACCAGATGTCTCATTACTTACTTTCAATACTTGATGATGACCTATTTTCTTTACTATAGCATGATCCCCTCTCTCCTTATTTCTGGGAGGGGGCTCCTTCCCCTTCCCTCCTGTTTATAATCTTTGCAATTACTGTAGGTATTACAGAGATTTATCTTTGAATATGTCACTAAGTGGGTCCACCTATTAGGGAGTACATATGACACTTAATTTTCTGTGTCTGGGATACTTCGCTCAATATTTTTTTTTCTAATTGCATCCATTTCCTGGAAAATTTCATTACTTCATCATTTTGATGGCTGAGTAGTATTCCATTGTATAAATATATGCACCACATTTTCCTTATCTACTCGTCAACTGTTGGGCATTTGGGTTGATTCCAATTTTAAAATTAAAAATTTAGCAATTTTTAAAAATTGCTAGACTGATTTCCAGAGTGCTCATATAAACCTGCATTCCCACCAGCAATGCAGAAGAGTTCCCTTCTCTCCACATCCTCTCCAGCATTTGGTGTTGTTTGTATTGTGGATTTTTGCCATTCTGACTGGGGTGAGATGATATCACAGGGAAGTTTTGATTTGCATTTCCCTGATGGCTAAGGATGTGGAGCTTTTTTAAAGATATTTGTTAGACATTTCAATTTTACTTTTATTTTTTGAACATTATACACAACACATAGTCAATATAAAGAAATTAACTTCATTATTCTCATCCCAGACATACCTGCACATTCATGGACCGCCATACACAATATGCTATGTGATTATTTCATAGCTCTTGGAGTTCTTCTTTGAAACCTCTATTAAAGCCTTCTTGTTGATTCCATCTTGAATTATCACTATTATAATGGAGATCATCCCTTCACAAATGAGTAAATATAATAGCAAAGAACTTTGTCTCTACTCTTGACAGTAATTGCTCCATCATTTTATTCCATAAAATAATATGCTCTGAAGTTTTCCTTAGGTCTATTCAGTTCTTAACTCACATGGTATCAACACTCTCTACGCCCCATGGGACAAAATCTGAACTCCATAGATCATTCATTCATTCTGTGGGCTGGTCACACATTCTCCACGCTCCCCAAAATCTCTGCTTTAATTTACATTTACAATGTGACCTAAGTTTTCTTTGCTTCTGATCTCCCAGATGAAATTGTGTGGGTTGGGGGTGCTCACACACTGATGCCAGAGGAGGGAGCTGGATATCCTTCTCCATCACTCCCCACCTATTCCTTTTGAGGGGCAGTCTCTCTTTAAACATGGAGCTGGTAATTTTTGGGCTAGGCTGTCAGCCAGCAGGTCATAGAGATCCACTTGCTACAACACTGCAGACACATGAGAAGTGATGCCCATCTTTCTACCTATGTGCAAGGACTCAGAGTCAGACCTCGTGCTCACACAGCAAGCTCTATTAACTGTGGAGTCATTTTGTTCTACCCCTTTGAGTCGTTCTTAATGTCTCAGTTTATTTTCATTGGCTGAGTCAGAAGTCTCTTGAGTCTGCTATTAAAATATCCATAAAGTCTGCCTCTAACTCTTCCTGCTATCACTTCCTGAGTAATCATTATGTTTCACCGGGGTTACTGTCACAGACTCTTAACTTGACACCCTACACTTACTTTTGCCCCTAAAGTCTACTCTCTATCCCCTAGCCCAGGGGAACCTATTAGAGCAGAAGTCAGGTAAAGCTTTTTCTTTGACTAAAACTTTTATATGACTCATTATTTCTCTGAATATAACATTCTTACACAGTATTTGCAATTTAACTCTCTAGATTTGTCTATTATTGACTTATCCCTCCCCCCACACCTTCTTAGCTTCTCAACTACCCCAGGGTATGACTATACATGCAGATATTTGGGCTGGTTTCCCTTGGTACCTACCTAGTAACCTTAACCAGATTTTCCCCTATATTACTATTAGGGAGGTTCTCCATTGAAGAAGGTCCCTTCAATGACAAAACTTGGAAAGAAATATATGCACAAGGCTTGTGGACATATTAGATGTGGAGAGGACTGGAATGTTGCAAGTTCAGAGCCTGATTACAATTTATCTTGGGTGATCTTTGCCTCTTTTAATAGCCATTCCTCGAGGGGTTGGCAAGATTGTAAGAATCTAAAGATGGGGGAACCAACGATATGCAAGATACTTCACATAAGTCAGGGCTGCGGCAGCCAGGATATAGCTACAATATAATTGGACCTTGCCTGACCTGCACAATGGCTGACATGTCAACAACTCCCCAAAGTCTAGCATGGATCGCAGGGGAGAATGCTTCAGGCAGTAGGATCCTTAGAGGCGATGGCTTAAACAGGCACAATAAAGTTCCCATGCTAGCAAGCAGCCCAAGAAGGGACCCAAAGCTATGCCACTGAGTCCTGAACCCTGACTAGTGTAGATGACTCAGAGGGAAATTCAGCACCCACATAAACAGATGCTCTGGAGGATGGGAGGGACAAAGCAGGAAGCACCAAGGAGGAGGAGGAAAGGAAAAAGGGTGAGAGAGTGGAGGAGTGGAAAGGGGGGAGAGTGGAATGGGGGACAATAGGAGGTGGGAAAGAGAGGGAGAAGAAGGGGAGTAACTATTGAGCTTGTATAACTATGTGAAAAAGTAATACAAAAATAAAAATTACAAAAAGGCCATTCCTTGCCATGATCTGTGTCTGACCTAGCATTTTACCTTTGAAAGAAAACATTTTGAAATGTGTTTAGTTTAGACCACTAGCTCTCACCAACCAAAAAACTAAGATCATCATACAACATCTAAGGACTACAATAGAGATTTCTCCCATTTCGCTGCAACATGCCTACCTAAGATGTTTCCACCAATGTATTTGAAAAGTATCTTGATTTATGGTTTTCTTTGTTCTTCAGTTATTAAATTGCCCAAAAACTATAACACGATGGAACACATAGAATTTGAGGCAACCTGAATCTGTAATCCCAGGCCTTGGTCACTTATATTTGGCTCTAGAATAAGCTATTCCTTATCCTTTTCAGATGGGAGTTGTGTGTGTGTGTGTTTTTTTTTTTTAAATGTATGCTTACCGTTACAGTTCACCTGCATGGTTACTGATAAATCACCATCAAATAGCTTTAATGGAACAAAGGATTTATTTTTCTTTTGTGATTACTTAGTTACAGTTCTTAGTCCAGCTTGACAGGAGAGCACGCACCAACACCAGGGCTAGGGAACTAGCCACACCATCGCCACATAACAGCTGACAGAGGGATGATCTTTACTTGCCAGACCAGCATATCTGGCCAAATGTATACAAGGATGCCAACTTTCTCAATCAGCTCTTGATATTTTATTCAGAGGCCTAGCCCCACCCACCATGAGCTGGACCTTCCCCATCAGCTAGACAATTTCTTACAGGTTTGCTCTGGGATTATTACTTCAACCATTAATTCTCTACAAGTGTGCCCAGAGCTCAAACCCTCAATTATTAAGTCGATACCTGTCTCTAACTATGATACAATCTTCAAATCTTGGTGTGAATCGATCTTCCTGATTGGAATACTCTGTCAATTTCACCACACACTGCTTCAGTGCCTGATCCACATTCCTAACTTTTATCACTTTGCATTATTTTTCTCCTTCCTTGATAGTAACCATGTATTTCTTTTTATCCACTTATATTCCATTTGTTGCTTGTCTTCCCCACTGGTGTTTAAGGTTTTGAGTACAGGAATCTCAAACTGTGTTCACTTTAATAAGACCCCTCAGCACCAGAACAAGTTCTTGTGTACACCAATCCCTCAGAATATATTGCTCAACTGTGAAAAGAATAAGACTGTAAGAAACCCCTCCGGTTTTCTCCCTTCTTTACACAATCTCTGTATATATGTATGTTTCTTTGACACATTCTATTCTTAGATTTTGATTGCTTCTCTCCCTATCTTCTCTTGCAGCCTGAGAACTTCACAAAGCAAAATCCATACACCATCACTCTGCACCAGCTCTGCTACCCATTTGCATTCAACTAGAATTCACCAAACAATATTTTCAAGAAAAATCTTTCTTTTATTAATGTATATTAATTATACAAAATAAAGGGTTACATTGTGATACTTCTTTACATGCATAATATATACTGTGATCATATCCACCCTCCTACTACTTATTTTATCTCTATACCACTGTCCTCTTCCCTTTCCACTTCCCTGGTTAAGTCCCCTCTTCTCTTGAGATTTATGTCACTTGTTTAAACAACAATCTTTTAAAGAAGGGCTTTCTTTTTCTTCTTATAAATTTCATTAGGTACTTGATAGAAACTTGGAAAAATTCAGCAGTAGAAGAAAGAATAAAAACCCTACATTTCTCTCATCTAAACAATATCAGTTTTGTACATTTCCTTCTAGTGGTCTCTCCACATTTTTAGATGCTGTCTGACAGAACTTTTATTTAGTTAAATTCACCTCTGTACCTCTTTCTGTGCCTGGCTTTTTAGCTTAATTAGGTGCATGGATGTGCAAGTTCAACATTAATTTGTATGGATGGGTTACATTTCATCAAGTGAATGAAATAGAGTGCTTGTTCACTCTACTGTGATTGAATGCTCAGGGTTGTATTTTTTCCCACCTATACAAAATGTTCCTCTCACATCAACTGATAGAGGCAATATGCTTGACTGTGACACACAGACCCAGGGAGTGGCCAAATCTTCCAGTTAACTTAATAGAAAGTACTGTCCTGGTTTCCCAGCAAGAGGACACAGATTCAACCTTATAACAGAAAGCCAAGGAAGAAGGTTTCCTCTTCTCTTGACCAAATAGAATTTGAGTTTACTATAAAAACTATTTTTTAAAAAATTCCCATGTTTGCTTCAGCAACTTGCCATCTGTCATCCAAAAAGACCTCAAATATTTACAAGGGCACAGGTTGCTTTACATGTTAAAATATCCTTCTGTGAAACATTTTTTTCCACTTCTGCCAGGACTTTCGATGCCAGGAAGGAATATGACTTGTAACCTTTGCTTCCTGACATAAGGGTCTGATTTGTAACAGATCCAGACTCTTCGGGCACCTGTGAACTGATGCTCCTGTAGAAATTCTGCTGACACAAAGCAGTGCCCGAGGCTACTACAGCTACAGGACTGAGCCCACAGGAGTGAGTTCATGGAGTTCCTGTTTCCTAACTTCTGAACTTTAGGTCCTGACTTACCAATTCTGCACCACAAAGTTTGCCTTGAAGTGCAAATGTGGAATGGTGGTCCACTTATTTACCTGAACTGTCCTACAGAAACATTCAAAACTGAGCTTAAAATTTCACTTCACTCATCTACAAAGTGATTATTCAAAATTGCTAATGCAATTAAAAATGTACTGGCTAATTGAAACATACATACTGGATTTTCTACTATACTCTCTGTTTCCACATACTGAACATAAAGAAAGCTATCTATTGCTTAGAAATAAGAAGTAAAAGAGCCTTTATATTCATTCCAGGTAACTCTAGGAGCAGATTTTTTGATTGATGTTCTGATTTCCAAAAAAGGAATTTTATGACAGCTGATCTGATATCCAGAGGAGAACAGGAAATTATAGAATGAGAAATTACTTCTACTTCCCAGTAACTTATCTTTATTTTCCTTTTTATGTGTAACAGTATAATATAATTAGGCACAACTTATTTATCATTAGATGTACAATTCACATTAGGTATTTTTAAAAATTAGGCTATATTTTTCATAATTATTGTGTAAATTAGGCTTTATTTTAGTTACTTTACACATCCAAAACTCAAGACAAAGAATGTAATCCTGCTCAAACTCCATTGATAAAAATAATACTGGAATTATTTTTTAGCCTAGCCACATGATTCATCTTCCCCTTCTCTCTGTCTCTGTCTCTTTCATTCTTTCTTTATGTGGCTACAAAAACAAATTTTACTTGTGATTTTTTTTCTGTAAGTTGAATTTCATGTTTTAAATTCTATATTTAAAATTCCATTACAATGTTTTGTAATACTTTCAACCTTTGAAATACACTATTTATTTGATTGAATATGTAATTTATTTTCCTCTCCTCAATTTCTCCACTATGAAATGTTCTGTCTTTTGTTTGGTATAATTAAAGCATTCACTTTTGAAGAGATTATGGATATAAGATTGCTACCTCCCTTTGTGTGGCTGTATTTTTTCTTATATTTTATTCCAGTTTTCACCACCATCATTTTAATGCTTTCACAGCTTTGAAGTGGATATGGAATATTTTATATGATTGAACATTTTTCAGGTGACAGATTCATTTTTAAATTTTTATGTAGAGACAGTCTTTCTCCCTCTCTCTCTCTCTCTCTCTCTCTCTCTCTCTCTCTCTCTCTCTCTGAACCTCATGAATTCACCTAAACAAGTAGACAAACTGGCCAATAACCTCTAGAGATCTGCTTGTCTCTACGTCTCCAGTACTGGTCAGTATTTAACTGGAACCAATTCTCCAGATTCAATGTGGGACTAGTGTGATTGCCATACACTTCCTGGGTACCACATTACATCCTTGCTTGTTTGATGTGGCCTTATTTTCTGGATTCATTACATAGTGTTTCACATTTGACTCACCTCTGCTCACCTTTCCCAAATATGGAACTTTTCTGGAAGTACCTTACAAAAAGTAATTTACAAGCTCATTTACTCTATGTAATCTAAGTATTGTGTGTGATCCGGCCACTTCTACTGGGTCCTGACATTGTGGCTACATAATGAAGAATGCATCCTTAATGTGTCACCACATCTGATATTGAAGAGCAATGAATATAGCATGGATAATATAAGAACTGAGAAACTCCATGGAAAGCACAGCTTTCTCTCTTTTCTCTTTGCACCTGAACAAAGGAAATCCTTCCAAAATGAAAATCTTAGGAAGAGAATACCTTCAATGCGTCTCCTCTAATACAACAAAATGTTAGTGCCCAACAGGTCTCTCTTTAAAAGTTTCCCCATTTCCAATATATATCTGCTGATATTAGGCTTGACAAAGGTTGCTGAAGGGCGATATGACCTCACAGAGTCCTCTTACCTTGTACTGTACAGAAAACCATTTGTGGAAGAATAAGGGTGATTTCTTCTTGCTTAAGATAATTTTTATAGTACCTGGATAATGGAATTTTCACAATAAAAAAGAAGTTTATTAATAAAATAGCACCATATCTTTAGATCTTATGGTGCTTAAAACTCTAATTTTCTGTCCTGTTCAAGTAAAACTTCTTGATCCCTTCATTAGATGTTATGTATTATATGTATGTTATATGTATTATAATTAGTGCTAAACTAGTAGAGATTTTTATTTTTGACTTCAGATATTAGAGGCAATTTTTATTTTCTCTTTTCTCTAGTATATATGATTTATGTTTGTTGATTAGCCTACATCAGTCATGTAGTCTGGCTTATAAATATTATTAAGAGCAAAATAACGATAACCTATCTTAACCATGTAAAATTCACAGAAGAGTAGGGGAAAGTGTGGTTAGAATTGTATATATGTATAGAGCAATAGATGCATCGGTCTCTGCTAGAATATAAAAATGAAGAGATAGTCTCTGCTCTAAAATAAGAAACAACCATATAAATCCTCATATAATCTTTCTGCTTAGTACAAGAAAAAATTAAAATCAATGATATCTTGGGCATATAAAATGAACACTAAACAAAGGTAGTCATTCTGATGTGTGTCTCACAGGTGTTGAACATGAAAGTGCCTTGTTAACAAGGAGAAACAAGAGCAATGGTTATACCCAAAACGACTGGAAAGTAATACATTACTCTGAGAAAGGTAATGTGATGAAAGGTCATTACTCAGAATTTTCTAGCTAATCTTAATGAACTATGCCATCACTGTCAAGAGAACAGAAAGAACACACTCTTAAAGATTCAATCAGGGGCTGGAGAGGTAGCTCAGGGGTTAAGCCTCTGCCTTGCAGGTGGAAGGTCCTGAGTTAGGATCCTAGACTCCACGTATAGACGCCAGGCGGAAGCGGGGGCGGCCTGCGTTTCTGGTCCTGGTAGGGCGGAGCCTGTGAATCCCGGGGCAGAGTAAACAAGGAGGAGGTGGAGGTGTCCATGGTGGTTCCCGAATTCGACCGTGGTTCTACACACACACATACATACACACACATACATGCACACACGCACACACACGTACACGCACAACTGAATAAATAATAATAAAAAAATTTTAAAAAAGATTCAATCAACGACTACCTTACCAACTAAGCATACCACGACTCTTGTATTTGAAAAGAGATTCTTTGTTTAAATTTTGTCAAACTGTTCTAACCTATTCTGTAACATATTCAAAATCCCACCAGAAATGTAGTTGCTTTGTGTCTCTTATATCTATCAATATGTTTTAAGTGTTGTGATCACTGTAGCTATGTTAATATAATGTTGGTTCTTCTAAAATTTTTCATATGCAATGAAGTGTCATAAAGCTTAGCAACTCAATAATATTAAGTCTGAAAACACTCCAAATCCCATTGACCAGTGCCTCTATAGTTTTTAACAACCATCAGCAGTACCTTCACCTTCATTAGTTTGAACTGGGTAAAGTCAATGGATAGCAATCATTCAGAGAACTGTTATAGGGGAATAAATCAGAAGAAAGTAAAGAGCACCCAGGAAAGGCAGGAATAGCTTGTAAACTCAGACTGTCAGTACATAAAGTTAGGCCTGCCATACTCTACAAAAAGTAACAAGAAAAGCATCTGCTAAAGGCATCAAAATCCTTGGAGGCAAGGGATTGGCAGCCACAGTAGTGTTCCTATGCTTAAGGGGAACACGGGAAAGGGTTCAGGGAAATGCCACTGGGTCCTTGTACGTCATCGGAGAGGAGGGCCCAGAGGAGAGTCAGGGATGCACGTTAAAGGACTCTCTGGGAATTGGAGCGGGAGGCATTGAGGGATGGGTGAGGGGGAGGGGGGGAGCAGGGAGTTCGGGGGGAGGAAGAGGGAGGGAGGGAACCAGTGTACCTATTAAGTTTGTATGAGCGGAAATAACAATAAAAAATGTTAAAAAAAAAAAAGTAACAAGAAACTCATTCACCTTTTTTCTCCTCTACTTTAATTGACAACTTTTTTTCTTCAGATTTCCCATCAGGCAACTATGAGAATCTAAGACTGACCTATGTATTTGCTCTTTGTCCAATAAGGAAATTGGTAATTATAAAATTGGCTCACCTAGTTAAATGTTTAGTGTATCCTAATGACAAACTCCATGGATCATAAATGTAGATTACACTATGTAAATTTCAGAAGTAATAAAAAGAATTGGATCACAAATACAACATTTTAGTGCTTGGTTTGTTTCAATCCTTAAAATAATCGAGTGTGGAAATAGTATTTTCATTTCACAGAAATTATACAGAAAACATTTTATGTAGTATAAAGTGAACCTTGCCCATATTATCCTTGTCAAAACTCTATAATGGGATCTATCTACAAACAGCAAGAACTTCGATGTGATGGAGTCTTGATTGTGTGAGTGTTATAGGAAGATTGAGCAGAAATGAAAATGATGGATGGAATTTTTAACATATTAGAAATATAAACTGTAGGAATGCTTTTACTCTTTAGGTGTATGTATAAGAAAAAGAGCAGGGTGGCTAAGGGCACAGAGGGTGGGCAAAAAATGAGAAGGAGAGAGAGAGAGAGAGAATCTTAGACACCTGAAAGCATGTAAGGAAAAGTCAAAATAAATAGCTGGTATATAATACAAAACAAACTTCACCAATCTGTTATTCTATTGTTTTGCTTATATGGGAAACAGAGATTATGTTTTAATGTACCATCTTCCTACATGCAAATTTCTTGCAAAGGAATTTTATCTAAAGATCTATCAAATGTTTCCCAAAGCAAAGCTTGGTCATTACAAATGTTCTCATTTTGTCTTGATTAGGCATATATGGAAAATTTCATGAAGAATTATTTGACATATCATACCTATTCATAATGAACAACATTAGCATATGAAGATAAATATTCCTTCTGTTCTAAAGAGGCCTGCTCAGTCTGAGATAACCTTCTGACTTGAAATGATTTTGCCCCAAACTTATGAAACCAAGTGTTCCATTACTTTCCGTGCCAGATAAATACTATCTTTGACAAAGCTCAGTTCACTAGTGCTCTGTTATTATTCAGGTGACATGACTTAGACATCAGAAAATAGACAAAAGGCCCATTTTATCTCTTAATTTGTGCATATATGAAGAAGTCCTCTATTTGAAGTTTGTAAGGATGGTTGAAAATTAGGATCTAGGCAAAGAGACTAGCTAAATTCTATGAGCAACTTCTAGTTGCTTCTCACAGTTTAGATTCAGCAGTAGGATTAAATGACTCTGTATCAAGATAGCAATTATGTTATTTGAATATTTTTGTATTATTAGCATAATTTAATTTAATAGGGTAATGAAAAAACACAGAATTTTAAAGGGAGAAAGAAGTCCCTTAATACTGGAGTGAAGAAGGACATTTTCAGGGCTCAGGGGTTAAGCCTCTGCCTTGCAGGCGGAGGATACTGAGTTCGGATCCTAGACCCCAACTGTATAGACGCCGGCGGAAGCGGGGGCGGCCTGCGTTTCTGGTCCTCGTAGGGCGGAGCCTGTGAATCCCGGGGCAGAGTAAACAAGGAGGTGGAGGCATCCATGGTGGTCCTCGAATTTGTCCGTGGTTCTACACACACACAGACACACATGTGTGCGCACATACATACACACACACGCGCAATTGAATAAATTTAAAAAATTTTAAAAAATACAAACTACAGATGTGCCTGAAGAAGACAAAAGTTATGGCTTTGGGGTCAGATTATTCCATTTAGTAGATTTTGATTAATCAGTGTAACTTAAAGGCATACCAAAAGCATCCTACCTTTGAGAAGTGTCGCATCAGATGCAGAAAATGTCTTCAAAGGTTTCAATTTGCCAGAGGAAGTTTTGTACAATCTCACCCAAAGTGCTGCTTTATCATGATTATTTTATTTTTGGCTAATAAAACTAAATCTGTGCACCAAAGCACAGATCAAATTCCTAGGATTAAGATTCAGATGAGCAAGCAATCCAAACAGTCCTCTGATAAAAGTTTAAAATGGCAAAGGAATTGGACATGTTAATACTGAAGGAGACTGAAAATAAGCTTTTCACAATATGAATATTTGATTCTTCCTCCAAGATAATAATGGCCTGGGAATTACAACACTATAAAATCCTCCTTGAGAGGAGAGTGATCAGCTGTCCTCCCAGCACATACTTGAAGCTCTGAGAGAGAGAATGCAGAGGACGGCTTGCCGGCAAACGTTTTATTAGAAGCTCAATTTCAGGTTGCAGAAAAATGTTGTAGACTGGCACACAGAAGGCACCCATACCACTTTATTGAATTCCATCGAAAGGTAGAACTGAACACCTAAGGTATTTGATTATTATTTTTCAAGACATACTATAAATTTAAAAATTCCTTACTGGCAAGATGTTGCTATCTATCAGTTGCTGTCAGGAATAATGAACAATTTGTTCCTGAATGAACTTTACTTTCATGACTTAGAAGTACAATTTTGGGCATAAGAATTAGAGAATGCTAATTGTTTACTATTTTATCTATATGGTCTCTTACAAATGCTTCTTTTTAAATTTATTTATTATTGAGAAGAGAAAGAGAGAGTGTGTGAGACCACCAGATAGCAAGCGGATGCCTTACCCATTCTCTTCTCTTTGTTACTAGACAAGTTTAGTGTTCAAAATTTGAGATGTGATTTCCACTTACTCCAGGTTCTTCTAGACAGTTTTCTGGAATTTTTAATATGAATATAATCAGTGGCACAAACAATAAAATGAAATACTTTCTCAGACATTTCAGCGCACATGACCTAATGCTGACCTTAATTGAATCCTGCATTCTTATTAGATATGAATTTAGATTTAGGCAAAAAGTAGAACTCTAAAGTTGTGTTCAATCGTTGCTAGGTGATATAAAATGGGGATGGAGTAAGGAATAAAAATCAAATATTTACTATCATCCATTTTGAAAAATGAGTTGCAAAAAATCAAAGAAATCAAGTAAGGAAGCTTTCTGTTTATACCATTGCAATCTTGGAATATAGAAAACAACACAGATGAACATGTCACTTTGTATTGTCAGTCATGTCCAAGTCGAGACCAGAAAGATGACAAGCCAGAGGTCAGAAGCTCTGTATGTCTCTATGACAGAAGAGATGTAGTTTGCACAGGAACGATGTCTAACAAGAGGCTGGGCTTGAATGCACACACCCCAAAGATAGTCATCTCACCACTTCTATTCAATATTGTACTTGAAGTCTTAGCTGAAGCCATAAGACAGAAAAGGGGCACAAAAGGGATTCAAATCTGCAAGGAAGAAGTCAAGCTATCCCTATTTGCAGATTACATGATCTTATATCTGAGTGATCCCAAAAACTCCACCAGGAAGCTCCTGGAACTAATTGAGAAGTTTAGGAGGGTGGCAGGATACAAAATAAATGTACAAAAATCAGTGGCCTTCCTATATGCCCAGAATGAAAGAAGTGAAAAAGCCAAGAGAAACAATCCCATTTACTATAACCCCTAAAAAAATGAAATACCTTGGTATAAACCTAACCAAGGAGGTAAAAAACTTTTACAATGAAAACTTTAAAACCCTAAAGAAAGAAATTGCAGAAGACACCAGAAGGTGGAAAGACCTCCCATGTTCCTGGATAGGCAGAATCAACATCGTAAAAATGACCATCCTACCAAAGACAATATACAAATTCAATGCTATACCAATTAAAATCTCAAAGCAATTCTTTAAAGAAGTTGACCGAACAATCTCAAAATTCGTATGGAGGCACAAAACATCCAGTTTTGTCAGCACCATTTGTTGAAGATACTGTTCTTTTTCCATTGGATTTTTTGGGCCCCTTTGTCAAAGACCAAATGGCTGTAAGACAATCCTGAATAACAAAAACACTGCTGGAGTTATCACCATACCAAACCTTAGTTTATACTACAAATCCATAGTTATAAAAACAGCCTGGTACTGGCTCCAAAATGGACACACAGATCAATGGATAAGTGTTGAAGACCCAGATATAAGCCCACAAAAATACAGCCATTTGATCTTCGACAAAGGGGCCCAAAAAATCCAATGAACAGTATCTTCAACAAATGGTGCTGACAAAACTGGATCTCCACATGCAGAAGGTTAAAACTGGATCCATACTTGTCACCATGTACAAGAATTAATTCCAAATGGATCAAGGACCTTGATATGAGGCCAGAGACTATAAAAACCATAGTTGAAAGGATAGGGAACTCCCTCAAGCTGTTGGGCAAGGCCAACATTTCCTAAACAGATATCCAATGGCACAGTCACTGCTACCAACTCTCAACAGTTGGGATGTTGTGAAATTAAAGAGCTTCTGTTCAGATAAAGAGATTGTAACATGAGCTCAAAGGCAACCCACAGAATGGGAGAAAATCTTCACTAACCACATATCTGATAGAGCTCTACTGTCCAGAGTGCACAAAGAACTTAGAAAACTAAACACCAAGGAAATTAATGGCCCAATTAAAAAATGGGCCCTGGGATTGACAGCCAAAATAGTGTTCCTATGCCTAAGGGGAACAAAGGAAAGGGTTCAGGGAAATGCCGCCAGGTCCTTGTACGTCATCGAGGCGGACCCAGAGGAGAGTTTGACATGGACATTAAAGGATTCTCCGGGGATTGGGGGAGGGGAGGCACTGTGGGGTGGGGAGGAAGGGGTAAGGGGAGGGTGAGCAGAGGGATGGGGTGTGGAGGAGGAGGGTGGGAGGGAACCGGTGTACCTATTAAGTTTGTATGAGCGGAGATAATAAAAAATGTTTAAAAAAATAAAAAAATAAAAAATAAATGGGCCATGGAACTTAAAAGAAACTTTACCAGGGATGAAATTAAAATGTCTAACAAATATCTTAAAAAATGCTCCACATCTTTAGCCATCAGGGAAATGCAAATCAAAACTTCCGTGAGATATCATCTCACCCCGGTCAGGATGGCAAAAATCCACAATACAAACAACAACAAATGCTGGAGAGGATGTGGAGAGCGCTGAACTCTCCTACATTGCTGGTGGGAATGCAGGCTCATACAACTACTCTGGCAAGCCGTCTGGAGATTCTTAAAGAAATTAAAGATTGAAATGCCATATGACCCTGCTATTCCACTTGTGGGAATAACCCCACATACAGCAAAAATTCACTTCGATAGCACAAGCACGACCATATTCATAGCAGTACTGTTTACAATAGCAAAGTCATGGAATCAACCCAAATGTCCAACAGTTGACGAGTGGATAAGGAAAAGGTGGTACATCTATACAATGGAGTACTACTCAGCCATCAAAAATGATGAATTACTGGAATTTGCTGGGAAATGGATGTCATTAGAAACAATTATATTAAGTAAAGTATCCTAAACCCAGAAAATTAAGTGCCGTATGTACTCCCTAATAGGTGGCTCCCAGTACCAAAACCACCCAGCCCACCTACAGACACTCAAAGATAAATCTCTTTAATACCTACAGTAATTGCAAGGATTATGGACAGGAGGGATGGGGTAGGAGGGCCACACCAGAAACAAGGAGAGAGGGGACCGTGTTACAGCAGAGAAAATAGGCCTCCATCGAGGACTTCAAGTAAGCAATAAGACATCTGGTTAAGTTCACAGACTTTCATTCCTAATCATTTACAACTGAAGGGTTATGATCTCACCAGAAAGGGAGGGCATATAGTCTGGCAGATAAAAAGTAACCATTTTGCAAATGGGTGATTGAACCCTCCCTCACTGTGGTTTCCTACTTTTATTACATCTACCTTTGAATGGGCTCTTATAACAAGACTTTAGTTCAACAGGTTTTTGTCTCTGGCCAGGGGATGACATACAATGCCCATCAGGATGGAGTGAAGGGCATTGCAAGAGCAGCAAAACTGCAAAAGAAAATCAACGAACCATGATCCAGAACTTCAGAGACTCTATATCAACCACCTAGGACTAGGCCAGCCTAATCTCTCCCCATCCTGAAGCTCAGGGAAATTAGCCGAAGAGGGGGTGATAAGATTGTTAAGAGCACAAGGATGGGAGGAGCAATGATATACAAGATACTCCACACAAGTTAGAACCGAAGCAATCATAATTGGACTTTGCATGACCTGCGCACTGTCCAACACACTATTGACCCCACAAAGTCTAGCATCTGCTAAAGGCACCAAGATCCTTGGAGGCAAGGGATTGACAGCCACAGTAGTGTTCCTATGCTTAAGGGCAACACAGGCAAGGATTCAGGGAAATGCCACTCGGTCCTTGTATGTCATTGGAGAGGAGGTCCCAGAGGAGAGTCTGGCATGCACATTAAAGGATTCTCCGGGGACTGGGGAGAAGGCACTGGGGGATAAAGAGGGAGGGGTGAGGGGAGGGGGAGCAGGGGGGTTGGGGGAAGGAGGAGGGAGGGAGGGAACCCGTGTACCTACTAAGTTTGTATGAGCGGAAATAATAATAAAAAACATTAAAAAAAAAAGCACTACTCTGTCATCAAGTTAAGTTTTCAGGCACGCCACCAGCTTTTGGCATTTATTAATGTGTTTGCATTTACTGATGCACAATATGTGGATTAATCTATTATTTTGTATAGATGGCATGATTTTCCAATTTATATGACCTTCTTCACAACTTACATGGGATATTCAGAAAGAAGTACTAAACTGTCATGTCAAGCTTCACTAATAGAAGTAAAAGCTAAATGTATTGTATAATGTGTTTGATAGATACAGGTGTCAACTTGACAATTCACAACTGAAATATTTGGCCCATCTATGAAGAACCGACATGAAAGTAATCCCAAAGTAAGCTTTTGGAGACTATCTAATCGAGATGTGATTACTCAGCGCATGTAGGTGAGGCAATTTCTTGGACATGTGGAGAGATGGATAAGGCTGGTTCACTAGTTTAACATAGTTGAATGTAGTTAACAGAGTTCTGGCAAGCAAGAACATTTGCCTCTCCCTCAACAATTCACGTGGATTTGGTGTGGCCAGTTCCTTCAGCTCCTGGTGTTGGCATGAACTCTGAAGTCTAGTCCAAGACTGTACTATGAAATGTAACCAAAATCACAAGCAAGAATAAGACCTCTCTTCCCTAAGTTGTTTGGTCATGAATTAACTAGAAATAAAATTACACACACACACACGGATGCCTGTTGCTGAATCCGCAGTGGGTCAGCCAGAGAAAGAAGGGGGAAAGTCGGCAGGAGCATTGAAGCTTGAGGCAAGAGAGCAAACGGCCGGAGCCACCACAGACACCGGGAGTCAGGTGAAAAGTGGGCAGAGATGAGCGGCTGCAGACGCGTTTAATTAAAGTACTTGAGCTTATATAGGGTCAGGAGTCCAATCAGGTGTTGCCATCTCTCCACTCCGAGGGACAGCCAACAATCGTTTAGGTTGTTTATTAGGTATCCATTGCAGAGGCAGGTTAGATGGCCGCTTCCCATTGGTTGTTCTTCCCTCTGCCTGCATGGTTCTTCCAATGGGACAGGTTCCTCGCTTAAGAATTAGAGGCTTGCTTTGGCCCTAACTTGGGTGGAGTATCTCGCATATCATTGCTCCTCCCATCTTGTGCTCTTACAATCTTACCACCCCCTCTTCCGCAAAATTCCCTGAGCATGGGGCTGGAGAGGTGGCTCAGGGGTTAAGCCTCTGCCTTGCAGGCGGAAGGTCCTGAGTTCAGATCCAGATCCCACGTATAGACGCCAGGCAGAAGCGAGGCGGCCTGCGTTTCGGGTCCTGGTAGGGCGGAGCCTGTGAATCCCGGGGCAGAGTAAACAAGGAGGAGGCGGTCCATGGTGGTTCCCGAATTCGTCCGTGGTTCTACACACACACACACATACACGCACAATTAAATAAATAATAAAAAAATTATAAAAAAAAGATTCCCTGAGCTTCAGGATGGGGAGAGATTAGGCTGGCCTAGTCCTAGGTGGTTAACATAGAGTCTCTGAAGTTCTGGATTATGGTTCGTCGATTTTCTTTTGCAGTTTTGCTGCTCCTGTAATGCCCTTCACTCCATCCTGATGGGTATTGTATTTCACCCCCTGGCCAGAGATAAAAAGCTGTTAAACCAGAGTCTTGTTATAACAGTATATTCAAAGGTAGATGTAATAAAGTAGGAAACCACAGTGAGGGAGGGGTGCCCTGTGCAATGTCCAACACACTACTGACCCCATAAAGTCTAGCATTTGCTAAAGGCACCAAGATCCTTGGAGGCAAGGAATTGACAGCCACAGTAGTGTTCCTATGCTTAAGAGGAACACAGGAAAGGGCTCAGGGAAAAGCCACTGGGTCCTTGTACGTCATCAGAGAGGAGGGCCCAGAGGAGAGTCTGGCATGCACATTAAAGGATTTTCCAGGGATTGGGGGAGAGGCACTGGGGGATGGGGTGGGAGGGGTGAGGGGAGGGGAGCAGGGGGGTAGGGGGGAAGAAGAGGGAGGGAGGGAACCGGTGTACATAATAAGCTTGTATGAGCGGAAATAATAATAAAAAATGAATGAATAAATAGATAGATAGATAGATAGATAGATAGATAGATAGATAGATAGATAGATAGATGATAGATAGATAAATACACTAAAAAAAAAAAAAGAATTAGAGGCTTGCCCAGGCTAGGGCCTCCCTGAATCGATAGTGCCACAGATGCCTCCTGGGATTTTTAATGAATTTGTTCCTGAAAGTTCTAAGAATATAAAAACATGTCAATGTCCCAGTTCCTTCTATAAAATGGAATAATATTTTCATATAACCTACAAGTTTTGTATGCTTTACATAATTTGTGCATTACTTATAATAATAATTCAATACAAATAAATAGTTTAGTTATCAGACTTACTATGGGCATACTAACTGTGACAAAAATCTGTATGTGTTGATACCTTTCTGAATATTTTTCATCCATAGTTGGTTTCGTCACTTTCTGAAGAACCTACCAATAACAGAAACCAGCCACATCTACATCTACACCTAGATGTATAAAATTGACCTCTGAAAATTAAACTTATTGAAAAATATAAAATAAAACCAAAATGGTAGTATATATGTAATAGAAAATATGTGTTAGGCTAAGGAAAAGTAATGCTATAAAGACACATTGATTATCAGGAAACTTTCTCCATAAATTCATCAAAGAATTTCAACTAAAAATGCTGTATAATTCCCCATAGAAATGGTGAAGGGACTCTCACATTGTTACAGAAATGTGAATTGTCAACTGCAGTTGAAACATCAAGAGCAGATTGCTGTGGGGAGCATGACTTTTCAGGTACTGGAAATTAATATGAGGGAATAAACAGCTTGCTATGCAAGCATAAAGACCTGAATCTTTATTTAAGGACATATGATCACTATTAGCATGATAGGTAAGTACTAAAGATGATAATGAAGGATGCAAGTATTTCTATCTGAGGTGATATCTTCAGGACAATTATTTATAATCAGATTTCCTTTTAAGAATGATTTCAGTGATTTCTAACACATAACCCATACTTTAGACAGTATTGCTCGTAAATTTGTGGTTTCCTCATGCATATATATATATGATATGCAGAGATAAGGAATAAATAGAAGCAAACATCAAGAATTGAGGGATGGGAGCTGGGGATATGGCTCACAGGTTAAACCACTTGACACACAAGCAAATGAACCAGTTTAGACACACACACACACATCCCGCGTAAATTTCTGAGTCTATAATTACAAAGCTGTAGTAGTAAGTCTGTAATTACAGTCTGTGATTGCAGAGACTGGGGATCCCCAGAGCATCCTGGCTAGTCACAGCAGCCCTATCACCAAGTTCTGTGTTGATTAGAAACTCTGTCTTCAAAAGAATAAGGTGAAAGAATGAGCAAAAATAAATCTTGATATCATCCTTGAACTCCATATGAATGTGAATACGTACACAGACACACACACACATGCGTGTGCATACATCTGCCCATATACATGAGAACATGCAGCCAACATATACATACTACACAAAAATACATATGAAAATGGAAAAAAGAACAGACAAAGAATTGTGAGATGAGGAATGATAGTAAGATTTATTAGTTCATGGAATGGCATCAACAATGAAAATGAATGACCATTATCTGTGAATATGTTGAGGACAAAAGACATAATCACAGAAACAAAAACATATAGCATCTAAACCGTGTAATATGCTGTGCTTTCAGAGATGCATTTTGTATCAGACTTGTTACAAGTACAAGAAACTTCTTGGTAAAAGGAATTCTAGAACTTCTCTGAGGCTGAGATAGAAAAACTGAAACTCTGGGAGACAGACAAGGACCTGCCAGAGGACAAGCCAAGGAAAATGTTAAGAGACTGAAGGATTCTGCAAGTGAGATAAATTCTAACACCTGAAGAACAAGGACAAAAAAAAAAAAAAAAAAACTGTGAGCAAAGAGTTTAGGTTGATTGCAGCTGATACTGGAAATGACTTCCAGCCTCCTACCGGCCTCATCCCATTGTCTGTGCCTCAGACACTGGCAAACAGACAATTAAAACACTTTGCACTCCCGACTGCAGACTGATTTTCATACATGACATGACATATTGTCCCTGCAAAATTATTTAAGTTTTAAATAGAACAGAGTTTTTTGCTTTGTTTTCTTAAAAAGAAAAAAAAATGTTATTGGAATTTAGACACTTCTCACAAAGTGGAAGCTCTTTAATAAGATGCTCAGAAAGTTTGGTGTGCAGAATTATCCACAAGAGGTTGACACCTGGGAAAGGAAGAAAGGGAGTGATTGGATAGGGCACAGGGAAATACTGAACTGTGAAACAGCCCCAAGCATGTCTCAGGCAGGGGGCATTGGATGTACAGCCTTTGTAGGGTCTGATTACCTAGGGAAGTGCTTCGCACCTGCCTCCCTGCAATCTTCCTGGATCACCAAGGACAGATGACTCTAGGGACAGGAGGCTGTGAAGAAGGTAACTGCTGGAGACTTCATCTCAGGAACTGGGGAAATTAGTCCTTTTTGGAAGGTGAATCTGAGCTGAGTTCTACTAGGTGATATTTGTGAGCTCATTTAATAATCTGCATGTATTAGTTGAGGCATTGAATCTGGGTGATTTGGGTCCATAAAAACCTGCAAATGAGTTTGCCCTCTGTTTTTTTTTAAAACACAACCAATGCCCAAAAGCAAGTATAATAGATTTTGACTTCTAGTATAGAATAATCACATGAACACACTAATAAAAAATAACACTATCAAGTTTAAGACTTTTCTATATTCCAAACACTGTGTTTGCTAATCACTCAAATTATATCATTCCATATCATGCTCACAGCTCAAGTTCACATTCTTATCAAAGTCATTTTCACAGGTGACAGCATGGCAAGGCAATTGAATGAATATATAAAAATACATATATATATGTATATATAGAAGTACCCTTCTATATATACATACACATAAGAAGAAATATTTAGGTTATCTTTATGGATAATCTGAAGCCGAAATGTTAGTTATTCCTATAAATAATTAAACTTAATCTTTCCTGAAATGATGGGAATCTAACAGTAATGCCTCAGCAAGACTCATGAGTTAGACTGCTATTATTTTGAGTCCTTTAAATGTTCTTCCAAATGCCAAGCCGAGTTATTTTATCAATAAGCCTCTTGATTAGTTCATAGCCTCTTTTATATGGTCTTTGCTGTATCAAAATGAAGTGTCACTTATCCTTCTAACTCCTACCTATAGAGACATTTTCATCTGTCTTTGGAGAAACATGTCACATGTAGAAAATAAACAATGGATCATTCTTCTATTGCCAAGACTTCTTCAGCTCTATGATAGCAAGGAAGAAAGGGGTCTCACAAGATAAACAAGAAACACAAGAAGAAAGAGCAGGTCATCTGGGAGATCTGAACAGCAGTTAGTTACAGATGTCAACTGGACAATTGAGAATTGAGCCTTGAGATACGTCTGTGAAGAATTATTTAGGTAAAGCATTTCATAAGCTAGATTGTAATAGCTTCTTTAATTGATATGGGAAGATCCAGCCCATAGTAGGTGGACTGATGAAAGGGAAGGAAAGAGAGAGATGTTTCAGAATTTAACACACTGGCAACTCTTCCTATGGACATAGTGTGGCCCATTCCTTTAAAACCTGGTGTTGGTATGAACTTTTCTGCCATCATAATGGACTGTAACCTAGAATGATGAGCATTAAATTATTTCAGTTATATATTCATCACAGAAACTAGAACAGGAAATTAAAATATCCACATTAAGAATAAGGCCAATATCCTAATGGAAGTGGAAATTCACAGAGTCGTTAATCCTGATAACCTTTGTGACCTAGCTCCTTGTGCTATAATTATGCCCACTTTGCAGATTCTGTAAGGGTCAAATGGGAGCCAAACTCAACATAGAGTAAATGGTTAATAAGTGCTATATATCATCATGATGATAACATTTGCTCTGGATTGCAAAACTAAGACTGAAGTTCAAATTCAATGAGGTAAAAAGTAAATTAAAGACCCAGCAAGCCAAGCAACTCAGTGAATTCAGGGACATAGGGCATGAAAGTGTTGCATATGTGCCAAGAAAATAAACACTACTTAAAGAAACAGAAGATTTCTGAAATGAGCAGATATGGACTCCAAGTCCAAAACAGCGTGACGTGGGACCAGGACCAGAAATGATTTACTACTGAAATTGCCACAGCAGACACGTTTTAATGAGGAGCATTAGAAGATGCTTAGCACTGACTCTGAGAAGAGTTTAATTATTTCCTCTGAAAACTTCAAGCCATAAGTCAGCAAGAGGCAGTTCACAAGAAGGTGGCTTTCAGTTTGGAAGTAATACTTAAATATGTTGAGTTGAGCCTTTAACAAGCTGGTTAATCCTCCACCGTGCTCTCAAAATTTCTCACCATGGCATCTCCGTCATGTGTGAATCCCAGGAGAACAACCTCAGGACCGCTGGCCACCTGCATCCCCTCACTGGTCAGTCAGTGGATGGTTCTTCCTTCCAACTCAGCTAACAGAATGAACAAGCACAACGAGGGCCAAGTAGCAGCAGCCAACCCTTGGCAGCTTTTCCTTGGAAACATCTTAACATGCTTAAGGCAGCAGCCAGAGTGCTCAGCTTAGAAAGCTGTCTGGCCCACTCACTGGGATTTTACACATCACCAGAAAATGATTGATATGTTTGATGGTTCCTATCTTCACTCATACAAATGTTTTCTAAATTATGACTCTTCTTATCTAGAAAGACTTCTGTGTTTGTTTATGCTCTTTAAAATGACACTCTTCCAGTGATAAGAACATTCAGAGAATCAAATCCAGAAGTCTAGCTAATAAGCATGGAGATACATCCAAGAATCTATTTTTGAAAGTTTTCAGATGATTCTAATAGGCAGCCTGATTTATCACCGATGATAATAGAGTTTGTGCGCAGCTTTCTTGGTGGCAAATACAGAATCACGTTCACAGGAAGTAGTACTAACTTTGATCTTTTAGAAGACTTAGCTGGGGACACTAATGATCACAGGACATATGGCTTATGAGCCTGTAGAAAAATAGGGATTGAAAACTGACAGAGAATAATCAGCATACCTTCAGCTATAGACAACTGTTAGGATAAAAAAAAAAAAAAACTTTTCCAGCATTGTCAAACTGTCTTATCTTTTAAAAAGTAACTAAAACTCTTGATGCCTTTGTTATCTAAAAATCCCAATATTTAAGTTTTGAGAATTATTGTTTTAATTTCATGAGATTTATACTAGTGTGTAATATTGATACACACTCTGGGATTAGAATTTTTTTAGGTTTTATTTGATCTAATCAAAAAAATTTCCATAATAACTGGAGCTCTTTTGAGAAGCAGGAGCAGTGGGAAGGTTTTCAACATTTCACTTGCACTCAAAATCATCCATCATAGAATTCATACAAAAAGAATGAAGAGTCTTGTCTGGTGCATTTCTAAAACTAGAAAATTAAAATTCACTGTATAGATGTTTTAGAAAGGGAGATCTTGATTCATTCATTAAGATTCTCCACAAATGCAATAATCTTTATTTTGAAATGGTGCATTTTCTATCTCTCAGGTGTTCAAACTGTGGCTGAAAATGTCATGTATCAGGGATGCCTTACATATGGACCTCTGGTGACCCTGCTTGCCCTATCTTCTCTGATGTCTTATTATTAATGATTTATTCTGCTGTATAGAATTTGGAATATCCCTGACTCCTAGTTTTATTAATGTGAATGCTCCTAAAATAGCATGAAGATTACTTTTCTAATCAGGAAATTTCCAGTAAAGGTAATTGTGAATAAAGAAATTATGAGAGTATATTCTGGTACATACAGAAATTATTTCCAATATTAACAGGTATCCCATTTAATCATGCATTAATTTTTTCTTAATGTTTCTTCTAACTTTGGGCGAAAGGCAATCATTTATCTTTCTTTTAACACTGACTTCTTTTTTCAATATCAGGCCATCGCACCAGAAGAACTAAAAAACAGATGTTCTCACCCTTGACCAGTCTGCCAATCAAGATGTAATGGGACTTTTCTGAAATTAAAAAAGATGACCAAAAGCTCTTTGCAATAAAAAGAATGATTTCCAGACCCAATAAAGCTGAAATGGTTCCAGAGAGAAAACATAGTCTGCCAAGTTTGTCAGAAACTCTGGGGATGAAAATCATAATTAAACTTGTAACCACACTATTCATTCAATGTATACATGCATTATCTTATTTAACTTTGGCTCCAATGCTTGAAAGTCAGTGTTATTCACGAGTAACAAGAGAACAGTGAGACTACAATATGAGGGTAATCTCGAGGCAGAAATCTACCTTTATGCCCTGACTTTCCTCATGCCCAACTGCATGATGTAAGTATTTCTCTTCTTCAAAGGTCTTCTGTGGGCATTAAGTGTGGTGATGTTAACACATTGAATACTCTCAATTGCCAAAGGATAGAAATTTGAATTCTTTACTGCTGCCTAAATCAGCTCTCTTGGCCTTAGTCCCCTCTACCTCAGTATCATTCTACATGTGCCATTTGCTTTATTGGCACTAACTGAATTTCTTCAATCCAGTCAGTAGAACAAGCATCACTCTCCCTCTCTTTCTCTCTCTTTCTCTCTCTTCTCTCTCTCTCTCTCTCTCTCTCTCTCTCTCTCTCTCTCTCTCTCTCTCTCTCTCTCTCTCTTTCTCAGCAATATATGGTTTCCACATCTTGGCCTCTACATAATCCATGGATCCGTGGAGTACATGATCTTATCACTGCCTCCACACCTGTATATTTAATAATATGCATAACAAAGTAGCATAGCACTACAGTGCATGTCCTAATGTTAGATAACTGGGTTGCTCTGCTATGTTGGAATAAACCTGTTGGTGTAAACTTGTTGACTTTCATCTAACTGTCCTGGGTAACTTTACTGGGATCATTTGTGCCAGGTACATTGTATTGTAATGATCAGTTAAATAACTTGAGTTTCATTTAATACAAATCCTGAGAGAGGGACGATCCTTACTTCCTAGACCAGCATGTCTGGCCAAAGTGTACATAAAGATGCCAACTCTCTCAACCAGCTGTCTGTATCTTATTTCAGGGCCTAATCCCACCCATCATGGGCCGGGCCTTCCCCATCAGCTAGAAATCCCCTGCAGGTTTGCTCTGGGCTTAACTCAACAACTAATTCTCTACAATTGTGCCCAGAGCTCAAACCCTCAACTATCAAGTTGACATTATGATAATATCATTTCCCCCCTCCTCCTCTTCTCCTCTTCTCTCCCTTTCCCTTTTCTGTCTCCACATCTGGCTCTTTTTTCTCCTATCCCTCCCTCTCTTTTCTTTTTTTCTTTCTTTCTTTCTTCCTTTCTTTCTTTCTTCTTTCTTTCTCTCTCCTTCCTTCCTTCCTGCCTGCCTTCCTTTCTTCTTCTTCTTTTCTTTTTTTTCCCCTTCTTTCTCTTTCTTCTTTCTTTCTTCCTTCTTTCTTTCCTTTCTTTTCTTTCTTTCTTTCTTTCTTCTTTCTTTCTCTTTCTTTCTTTTTCTTTCTTTCTCTCTGTCTCTCTGTCTCTCTGTCTCAAGTCTCACCATCACAGTGAACCTCCTATTTAATTAAAGTGTTTCCAGTCACAAATATCAAAATACCTGAGATGGACTTTTTTTCCATGAATTTGCCTCATGGCTACATGTTTTTCCAAGAAGAAAATTGGGACATAGATTGACACCTACTTAACAGAATATTACTTTGTGCCAAAAGTACTGCAATCAAGGAAAGTAGGGTCACAATGATTTTTAGTATAATTTGTTGTGGCTGTTTGATCAGTACAAGAAAACATTTTCTCTTAATTAGAAGTTCAACTTCCCCACGAATCTCTGAACCTTCTAACCTTTTAATGGCTTAGTCACCCAGTCCAGAAAAAGTCAGAATATAATTCATCTTTAATTCCTAGGGCCATGCACAAATCTATATTGAAATTAATAAAATAAATATATGTCAACCCAGCACTCGATAAGTTACAGCTATAAAACTTAGATACTGAAGCAGTTTAAGTCCTTGAATGTGGTTTTTGCAGGATAATCCTCTAATTTCTCAATTTTCCCAGCCAAATCATGTAGAACACAGAATTGCAGTCATAGAAATCTACCTTTCAATATTTAGGGTTATGGCAAATCATGCAATCCAATTGAAAGCTTCTCTCACTGTGGTTCAGTATGATTTTTTTTTGAGGTAGGGCCTCAGGAAGCAAACTTGTAAAGTAGCCAAGGATGACCTTAAACTTCTAATCCTCTTTCCTCCATTTCCAAAATGCTGAGATGATAGGTATAAGCCACCATATCCTGCTTTATGTGGATCTAACCCAGGGCTTTATTCATGCTAAGTAAGCTTTCTACTAACTGAACTGCATTCCCAGTGGGATATTTTAATATAGACATACAGTGCATACTAGTCAAATCTTTATGTAAATCAATATAAAGTTCAATTTCACTTAGCAAATACTAGCAAGACAACATAAAAATGCTTAACATGGTACAATATAAAGAGAAGATATGATGTTCTCTCTAAAGAAGTCAAAATCCTGCAGTTTTTTTTTAATATCTATCCTGGTTCTCCATGTATTTTCATTCTCCACTAGTTTGTTGTCTGGTCATTCTTCAATGTAGACAATGGAGGAACCCCTTCCCCTCTGGCCTCTGGTCTTGCCTCATTAGTAACCATCTTATATACCACTGCCCAAATGATTATTGGAAACAAATCTCACAGTTTCTCTAGTGCATGCACAATCATAAAAAATTGGTTTTCATTAACTGCAGATTAACCTCATGCTTCCCTCTACGATGTAACAAACTTTTTGATCTTCATGCTCTCCAATCCTCTTGTTAGTTCTCATTTCATTTTAAAATGAATAGTTTTCTCTGTTCAAAACTTTTTTGTCATCCCATGGCATGTATCAATACCATAACCTTTATTTATTTTGGCCCTTCTGCTTGCCATCTCCCTCATCATCTTCCTCACTTCTCTATTCTCTATAAAATGCCTACTTTGGCTCACAGTGACTCTTCTCTTAAGTCTCCTTTGTTCTGGTAATAACAATCACTGCCTTTGTTGTGCACATAGTGTAAATAACTTACTTTTTCTTCCACTGTTCTTCCACTGAATTATTTATGGGTCATTTTTTCGTTAAGGCAAACTTATCTCACCTTTATTCCTTTAAATATCCTGTTGTTAAAAGGGTTCTTCCTGTCATCTTTTTTCCTTTCACATTTTATTTTTTCTCTAATCATACAAGCTCAATAAGTACCCCTATCCTCTCCCTCCTCCTTTCCCTCCCCAGTCATCCCCCTTGCACTCTCCCCCTCCACCCTTCTCTCACCCCTCTCTTTCCCTCTCCCAGTGCATCTCCCTTATTTCCTCCCATCCCCGGAAGCATCCTTTGTGTGAATGCCAAACCTCTCTCTGAGTCCTCCACCCTAGTAAGGGTTCGGGACTCAGTGGCATAGCCCAGAGCCCCTTTTTGGGTTCCCCATTAGTATGGGAACTCATTATTATCACTGGTTAATCCGTTGCCACTAAGGATCCTGCTGCCTGGAGCTTTACAAGTGATTGCTTCTATTCTCATGCCCTACTCACTTATAAATAAGATTTCATTCATTTTTTCTGTCTTTGGTATGGAATATGTAAACAAAACTGTTGTTTTATTGATATATGAGTGGATAATTCAATTTATTTTTGGAATCTTGAGGTGCATTTGGGTAATCATCTTATCTGTTACCATTCAAATGCCAAAAAAATCCATATGACCAATAAGAAAAATGAAGCTTCAATGAAAGGAAGGTCATCCAGCCATGTTCAAAAAAGATATGAGAAACCAGATTTTAAAAAGTAGCCCAACTTCATATATGTAGAAAGAGCTAGGAGCTGTGTTCAAGAAGCAAAGAAAGAGTAATAGCAGAGATGTAAAGGGGAAGTATAAAAGGTATTTTGAGGATAAAAATGTTGGTTTTTGTCACCTTGGACTTTCTGTGGAAAACCAGTGGTATACAATGGGAAGATAAATTAGAATCACATTTGTGTCTTGAGCTTTTACAAAATGGAAATTATACATACATTTGCATGAATAAGCCACCCCGTGATCAATTTCAATTCAAGTTTTCTACTTTGTTCCTTCTTTTATGCTGTATTTTTTCATAATGACTATGCATAGAAACCAAGAAGGTCTCTACATTATAGCCTCTGGAGTTTAATGAGAATGGAAGAAATTGATAACATTATTCCTTTCTCATTAAGATCCTTTACTTGTAAGGGATTAATGTGGGGGGAAGCCATTTGGTATTCCTCTCGGACTGTTAGCCACCAAATGAGATATCAGCCTACTAATGTCTTTTACACTCTCCCTCAGATAGCCTGCACATTTCTGACCTTTCAAAGTTTGGCAACATAATTGGTTGGCAATGCTTTCTCTTCCCCCAGGGTTCGTGAAACTCTCAAAGACAAGTAAGAGACAGAGAAAGTTAAATATTTGCCAAAAAAGAAAAAGACAATCACACACACACACACACACACACACACACACACACACACACACAGGAATGAATCATAGTAGGAATGAAAAATAATCCATCACTACCACTGGAAAACCAAGTATTGTGTCCTAACTAGCTCATTTGTAACTTCATGGATATATGATCCATGTGTCATTTGATTTTTATGCATTCATAAATGATTTTTTCAATAAAATGTTAATTCTCGAAATTAGAATAGGTAATTTAGGGACATGACATGTCCTGATTATTGTTTCCATGATGTCAACTGTAATGCCTTCCTTTTTCAAAAATTTTCAATGATTTTTATAAATTTTATGTGCTTCAGTAAGCATATACAACACAGCTCCTTTGTTGAGTTAGTACTATTCTTTTCTAACATGTAAGGAATTCTTCAATTTTTTTCCGTTGATGTTCACAGTTGTGTTAATTTTTGTGAGATTATGTTATAAAGAATAAGTACTACTTTACACGATTGTACATGCAGAAAAATGAAGTGGCAGAAGCTTCCTTTGATTCTAGGAAAGAAGGAAATCCTGTGATTGAAGCAAACAAGTGTAATTCGATCATGCGATGCCATATGTAACCAAGCGCACCCATTGAGGGCTGTGGTGAATCATCTTCAATCTCTGGAGACTGCACTTCACAAAGGGAAAGGAAGGAGAGGAGCATGATAGGAAAATGCAGCTCACCAACCATAAGTCAGGGTCCAGTCCAGCGTAGAGCCTGTGACTCCTCAACTGCAGATGAATGAGAGACAGGTGCCATTGGAGAGGAAGTGTAATGCTTGTTTTCTCTTCAATGGTTTCTGTGTGCCTGGAAAACATTAGACGGATGGTAATAGTGAAATGACATGGTACCTGTTTTGAAAAAAAATTATTAAAATTTTTAGATTGTTTAATTAAAGTATCTATCTTACAAAACAGTCTAATAGCATGGTATGCATGATCCAGCAGCACAGCCAAGTAAATAGAGCATGAATTGCTAACCTTATTTTTAGAAGTGCTGATACTCAGAGGACTTAAAAGACTTGGTTAATATAAGCGATAACAAGTGATTCAGCCTGGAGGTTTTATTCGGAAGCCTTTTCTGATTTGTAACAATATATTAGGCAACTGGAAATTACTGCTTAGCTCTAGAGAGAATGTTACACTCTTTTTTTCATTCTTTTAAAAAGAGGAAGTTTTGCCTTTGAGCAAACAGAATCCATAAGCTCTGCAGCATCAGTTAGCAAAACCAAGCAGGTGTCATTAAAAAGGAGAGAGCTACTTATTAGAAGTTGTGGACTAATCATGCAGTACAATTGTTGGATAATGAGTCCCTCCACAGAACCCTTACAGGAAGCTCAAAGGCATGGCAGTAGACCTCAGGTAGTAGCTAAAATAAACTTTTCCTTTTTAAGATTGAAATCAGATCTCCTGCACATATAGGAAATAGGATATATAGAAGTTGGATTCCAAAGAACATTTCCTGAACTTGAAACTTACTCCATCATTTATTGGGGTATATATCTTAACATCTTTGCACCTACCTCCACTTTTTAACAGTAAAATAAGAAATATAATAGGGAGGCTTACCTAGCATTGTCCGAAGGATGAAATACATCTATACACATGAAGCACTTGGGACAGAACCTGACATGGACAACTTGTTAATATTTTATTATATATTTATCAATGTCTATCATCTATCATTTATATATTGTCTATTTTCTATCTGTCATCTATCATCCATTATCTACCTACTGTCTACCTATTTATACATGTATCTATTACTTATCTATCATCTATGAGCTATCTTCTATCATATATTTAGTACCTATCATCTACCATTTATTTATTATTATTATATCTCTCTATCATCTGTCACCTCTCTATAGCTATCCGTTGATTTAACTAACTAGCTTCTGTCTGTGTTCATCTGTCTGTCATCTCTTCAGTTTCCATCCCTTTATCCTCATTGACTACGAGCATTCAAACCACTGCAGTTATTCTGCAGGGCAATGTTAGGAGCATCAGCCTGAGGCATCACCCCACCCTCATTCTCATCAACACATGCAGGATTCTACTGTATTATAATAATAATTCTTTGGCTCATGCACAGTGATATCTGCAAAACTATTCATTATCACTTTGCAAAGATTGGTAAGCCATTGAAAAAACTATAAATATTAATCATGTGATAAAAGCGCAGTCATGGGCACTTAACATGTGAGTTCTGACATGCTAAAATCCATTCGTGCTGCTTTCCCTGCTAGAGGTTTTTCAGACTTTAGTTTGAAGTATGAGATCATCACAGCAATGCCTTCCTATGTGACCAACACACAATTCATTCCACCAATATGAGACTATAAGAATTGAAATGATTTTAATTCCAGTGAATTGGACGTTAAGTTTTTGGACTTCCCTGAACTTCAATCTCTGACCAAGTCACAAATTCTGTGGCCAATGTCCTGATTCAGTGAGCCTGGCTACTGCATGGACCAAACTGTTAACAGCATTGCTATGGGAAACAGGATTGATTACAGCAGACCTTAGGGAGTCTTTAGTCTTTCAGCATATGTAGTTCTAGAACTTTCTTTCCTTTTTGTTTTCACAAAGCACATGGCCTGAAAAGAAAATCAATGTGGCTCATTCTTATCTACTGTAAAGAGCTCTTTACAGAGCTCTTTGTGGACTACCTCTCAGGTCTTGATCCAAATAAAATGGCCATTACATTTTATATAAATATTCATTAGTGTGCAACACAGATAGGCATTCACTCCCTACACAAAATTAAATGCAAAAATGAAGTTAAAGTTGTGCAACTGAGATTAAACATGGAAGCTGGAGCCTCGGTCTTGGTCTAACAGGTGACAAGCATTGGACTGCACCATCCAGATTGGCTTTAAGGACAGAGCTGCACAGCAGCTGTGAGGAGCACAGTCAGTGGCAAGCTGCAGATGTCACCGTCTCTATAATCTGACACAGCTACAGTCTTCAGGGTCCAAATCATGCTTTTCCTAGAGCATTCTGCATCTGGCACGTAAAGGCAGAGAAGGCAGACCAATCGTTTCACTATCAGCTTCAGCTGAGGTGACTTCTGCTAGTCAGCACCTGCTCCTCGCCATGATGGCTGGACCATTACTATGGCGTATCTTCTGTCCAGTCCTGTCTGTTCCTGTTTCTTTCATAGATATTTGTCTCAAACTTTAAATTATGTGCCACCACAGCATTTTGTCTGGAACACACTAGAAAATGCAGACTATGCATCTGTGTTTCTATGTCCATGATACTCATGCCAGGAAGGGACATTCCTGTCCCTATACAACACAAAATCAAAAACATCAAGTTTATATTTATTCATCAACTGGAGACATGCAACAAACTGAAAGCAACCTGTGTGCTTAAGAATAAGTTTCTTTTGTTTTTCTATCACTCAATAATTTATGCAGCTGCACACAGCAATTAAAAGGCTGACTCCTCTTCCCATTATGCAGATGAGAACATCTGTGGGAACTGAAAAGTATGCAACGTATTAACAATGTGGGTACAGACGTCGCATTAAACAACTAACAATTATTTCATAAAACACCACATACAACATAGATGATAATTCAGAGACATGCTTCACAGAATTATTCAAGACTCTTTAAGAAAGGTTTGTTCAAAGCTGGCAATTATTTTATTAACAATGACAACACAATCACAGTCTGCATGAGTAGATTTGTGACAGGAAGCCTATGCAAGTACCAGAGTCTATGTTGTAAAAGACTTTACAAAATCCTGTTTTCTTAACAAAACTTTTCCTCTGCAGTTATTCATTCTTCATTTGTTCATAAAACACCTGTATGTTACCCACTTTATTTTCCAAAGTAGAAAATGCTTGGGCTTTGTAAGTTTATGCATGAGTGTGTGTGTGTGTGTGTGTGTGTGTGTGTGTGTGTGTGTGTGCGCGCGCATCTGTGTATGTCAACATCCAGTGTGGTCCACAGTTGCTTTCAAGACATCCTTATTGTGTTTGTAATACAGGATTTGGTCCTGAACTGGAAGATCACTGATTCAGCTAAGCTCACTGACCAGAGAGCCCCAGGAATCTGCTCGTCTCTGCCTCCCAAGTACTGGGATTACAGATGAGGCTGCAAATAGCATTTTACATGGCAACTGGGGATCTGAGCTCAAGTATTCTCATGCTCATATAGCACTTTATTGACAGAATCATCTCTTTCAACCTTTGAGATACAGAGAAAAATATCCCTGCCCTTGAGGAGAGCTTGGAAACAAATACAAGCTGAGGAGTATGTTATTGCACACGCAGAGTTTTCCATATAACTCTGTGCTGTGGAGGAGATGTGAAGAGTTGCTGCTGTCCTGCAAACTTTAGGCCATATTTTTCCTCAACTTTCCCAATTGTCCTTATTTTGGCTGTTTTCGAATACCATTTTCTCTCTCTACAGATAGATAGATAGATATAGATAGATAGATAGATAGATAGATAGATAGAGAGAGAGAGAGATAGATAGAGAGATAGAGAGATAGATAGATAGATGTGATATAGATGTATATACATATACATATATAAACAGTATATATACATATATACTATACTATATGATGTAATTGCATGATTAGTGGGAACCTGAAATGTATTTATACTAATAATGTTTTAATTATAATCCTAGAGAAAAGAGAAGAGAAAATATTTTTTTTAAAAATCTACCATCTAACCAGCAAATTCAATTCTGGAGATTTATCCAAAATTTTTAAAATCAGGATCTTGAAGAAATATTTTCTCACTTATGTCATGTCATTTGATCCTTAACACTCACTAGTATTTGAAATTATCTTGCAGACAGTATGGCAGTAGCTTGCTTATATTTCCAGCCCCTGTGGGGAGAAGGCAGGCTAGCTTTGGCTGCATGGGAATTCATGGTCAGTTTTGGCTACATAGGACTATCTGGAAAAAGTTAGATTACTGACATTAATTTTTTTAATTTGTATCATCTCCACCAGAATGTAAGTATATCCTCTTTACCATTATATCCATGACTACTAAAATAATGACTGCTACTCGATAGAAATCAAATAATCTTTGAAGGATCAAACAAAGGAACAAGGCAGGTCCAAATATGGTCACTTCCTAGACTTCCAGAGAAGATAATTGGAAATAATTGGAGTTGATGGCAGTTGGCTTGGTTCAGGGGAGATTCCATTCATTTTTCTACCAAGCCACCTAACTCTCAAATCTTTATATTACAGATTCAATTTATTCAGAATATAATTTTAAATAACTCTGTTGCCAAAGTGTACAGCAAGTACATGAAATTAACTCAACCGCTGTCACTGTATTGCACACAACTTAGATGGAGAGACTATTACAAATGGTAATTAGATTCCAGAAATGATTATGTAATTATAGATGTGATAAATGCTAAGGACAGCAATGTCTAGATAACAAGAAAAGACTTCAACTGAGTAGACCACGCCTGTGCTAAGAAGAAGCAAGGCTGGAGAGACAAGAGGAAAGGGCTCAAAGAAACCAATATAACTCAAATCTGCCAAGACATAAAGGACGGATGTGAGACAGATAAGGCGGCCAGCACAGATGCAGCCAGTTTATATACAGCCTGTCTACAAGCTATATAAATATAATTTGAGAGAGCAGTGACCTTAAGCTTTGCTTAACACCACATAACATTGGACCTGCCAAGCGTCAGAAACAACAGACTAAAATGCAGACTGAGCCTGAGAAATATTAGTTACTTTCTAAATATAATGAACTCGAGCAACACAGGATTACTTTTAGAAAATTTCAAGGCCTGGGGGAAAAGTCTCACTAAATAAAAGTTAAAATTATCCTTGATCGTACTTACTATAGCTAAGAAACATCAAGACTTTGATTCACCCATTACAAGTGCTTTCTATTCCATGCACATATACATAATATCCTTTAATAGGACTCAGTACAGGAACACCAATGTTCTTATGCGCACCTCTAAAAAAATAGTAAGATTAATGATTGTAGGAGTCCTGTAAGCAAATATTTTTGAGAAACATGCATAGAAAATATTTAGAATATGCTTTTAATTGCTGAGAGCATTCTTAAAATGTAGAACATAAAATCATTAGTTTCCACACCATTCTCATAAAGTCAGGCTTTTTACAGGAAGGCTTTGATTTAAAAACAAGAAAAGATATTTTTTCCTCCTTCCTAATATATGGCCAGAAAGTTATTAGAATATTATGAAGTCTTACTATAAATAATTAAGTGTAACTGCCAAAGCCCCTGGTAAAATACATGAACTAAATATATTTATGGGATGCAGTACCTAGGCTGATTATCACACCCTATTCCCTTACCTAATCAAGACTAGTTTGAAATTCAAAACAAATGTCACCATCCTCAGAGCAAAGAGAGATTAGTGAGTATGCAAAGTCTATGATAGTGAGTATGCATACTCTTTAATTCTCACTTTAAAGAAAGTCAGGTTAAGCATTCCCCAAACCACAGTCATCTCAAAACTGACCACTTTAAAAGTCAAAACTAGAATGTTCCTGATAATGTTAGATATTCAGTTATGTAAAAGTGTGCCTGTCTGTAAAAGCATAGTACATGACTGGAAACTTGTTTCTTTTTTTTTTAAATTAACAGTAGCATCTCTCTATTAGGCAAAGATAGATGGTTAATGGCCACCATTTTTTACTCATCCACATTGGCCTCATACATTTTTGTGTAATCTCCCATGGATCTGCTAGCCCATTTAGGTGCTTTGTGCCACTCCTTGACTCTGGTTCAGCCACATAAATGTGAAATAAAGCAAGCAGAGGCTTGTGTATCTGAGATACTTCAGTTGTTTCTCTGTGGTTGCATGAATACATGTTTGAGCTTGCTTGCTGGAGCACAACTGAGTCCAAATCATCACAGCCAAAACTATCTGACATCAGCCAATAATGATATGATGCCCAGGTGGGCAAGTAAACCCAGTCAGACTCAGAACTGTCATAGCACTCACACAGTTCACACGGCCAATCCACAGATTTGTGGCCAGAACAAAATGATTTAATTGTTTTAAGCCACAGAGTTTGGAGTAGATTAGTTGCACAGTATTATTGAGGTGACTGATTAAAATTCATAAAACCATATTCTAAAGTAGCAAATGAGTGACATTACTATTCCTTTGTAAAGAAGCTACAATGTATTAGAAACAAATTTGGGTGGGCCCGTTGACATATATGTGTATTATCACAGAAAGTGTATGATAAACCGGAAGGATCAAGAACATGAGGCCAACCTGGCCCCACATTGAGTTGCTGTCTCAAAAAAAAATTGATGTTTTCCACTTCCATCATAGTAACATAGGAGAATAGACAGACAGACAGATAGACAGATAGACAGATAGACAGACAGACAGACAGACAGATAGATGATAGATAGATAGATAGATAGATAGATAGATAGATAGATAGATAGATGACAGACATGTATATAATATATATATGATATTATTTCTAATCATTTATGCTCTTTCTTAACTCAAAGTAATACTTGTAGCCCAAAAGAAAGTTATATTTACCCAAATGTATATAACAAAATCATGTTCAGACCATACCTAACATTCTTTAAATGTAGATATTGGAAATATCATGACAACACCATTTTGTTGTTACATTTATGGGAAAAATAAAGAACCTGAGCAAAGTCAGCACAGTGAGGCACACAGGTGAAGGTTCTGAGCAGCAGACGTCATTATTTGAGTTGCTCATCACTTCTACTTCTCAGCACAGAGGAAGACAGGTGAAAGTCAGCACAGCAGTGACTTCAAATTCTATTAGAGTTAATAACATGCAAATCCTGATGGAGTAAATGGAGTCAGATTGAATAAAGTTTTCAGCAATATCTGGAAAAAAAAACAAGAGTGCTAACTAATTAGTATTAAATTATAAGTCAAATTTCATGTTGTGATGAATCTCTTAGAAGTAAGTAAAGCATTTATAATAAAGAAATCAACAAAGAAAATATGGAATTAAAACTAATGTATAAACATAAATATAAATATAAAGAACATAAATATAAAGAAAAAACTTACAGTGGATTGAAAAATGGGAAAACACATGCCACACATTAACAAAATTGTAAATATTCTCATATCTGTTACATAAATCAAAAAGTTGTCAATCAAAAAGCAAAAAATGACCCAGATTTTTCAAACTGTCCTTTCATATAAAGATAAGAAAAATAAAAAGATATGGAAATATCTGAAACCAAAGGGTAGCCGTGTTAGTCTCACCTTCCTGTTGAACAAATACGATTCTGGTTATAATGCATAGTCCTGATGGGTAGGTAAGTTCATCAGGAGGAGAAGGAACTGGCCACAACATATCAACAGAAAGAGCTGAGATGGACACAAACTCCTCCCCATGTTTGTACACCTAGACATGACAACATATGCCAAGATATGGAACCAGATCTCTCTATTTTATCCGCCAGCCTAGGGAGTGGTAGACCTATTATGGGTTGGATCCTTTCTGTCAATTAGATAATATCTCACAGGCTTATTCATGGCTTGTAGTGACTGATCTTCTCAAATGTGTCTAAAGGCTCAGTCCTCAAAGAACAAATTGATACAAGTAAGTGAAAAGGGATCAACCCACAAAGAAAGCACACACTTTATTAAACAGCACATGGAATAAATAGCAGAATATTAGATTTAACATATATAAATAAAATTAAGAGAAATAATAAAGACAGAAGAAACCTTTAATATAAATCAGTATGAACACCAACCAAACAAATCGCAATGTTGGGGGAGAATATGCTACAGTAGAATTAAAGGCTTTATGAATGGCAGGCAGGGCAGTCTACCACTAAGCAGCACATCAAGGCCCTAACAGAAATTCTGGAATCTGGGTCTCTGAACTCAGGTACTCTTGCTTCAGAGGCAAAGGCCTTAACCCATGTGCCATCTTCTCAGCCTCAAAAGAGCAAGTCTTGAAGAATTCAGATCAATCAATTCCCAGAAGCAAATATGAAAATTAGAAACTTAAATATAAAGAAAACCTTAAACATAGAAATTAGAAAATGAAGATTCAAAAAATCAATCATTTAAATGAGTATATCAAACTCTAATGAAAAACCAGCAGTGAAACCTAAAGACTTAAAACCAAGATTTAGTGAATGTAAGACCACATGGTAATTAAAAATGTATTTATTTCTTTTCTCTTTGTTGTGACCAAATCCCTGACAAGCAACTGTTTCAGGAAAGAAGAGTTTGTCTTACTCAGTTTGGGGAGTACTGTCCATCAGTGGAAAGCATGATAAAGGTAATAGGAGCCATGGCAACAGGAGAGTAAGGGGTCCATTGCATCCTATCAGTAGTCAGGAGATAGACTGGTTTGTGAAAGGTAGTTGGGGAAAGTGACTTAGAGAAACCTGAGAATTCTGTCCAGTAATAATATAGAAAACCTGAATGTCAACAGAAGGGTGGACAGCAAAGACTGTTTTCAGGAGGTTTTAGAGGGGAACAAGGACTCCACTGGGAGCCAACCTAGAGGCCATTCATGTAATATTCTGGCAAGGAATCTAGCTGGATTCTGCCCATGTCCTAAATACTTCAGTGAAACTAAATTCAACACTAATGGATCTTGGCAAAGGAAATTTCAACGTACCATAATATTTGAGCTGTGACATGATCAGTGCTCAATATATTTATTGAAGTGTGTGAAGAGAATTCAAAAAAATTGTAGAAATGGGCAGTTTGGTAAAGAAGGGAAGCTGTAGTTGAGATTCTTCATATCTCAGTGGATCCTGAGCAGAGAGAGGAGCTGGGTTTCAGTTTTCTTTCTCCTTTTTCTCTTTTTATTCAGCCTGGCACAGTGGTCCAAGGATAGTGGCACCCACATTCAAGCAGGCCCTTTCCTCCTCAGTTAAACTTCTCCAGAAACTCAAATGTAGTGCCAAACATATGTCCCCTATGTGATCAAAATGAGATGAGAAAGACAGATAGACAAAATCATGGAGTATGTCTCATTGGGAAAAGGCACTTGCTGCTAAGCTTAGCAACCTGAGTTTGATCTCCACAACCCATACAGTAGAAGGAGAGAGGTGATTTTTTCAAGTTATCCTCTGACCTCTGCATTTGTGCCATGGTAGGTGCACAACATTCCACATACAAGATAAATAAATGTGAAAAATAATTTTACAAAGATAATCAGCATAAACAGGTATGGTTTTGCATGAAAATTGAAATTACTGACTTTTAGGAGAACTGATGGAGCAAAAGAGAAAAGCACAAATTCTCAAATCAAAAATGAAAATTGGCTTACAATTACTTCAGATGTACCCAAATAATAGAGGTGTGGTACAATCTAATTCAAAGTATGATGTGGTGGCATAGTCAATATTTTAATAATAACAGCTTTGAAGAAAACAATATAAGCAGAAAGTTTCCTCTGACTTTTCTCTTCCCCTGTAGAGGGTCATAAAATCTAGAAGGATTTTCTGACTTCCAATAAAAAACAAGGGAGGAAGCTATGATGTCAATAACCTTCCTTAAAAGAGAAGACATCTTACCTTTGATACTGAGGAACAACAAGGAGCTGGGTAGCCAGGGCACTCTAAGATTTCTGTCTAAACCATCAGATACCATTTCTTGTCCTTGTACATTGATGCATGACACCATCCTTTATAAATCCAGGATTATATCATAATATACATGTACATATACATATAACCATTTGTGCAGAACTTTATTCTTTATCAAAGCTTCTATGTAATGTAAAACTCAAATATAAGTAGACAGAGAGATGGCAGATAATAAATACATGTCATGGTTTGAATGTGGAGTTGTCCCCTACAGGCTCATGTATTTGAATCCTGAGTTATGCTAATGTTTGGAAATGTCTTGGCAATATTAGGAGATGGAACCCTGTTAGAGGGAAGTGCATCTCAGGGGCACGGTCTTGAGGTTGGATAGCCCTGCCGTATTTCCACTAAGCAGTCTACCCTCGCAGTTGCCTCATGCTCCTACCTCCAAGATGATGGCTGTGACCTGAGCTTCCTCTAGCTTCTGCCTCTGAGCCATGGCTTTTCCACTATATTGGATTACATCCCCTTTGGAACCATAAGCCAAATAAATCTACCTTCCTCTCTTAAATTGTATGTGTTCATTGTTATACAGCAACAGAAAGATAACTGTATCAATAAACATAAATAAATAAAATATTAAGGGTGTTATGTACTATTCAGTCTTAAAAGAAATACACTATTTTATTAGGGGTTTCCTACTCCCAGTTCCCCTAATAACATTAGAATGGAGCCTCAAGTTAACCCCATTTGATTTGTCATTCACCTGGCCAGGATCACACCCTTCAAGAAATTTAGTACATCTAGATCTATGTCAAAGAAATGCGAGGAGATTGCATTCTTTTTTATTTTTTCACTTTATTTTTTAATGTTGCATACAGAAATAGAGTGAATTCATAATATGTTCACTCCTTAAAAATCCCATGCCCCTCCCTTATAACCCTTCATCTTCTCTGCTGGGCTCTTTCTTATTTTCAAACCTTTTCACTTGTCAGTACACTGTGTTTTCATATAGTCTGTCTTCGATGACATATGCCTGACATGATTCATGTTCCAGCAAGTATTGTAGGTCAGTAGGCATATCATTGAGGAAAGCACCTTCCTTTTCTTCCCAATCAGCATTAGCCCTCATCAGTCACTCAGGGAGGTGTGGAGCTTCTTGAGATCTTTCTGATTTCATGGTGAGATGTTGATAAGACAGCTCTCTGGCAATTCTTGTGTAAGTACACGCATCTGCATGAGATCTTTTATATCATGTCTAAGTCATATCCAGGAGATAATGTCTCCACCACTTTCCCACTTCAGCTCTTGCAATCTCACAGCCCAGAAAGCTCATTCTTGCTCACAGAAGTCACTTCTCTCTGTTCCTCTCTCTTTCACTCAGCAGCCTTGGGATAATTCAGAACATGAAGGGTCTCATCATTTAAGCCACATGAGCAAGAACTGTTTCTCTGTCTTCTATATTTTTGTCTAAATGTCTAAAAGCTGAACAAGTTCTCCCTAATATCCAGGACTGTGCTATTTCTCCAATGATTCTAACTTCTCCATGTCCTGCTTGCAGTCTCTTATCTTGCCTTTTCTTGGAAGGTGCTTGGAATCTCAGCTTGTATAAACAGAGTTCCCACTTCCATTTTATTCTGTCATAAAATAAATGTAAGTACTCACAACTCTTTTCCTATTTACTCTTTTATTGTTTATGGAAAAAAACAACCCTTCCTCCCAAAAAGTCGTAGATTAGTGTCAATTTGAGACAATGGAATGAACCTGAAGGACAGGATATGGTGCTATGAGGTAATCCAGACCCAGAAAGAAAAGTGCTGGATTAATTTACAGGTGGAAGAGAAAAGCAAAAATACACAGAGTTAAACAGTGGCCACCAGGATGGGGGACAATAAGAAGACAAAGAGATATAGATAAAAGTCTATACAAACTCAGAGTCATATAGGATGCACGAGCTCAGAGATCTAATATACAACCTAAGTTATTAATACTTCACACTGAAAATTTGATAAGAACATGGATTTTTAAGTGTTTACAGTCTATGCACACAGAAAGGTAACTGGAAAGTGATGGATATGCAAATTTTCTTAAATTGAGTAATGACTTCACTGGGTATATGTTTAGCCTAACAGCATGTGGTGCAACTGAAATACATGCAACAAAAAAGAAAGTTTAAAAAAAATGTCAGAATCAATGAATTGTGTCCCTGTAAGGAGAACCTTGCCATTCTGTTGTTCAAAAATGCTTGAAATCAGCTCCCCTGCTTTGGGTGTTTTGTACTACCTGCTATTCAGCAGAGACATCCATCGCCTCAGGAAGAATTAGGCTTGTTAGAGGTGGAAAGCGCAGGGAAAGAAAGTGTCAGTGCTCAGCATTTGACTTCCAAAATAGTCACTTGAAGCCTGTTTCAAAGACAATGCTCTTGAAAGCCTGAGCATTTAAGTGAGAACTGAAATGGTAAAGGGGACAGAAAAAAAAACTGGAAAAGGGTTTTGTGTCAAAAAAAAAATGAAAACCCTCAAGAAGCAGAGCATAAATTCATTCACAAGGAAGAGATCAGAAGAAACATAGAAGAAAAGCTACATAATGCCACCCAAGAAAGAAAATCAAGGCTGTTCTGTCCAGGAGGGAAGAGAAACAGAGGGCACTGGGATTGGACAGAGCCAGAGAAGACCACACAGTGACCACCTGCTCTCCAGCAGATTCACCACAAGGAAGTCAAATCACCCCCCATGCCCCCCAACCAGGGAAACCACTGTCTTCTCAGCACCCACATAGTGACCAGATAAACACTAGTTCCCTGTCTCTTCATAAAGCACGAGAGCGTCTAGTCTGCAGTGGCCCAAACATCACACATCAATTCCCTGCAGCCAACAGAAAATTCCCTGCACTCATTAACGTTCTCCTCCCTGCTTCAGAGGATTTGAACATGCTAAAACAAGCGTACAGAGCCTGTGAGATGGTTCAGCAGGTAAAAGCACTTGCCACACAAGTATGAGTTCAATCCCTGAAGACTCCAAATAACCAGATACAGCAGCTGATAGCTGTAACCCCAGCAGTTCTGCAAACAGATGAGAGGAAGACGCAGGAGAATCTCCTAAGAAATTCTACAGCCATGTGGTCTAGAGTATGCAGAGCTACAGAAACAAGAGAGACTCTGTCTCAACAAGGTGGAAGGAGAGGATACACTACCTGACTTAGCCTGTCAGCTTCAGGCACCAGCCATGTCTCCTCTACTATGAAAGTCTGTTTCCCCTCTGGAACTGTAAGTTGAATAAATCGCCCTTTCTTCCTAAAAAAAAAAAAAAAAAAATCCAATGCTTCAAGAGTAGCAGGCTCCTGCTGCTGCTCCTCCACCCCCTCCAAAGAGTAGCTTTTGAGCTTTCATTGCTGCTTTCTCTAAGAAAGATTCTGTTGCTTAAAAACTTTTTGCCTTTGAATCCTGTTTAGACCTGGCCTGAGATTCTGAGTCATACACACACACACACACACACACACACACACACACAAGTAGAACTTACACATACCACATGCTCACATAATAATAAATATAGTGCATATTTAAAACACTGAAGTGCATACTTAATAGCAGCATACTTAATAGCAGCAGACCGGTGAGGGAGCTCTGCAGGTAAGGAGCCTACTCCCAACCCCAGTGCCATGGTTTGAAATGAGTTGAACCCATAGGCTCATGTGTTTGACTCCCTAGCTGTTGCCAGTGTTTGGGAAGGTCCTGGCACTTTCAAGAGGAGGAACTGTGCTTGTAGAAGGCAGCTACAGGGGATGGTCTTTGAGGTTGGTTACCCCCGCCCTGATTGAGTGAGTGAGTCTGCTCTTGAGCCTGCAGCAGCCTCAGCCTCCAGGATGTCTGCAGTAATTTAACCCACCTCTAGATTCTGCCAGCCAGCCTTGCCTTTTCCACACAGTGGACTATGTATCTCCTCTGGAATCCTAACCTGAATAAATCTCCCTTTTTCCTTTAAGTTGCTTGACTTTAGATGTTTTCTCACAGCAACAGATAAAAGTAACCAGTGCAGCCAGTGATCTGAGTTCTATGTCCAGAAGCCCCCATGTAGGTAGGGAAAGAGAACCGATTTCCAAAAAGTAGTCTTCTGACCTCCACCCATGTACTATGAGGTGCAGACACATGCTGCCTTCTTCCTTCCCATGGCCCCTACATATATATACATACATATATACACACACACACATATATATATATGTATGTGTATATATATGGGAGTATGTGTGTAGGGTCCAGCACCTATAATTTGTTAGACAGATCTGTGTCAGTTTGATGTTCTTCTCTTTGAATCAGAGCAGGGTGAGATCAGTCCACAGCACACTTGGTTTTGAAAGTCTAATTCCTGGAGGTTTCCAACTGAAATATGGTTTATACAAAACTAATGTAAAATCACTAATGGAAAGAATATGACCCTCCCCAACCTCCACCAGAACTAAGTGCAGCACCTGCTGCAGCTCCCTGCCCCCTTTGGCCCCTCTTATACCTGCAGGCATAAAGATCCCAGTACACTTTCCCACTGACCTTCATCTGGCCCCCTGCCCTGATACAGAGGGCCAGATAAGTGACTTCCTGGTTGTACATGCAGGCACAGAACTCAGCACTTTTTGGCTGGTTGCACAAGCCCCCTCGCTATCCACACCCTATAAAAGGCAGCTAAAGCCGAAAGATGCTGCTGTTCTCTCTCCTGCTATGAGAGGCAGCTATATTTTCTCTCTCTTAATAAACATCTCTTGGGTGAGCTGGGCTCCTGGTCTCACTTCCAGTGGTTGAGGTTGCCATAAAGGGGCACTCCTCATTAAGGAGACCACCTTACCGTAATATCATTTCCTTTTAATTTTAGTCCAAGAAAATAATCTAAGCAATATCATTGACCAAGATGGAGGAATTGTAAATAATAATACAAATATTATAGGCCAGAACTTCCAAGATTCATAAAGATTCTTTCATTGAACCAACTGCCTCACTTTGCAAATTCAGAAAATAAAATTTAGATAGGCCAGTTTGTTTAAGATCCATTCCTATATGTTACTTATTAAAAAGAAAAAATACTATCTATTGTGTAATTTCTGCTTTGTCTGGATTCTTGTTTTACTATCAATTATATAAATAGTTCAATTATAGCATTTGCATACTTCTTCAGCTCTAATTTCTCTGATTAAAGATAATACTTACTATAAATAAACCTTTTAAATATACTCGGTGAGGCTTTTCAAAATAATCATGATCTCTCTCTTCTCCTTAAGGGGGCAAAATTCCACTGATTTCTCACAGCCAGACTTTAATTTCAATTCCCATCTGCTTTAAGAATGGTTTCACATGAGGTCATGCCATTACCTCATCTCTTTCTAATTAACTTCAAGGTTGTTTCCTTGACCAATATTCAGAATGATTTAAACTTTGTAATTTCTGACAGTCTCATCCTAGCACTTAACTGAGACATTTTAATCATAATGCATGTAGACCACTACATAGAAAGACATGCATGGCATGTTACATTGAATAAGGTGATTTCCAGTGCATTACTCTTACTACAAATATACATGTGTTATTGTTGCATTTCGTTGTCAACTTGACAGCTGCAGATTGGGGCGCAGCTGTGGTTGGAATGGTCCCTGAACAAGTCTGCAGGTACTTGTTTGATTGATTGCTGGGAAAACCCATAGTGGGTGGGTACTTTCAAGGGTGGACCAGATAATAGGAGGTGCAAGGAGGAGGGACTTGCTCTTCCCTTATCCAGGGTCAACTTGCTATAGAGTCTACTCTGCGCGATAGTTCGCTTTTAGAGCGTCGTGGCCTTCTTTGTTGCTGCTGCTGCTGCTGCCTCAGTCCTTGGCTGACTTGGAGCTTCACCTTTTCCATCACGTTGTTGCTGTTCCCGCTGCCTTTGGAGCCTGGTCTCTAGGCCTTGCTGCTATTCACTGTTCATCGCCGATGTCGCAGCCCAGCTGTTTCATGGCATCGGAACTCAGTGTCTTCAACCGTCCAGAGAAGTAAAGGCTTGAGGGCTTGCCAGGATCTTTTGGCTTTGTGGAACATTCCCGTCAAGAAATGAGGCAGCTGTGGGTGGCTACTTTGGAGGACACTATTTTTATTGTGAGTTATTTTAATAAACTTATTTATAATGATTACATTCTACAGATTTTGTTTCTTCAGAGAACCCTGACTAATACAACATGTTTGCCATTACATAATTTGAAAAAAAAAAAAACAGCTCCTGTGGAGTAGGAACATAGGGTGAGATACCCTATGTTCTTCCTATTATATTATATTAAACTTGAATCCAAAAAAATTACTGGACTTGGAGAACCAGAACTCCAGAAACTAGATCAAGTTGTCTGAAAAGTTCTAGTGAGCAGGATTGTACAACCTAATCATAAAGCTGAGTCCTAGTGCTGAGCAGAGTAGAACAGGGAGAGGTGTCTCCTAATTAGCATTAAACATTCTCTCATCATTCCCAAGACAGAATGACAGGCCACAGAGTGCCTTAAAAACCACTGAGGTCAGACAGGAAAGGCCAGGCCTCCCTTACAAGGAGTTGCACATGGAGAGAAGATACCAGAACAGGTACTTCACATCCATAGGAGCCTGTACAGGAATCATATTCTCCAGCTCATCCTCCTGAACAGTAATTTTGTGTGAATGACTGCTTTCTGGAAGTCATCACAGAGAACCAAGCAGGAGGTTCCCACACTGCACTATATCCCCTGATATGATCACAGTTTATCAACTTTCCTACCCTATGGCCACCTCACACAGGGGGAAATTTTTTGAAACCATTCAAGAAGAAAAGGACCCCCTTTCTCACCAGCACCTTTCATGTTCTCTGCTCCACTTTGAAATCTGAACTTTGAAACAGAGTTCTGGGGTTCCCGGCTGCTTTTAAATGCATGCATTCTCATCGAACCATGGATAAATTTGCGTTTCCTAGTCAGTGAGTCAAAATTCTCATTCAGTGATAGTGGTTATACATCGTCGACGGATGGTTCCTATGAATGAGTCAAAAGAGAAAATATTTTCTTCTGAGATGTTTTTAAGAACTTTGTGGTGAACTCATAAAACATTTCCTACTCTTTGAATTAGTGACTGGGCTCCCCCAAATGGAAGTTTGTGGTACGACAAGCCATCCAGGATACCTGTGGCAATTTAAGCCAAAGTTTTTGTAAATGGAGTGCTTGATTATTATTAAAAAAAAAAAAAAAACTAGACAATTAAATGAGTCTTACTAGGGGGTTTAAAGACCTCACACTTTTTCATTCTTCTTCTTCCCTTTGATGGTGGTAACATTGATTCATCTATTCTTTCATAAGTGCTAGGGAAGCGGCAATGCCAATGCTCCTTCTAGACCTCATGCTGAACTCTGTTGGAGTGCTCGCATATGGGAGATTTTGCAAGTCTGAGTTTGTAATTAAAGCAAGACTTTGATAAATGAAAGGGTGTTCCAAGGAGGGACTCCCGGGGACTGCACCTTGAGAACAAAAGTTGGATTAATTACTAATGTAATTACAAGCTAATTTCCGCATTTAATCTAATTACAAATATTTAACTTGAACAAGAACAGCCAAGAGACCGTCTTCACACCTCCAAAGGTTCTCAGAAGCACACTGAGACTTAGCTCTGCTCCTCTAAAGAAGGACTTCTGGACCTTGGCACTGTTGGGGTTTGGGGGCCAAACCATTCCTTGTTGCAGAAGACCAACCTATTGTAGGATGAGGTACTTAGCAGTTTCAGTGGCTTCCACCCACTGTATGCCAGTCAGATCCCGATAGGAAATCGAGCCCTGCCTGTACACATGGCCAAATGTTCCGTGAGAGCCGGAACATTCCAACTGTAAACCACTGTCATATAATCAGTCACAGTAGTTTCCAAATGCATTTCCAAAGGAGATTTTAAAAGGCCAGGATGCTCATTCTCTTCCTTAGGATGCTCATTCTCTTCCTTAGTGGCTCCATTGGTTTTTATTGTTGTATTGATTTGCTATTGATACGATGTATTCAGGAGGACTGAAAGACAACCCAAAGAAAATAAATGTGTTCAAAACACAATGTTTAAGCACCTGTGGGGTTGGGAGGTTCATATTTTAATAATCAGCCCTTTCTAGGGGAATTTGATGATGCATGGTAACATCAGTATACCACGAGGAAATGTTGAGAGGTGTTATTTTTAAGGTCTCTATAATTGTAATTTCTTAAAATGATTATATATGAGTCTGTAACCCAAACAGAGAGATTGTAGCTGCCCAGAATATCATTAATTAATTAGCTACAGTTGATCAGCTGTTCTCTTGAAGAATTTAAAGACATTTATGGCCATAATTAAAATTGTACTATTTATTTTTTTGCACTGATCATCCAAAATGTCTAATCCTTTTTAGAATCTGTGATTACAACCCATCTGTTTTCTTTTCATTCTATCCAAAAACAGTCAAGGCTATTTTTTTTTCTTACTGTCTCAGGATGTGTACTAGATTTACAGAAAGAGAAAAATAAAATTCTGCTCAATGAACACTAGATAAGGGTTTTGAGGGTCATAAGTGTGAAGGTGTGTTGCTCAGATCACTCTTTAGTAGCTTAGGTTCTCATTTAGTAACAATTAGAAATTTATTTCAGATCTATGTTATGTATATTCACACATCTTCCCACGGGAATATGTCTTGATTTACTTGTCAGTGAAAATTCTTTTAAACAAAAAATAAAGTTGTTTTTGTTTATAATTTTATAAAAGTTTTCCTTTATTTATTTGAGGGATTCAAGGAAGGGAGGAAAGAGAGAGAGAGAGAGGGAGAGAGAGAGAGGAAGAGAGAGAAAGAGAAGATTTATACATGTATGTCATGGCACACCATTGGATGTCAAAGGAAAACTTTCAAAAGTCAAGTTGCACATCATACCAGGTGACTTTCTGAGTACTGAACACAGCCTTTTGTGAACAAGCACTTCACCAGGTCTCCAGATTCTAACTTTTATTTAGATTTAGTTTTATGAATGGCTATGCGTGTATACATGTTCATGTTTGTGTGTATGTGTTCATGTGTATCTGCATGTGTGAGGAGTCCAAAGGTGAACATCAGGTGTCTACTTTGATCATTCTTCCTCAAACAAGGTCTCACTAAACTTGGAACCTAACCATTCAACCAAGTATTTTCCAGTCTCTACCTCCCTAATGTTGGCATGATAAGCACATGCCCAACTTTTCTCTTCATGGGCACTCAGGTCCTCATGCTTGTGCAACAAGTATTTTACAAACTATGCCAGCTCCCCATCATCCCTCTTTGCTTGTTCTCTCACCATCATAATCCCACAACTACTTTCAAAAAATGAAAAGTTCCCTGGCATGTCCCTCACCACCACCAGCTGAGAGAGATCAGAGAGAAACAAAATATAGAGACATCTCTGAGAAATGCGTTACTTTGGATCATAAGTATGGTTTAAGGGTTTTTAGAGAGCTTGTAAAGAAATGCCTGAAAATGAGCTATTTTTAAAACAGATAATTAGAAGATTATCTTCAGGCTAGTATTTTTTTAAAATTAATTTTAAGCCCCAGAGAGCTTTCGAATGGTTGAATAGACATATTAGTGAGTTTTCTAATGCCTTGGCTGTTAATACTATTTTAATTTTCTATTTACTTATTGAAACAAAGAGAAAGAGAAAGAGAGAAAGAGAGAGAGAGAGACCATGTTCAGGGTGAAGGTTAGAGGCAAAGTTTCCTTCCACTTGGGCTTCCAGGGATTGAAATCAGGTCTCCAGGTTTGCAAGCAGGCACCTTACTTACTAAGCTACCTCTCTGCCCCCTGGTTATATGACCTTTTTTCAAAAAATTAAAGACACAATAGAGAACTCTATTGACTAGACCTGCGTGCTTCTCTTAAACATCTATAAGTGTCAAATGTTGCTAGATTAGAATGGCTTCTAACAATTAAAAAAAGAGACCATTCTTAGAAAGTATGGACAAAGGCTATCTAAAGACATTGAAGTCTGCTACAAAGTATCTATCAAAGACACTGCCAAAACTGTTCACCACATTGAGTTATTCCACAAAGCTTGGTATATCCACAAGACACTTAGCCATTAGGAAAATTCAATGAAGCCTGAACATCCCCCAAAATGTCTTTTGAATATAACCAACACTGGGCGGACATGAAAGATGCACTATTTTGTTTTTATTTATTCCCTTCTAATCATCAATAAGTGACATGATTTTCATAATCCCTACCAATCTCCTGGGACTCAGTTTCTCTACCTTGGTGTTATGAGATTATTGCTATTTTTAAATAAAATTACATGGTTACATGTTTAACAGGAACACTTGGATACAGAGCAAAATGTGATTTTAAAATTAGATGTTATGATTTCAACTCTGTTTTGCAAAACATCTGCTAAGGTCAAGTTCTTCTCACACCTCACATTATTTCATGGTTAGAAATTTGGAAGAAATATCTGAGACTTGTATGAACAAGAGTAAAATAATCCCTAATGACTGATATTAGTATACTATTAATTGGTTTAAGCCACCGGGTTACAGTTTTAAACAAACAATGCTATGCCTGCTGGGTGTGGCCCATTCTGGCGGGCCTCTTCCCTTGAGTCAGACAGCTCTTCAAAGTCTAAGCAAAACACTTGGCCCTTTTTCATTTTCTGATAAAAGGCCACATGAATTTAGCAGAATATAGAATATACAAAAGGTATTCATATCCCTGCCCCTTTTCCAATATTGGCTCAATATCCTTATGAAATAATTTTGAGTTCTAAGGTAAAAAATTAACTCAGGCTCCGATAAAAGCAGATGGATGTCTGAATAAAATGAACTGACAGCCAGTTCATCAAAATAAATGTTGTTGCTACAATGTAATTGCTTCTGCTCAACAAAATGCTACAGGCTTTGGGGCCTCTTACATAAGCTCAGTCCGGGACTACTTCACAGATGTAGAGAAAAGCTTCTGACCTGTAGAAGGAGGAATAGTTCTCTCAACAAACCAAAAGGTCAAGATTCGCTGTGAAATGGGGGGAGAAGTTATAATACTGAATATTGTATGCATACATGTAGGTATTTCTAATGCATTTTCTAATCTTAACAATTACCTCAGTTATATCCTCCAGCTAATAGAACTATAAATTCAGTTATTGACTTTTGGTCACACAATGAGGGTCATATATAACACAAAGTTTCAACTTCACACAGTCTGGCAACCTAACCCTCATTTCTGATCATTAAAAAAATAAATTAACAATAAAGCAATGCTTCTGTGAACCGCTTGTGATGCTCATTAGCAGGAACTGTGTGCAATGGTTTGGACCTTAATTGTCTCTCAAAGTTCCATGTAGCAAAAGCTCAGTAACCAGCCCATGGCATTGTAAAGAGGTGAAGCCTCATGAAAGGAAATTAGATTGTTGGGGTTTAGGGCAGTTAGCTTGCATTGTTGCTTACAAAATCACCATCAAATGGCTTATGGGAATGAGGAGTTTATTCTCTTATGATAGTTACAGTTCCTTATCCAACTTTTCAAGAGAGCCCATATCATCACCAAAAGACCAAGGGAACTAATCCTGCCATAAGAGATCCTTACTTGCGGGCTGGAGAGGTGGCTCAGGGGTTAAGCCTCTGCCTTGCAGGAGGAAGGTCCTGAGTTTGGATCTCAGATTCCACGTATAGACGCCAGGAGGAAGCGGGGCGGCCTGCGCTTCTGGTCCTGGTAGGGCGGAGCCTGTGAATCCCGGGGCAGGAGGAGGTGGAGGCGTCCATGGTGGTTCGCGAATTCGTCCGTGGTTCTTCACACACACACACACACACACACACACACACACACACACACACAGACACACACGCGCACACACATACACACGCACATGCGCACAGTTGAATAAATAATAATAATAATAAAAAATTAAAAAAAAAGAGATCCTTACTTGCCAGACCAGCATATCTGGCCAAGTACAGAAAAGGATGCCTACTTTCTCAAACCAGCTCTTCGTTTTATTCACCTCCCTGGGGATTAGTCCCACCCACCATAGCTTAGGCTTTCCTACACAATTTTCTACCAGTTTGTTCTGGGTTTAACCCAACAACCAAATCTCTATGACATTGTAGGGAGGTGGAGCCTCAGGGAAGAAAATTAGATTGTTAGGGTCTATAACAGTTAACTATTTCTGTGTGAGAGCATTCAAAGGCAAATAGTTTAAGGGAGGAAAGGAGATTTATTCAGCTTACTGTTCCAGAAGGGAAAAAAAGTCTTTTATGGCAGAGGCAACATGGCTGGTGGCTGAAACTGGAGTCAGGCTAAATCACTGCAAACATCCAGTAGGTTAGTTGGTGGCTGCTGAAGGCTGGAAGATTCCTGGAGCGTCTCTCTTATTCCCAGTCTTCTGTTCTGTGGTTCCTTTTATCTGGTCTGCTACTGGGAGGTTCCAACCATATCTAGAGCAGGTCTTTGAATTGTAAATCTATTCATTCAGATAATCTCTTAAAGTGGTCTCAAATGATCTTAATTAATGCCAGGTGTGGTCAAGTTGACACCCAAGATTAACTATTGCAGGGTCTTACCTTTGAGGAGGCTATTGGAATCTGGGGGGTTTCCTGTCTCCACTCTCTCTCACCATCCCTGTCTTCCTCTTTCTTTTCTCCTTTTATTGACTGTCAGGTGTCATGAAGTGTGCAGTTTTCTCAGCTACCTGTTCCCACCGTGATGTTCTCCCTTGGCACATGAGTTCAATTAGATGAGCAACTCAGCACTCCATAGTGTGTCTACCAGTGAGGAGTGAAACCTTTGAAACTGTGAGCCACAACAAACATTTATAAATTGTTTATCTGAGGGTATTTTCTCATGCCATTGAAAACTGATTGGCACACTGCTATACCTTTGTTCATTAAATGCTTACTCTTTCTTTGTGAACTAAGGGTTTTTCTTCCCTTGTTAAGATTCTGAGTGATTAAGTGACTAGCTTACAAAGAGAGAACTTTTAAGCCTCTTCTCCTCCAAACTGCTTTCTGTTAGCAGGAGGAGTGTCCATTTTCCATAGGCACTTGGAGTTTAAGAATGTAGAGGGGTCCTCAGTAAGGTTTCAGATGGTTAAAAGCTAAAGACCCAACAGAATATGAACAGAATCAAGGTGAACCACTCTGAAGAAGAAAAGCTGGGGCAGAAACATCAATTAAGGACCTTTATTATTAAGGAAAATTCTTTATCATTTGGAAGCAAGACCTTTCCTTAACCATGTTCCATTATGCATGTTGATAGGAACTGCCTGCTACAGTTTATTCCTTTGATTCTAAGTCATATGTTGGCTATCTAGGACTTTGGCATTTCTCAAAGTAGTGACAGCAAGCCCTTGGTCCAAGTTTCCTCTTAATCAGCCACATCAATGACATGCATATTCAAAAACAGGAGAGGGACAGTGGTTTACAGGGTGTGAGATGAACTTAGAGTGCAAATGGGAATACCTATCTTCATGTGGAAAGATGACAGACCCATATTGAGGACTAAGAACCAAAGGACAGTCTTCTGCACTTCACCAAATCTGAACACATGATTTTGATACACACAATAATGTTAAGTTCGAATTTCCAGATTGCCTGTCCAGAATAAGAGAAAGGTATGAGGAAGCATATTTTATATAAATACACATGAGCATGATTTATAATGTCAATGACATGTGCTTTAGAACTGAACTGCTTGGGGCTGGAGAGGTGCCTCAGGGATTAAGCCTCTGCCTTGCAGGCAGAAGGTACTGAGTTCGGATCCTAGACCCCACATATAGACGCCGGGCGGAAGCGGGGTCGGCCTGCGTTTCCGGTCCTGGTAGGGCGGAGCCTGTGAATTCCGGGGCAGAGTAAACAAGGAGGAGGGGGTCCGTGGCGGTTCCCATATTCGTCCGTGGTTCTATACACACACACATACACGCACACACACACACTACATGTGCACAATTGAATAAATAATAATAAAAAAAAAGAACTGAACTGCTTCTTCTCTTATCCTAGGCCCCTTAGAAGTGAAAGACAAGCCTGAGTCATACCATGTCTCCTGCCTGGGAAACTCTGCTGTATATATACTAAAGGTATGCAGTGGATTGGGTCAATGAACTTCCTGTGCAAATCTACAGAGGGCATTTGCATTAGCATCTCATCATCTGTCATGAACAGATGACTTCCTTCAGCCCATTGCTCTGCCTCTGCTGAATGGTGGGGAGTCACCTGCTGTTGTGTAAGGACTGTCATTAACATAACATTTTTATGTTTACTTCACTGGAAACAGCTGTTTCACCCATTCGTTTCAATGTTCATTAGCTTGACACATAAGATTAGGGTGTGCCATCTGCATGAAGCTAGAACAATCTAATGATTTCATCAAATTCGGTGTAATAAGCAGACAATTTACTTTGAAAGAGAAATCGCTCCAGTTTGTCTGGCTCCTTACGTTGTTTATCAATCCAACTTGCAGTTCTATTAAACGAGAAATTGGCCATTCCTTCTTCTATCCACTCCATCGCACTAAGTGCAAATCACGTAGTACTTTTAAATTAAAAAAAAAATCCAGGTGTACATTCAAGCTATTAATCAATATTTCTTCCAGTACTTGACTTCACCAAAATGTTGACATTGCATATTTGTAAGTCATCTGCATGGAAAGCCTGTATAGCATAGACAGAATGTCAAAGCCCATGATGACACAGAATCTATTAAAATAGAGACGCTGCAAGGAGCTGGCAGTAAAGATAGCTAAGTAAGACTCACCAAGGCAAGATACATGCTGAGTGAGCTCTCCCCGTCTTTCTGTGTCTCTCTAACACATTTCTACAAACTCCCAACATTTCCCTAGTTGTTGAAGTATAAGAAGAAATTAGTAAAGACGTTCTTATAGCAAAATCATCTGCACCAGTAATCATCTGCCTCGGCCTACTTTCTCCTTGGAGATATTCTCATGCAGGCTTTGAAACTCAGGAATAGTAGCTGTGTGAGCCCCATCACTGACGGGCACACTGCAGAGCATTAATAAATTGGCCATCTAATTGAAACCCATGTGAGGATCCACCTGATTCATTTTCCGTGGGTGGCTGCCAGAAGCAGTATAGAGCAATGAGAAGTCATTAAACAGCCAGGCTATGCAGCCATGGCAGAAAGTGCTGCTAATTTGGGGGAAGGCCCCTTGGAGAAATGAGGCCTCTCCATTTAAAGATGGAAACTCCAGTTCTGGACAGAAAGAACAAGCTATTTTCAACTTAACCCACAAGTCACTCAGGAGGTCTTATAGATTCAGAGAGGCAGATACAAGGAAAGAAGTCCACTGAGCATTTTCCTTTGGTAAGCAGCATCACCTCCCAGGGCTGCTTTGTTAGAGCACAGTAGGTAGTTCACAGCTTGTGGTAGGTGAGGCCCCAGCCCCAGCTAAATGATTTCATTAGGCACATGCTGACTTGGCCCAGATTGTTCCCTTTGGATCCTGGATCCTACATGGAGTGGAATCATCTTCCATCATAATTACCAGAAGCATTGGAAGCAGCTGTTGCCTCCTCCCATGTTGTTCACACAGACAGCGGACAACTGGAGGGTCCCATCATCTGACAATGCTATGCTTCATTTCATTGTGCGAGCATGTGCATTCCTCTCCCAGAGCCAGAAGTCATCACCTGCCCACTTGCTGCTCAATGTGGCGGAGGAAGTTCTGTCTGTATTAGAACATTTCAAAGCTAAGAAGTGTACACCCCCTGTGCACGGATTTGCCGATACTGATTTCCACTGAGCTGTGAACAGTGCATTACTAATGGAACTATCACCCATTCATTATCTGTTCTCAGTGTGAGATAGATACTGGACACACTGTGCACACCATGTTGCTTCATCTTCCCAAAGTATCTCTGAGACTTAGCAGTTGAAATATCATCCACCAGGCAGAAGAGTCTATGAAATTAAGAAAGAAGGAATAGCCATGGGGTCAACTGGAAGAAATCATCACAGAAAGTGCCTAAGCATTTGTCAATGCCTGCCAATGGTAGGTGCTGTGCTAGATGCTAAGGGGGCATGGATGCCAGTGGTGTTAGCAGTACAATGGAGCGATGTTCAGACTGTTTAAACATGGGCACACACATGGGTGAAAAGCACTGAAAAAGTGAAGGGTCTTCTAAGCTCTGCAGGGTCCCCAATGGAGAACATAGGTATCTGAGCAGCTAAGAATAGTAATAAAAAAGACAAGAAAAGGAAAGTAAGAAAAGAAATTTCGTACAGCATGCTTCCCTATCCCATATTTGAAGGAAATCAAGAGTCCATAGCTGTTCAAACATCTATGTCTATTTAACAGCTGTAGAATACCAGATTCTAACTACTATGAATGATGATGAATAGTTGGAGGGTAAACAAGTTAAAAATCTGATAAGCAATTTGTCACTGCTAATGAAAAATAGATGTACACATGCACACACAAAATCTTACTTAAATTCTCTGATGTCTGCTTATATTCTAAGATTTATAGTCCCAGAGAACCGAGCCCAGAAAAAAAAAAAACTGATCTTTCAGCTGTTCCCCAAGGGTTAAGAATGAGGTGATTACCAGAAAGTATGAGGACATAAAGAAAGTCACTGGCCCTAACATTCTTAGGATTTTCAGGCACTGGTTATGCAGAATAGTACCTAATTGTAATAAGAGACACTCAAACATGATTCATTGCCAAAAAAAGTGCAAGAATTTCAGAACAAGTTAGAAGAAGGGAACCCAAAATGCTGTGAGAAGATACTGTGTATTGGCAAGAAAGTCCTGTATGCCTTCAGCCATGATGAGCCAGTACAGATATATGCCAGTCTTTATGTGCAAATGCCTGGAGGAATGTTAAATCAGAAAGCTCTTTCATTGTACTCCCTCGACTCTCTAGGGGGAATGTAGGAGGACCCAAGTCATGAAGTCTCAGAGCCTTGGAAGCTGTAGAGACTCCATGTGCTGCTGAACCGCATTTCTATCTTTTATTCCCACTGGAAGGGTTGGCTAGGGGTCAAGCAACAAAGCAGTTGTAGTCCTTAGGACAACTGCAAAGAGATTACTCACCCATTTCAACAGTGAGGCTCTAACTCCTAAGACTACCTTAGCTGGAACCTGAGGGAGAGAGAATAAATCCAGTCCTTGCTCTTTCCAGAACCTGCTTCACAGTCACCTTATTCCATTGTCTCCTGGGAAAAGGAGACTCCAGACAGTTAAAATATTATATAATAAGGTGAGATAAGAATCTTCTTCAGGGGCTGGAGAGGTGGCTCAGGGGTTAAGCCTCCGCCTTGGAGGCGGAAGGTCCGGAGTTCGGATCCCAGATCCCACGTATAGACGCCAGACGGAAGCTGGGGCGGCCTGTGCTTCTGGTCCTGGTAGGGCGGAGCCTGTGAATCCCGGGGCAGAAGGAGGTGGAGGCGTCCATGGTGGTTCGCGAATTCGTCCGTGGTTCTACACATACACAGACACACACGTACACACACACACAGGCGCGCGCACATACACACAGTTGAATAAATAATAATAATAATAATAATAATAATAATAATAATAAAAATTAAAAAAAAAGAATCTTCTTCAGAAAAACATCTGCTCTCCTCAACCCTTGTTTCCTTCATGGGATAGACATTCAGGTAGCCCCACCTTAGCTCTAGCTACTGTCCTCTATACCTCTGAGAATACGGCCTGTAGTAATACAAATCACCCTAGCTCGCTCCCTTCCCTGTATTATTTGGTTTGTGTTTTTTTTTTTACAAGGAATGCTTATCTTTAATGCAGGAATTCAATTACTGTTTAGATTTATTTACCCATTAGCTTGATGCATGGTAAGGACCATGTTCAGTGCTGTGGTCATAATAAACTCACCATATCTGTCCAGAGGTGACAGTTTACGTGTTCAAGCTAGGTATAAATTAAGCTGATTCAAACCCAACTCTCTTGCATTATCACTTCCAGCTTGCTGTGCTAATCATATGACCTGTTTCTTTGCATGTGGTGAACAATGACGACGTGTTCGTTGTAGTTGTCCAATGGGAGTTGCGACCTTGTCCGGTTTTTGATGAGAAAGACCCTCAAGACAAGGTGAGCCTCTGACCAATCAGGCTTGTACAAAGTAAACTGCTTTATTTCATTTTTTAAATTTTTTTATTATTCATTCAATTGTGCGTGTGTGCGTGTGTGCACGTGTGTGCATGTATATGTGTGTATGCATGTGCGTGTGTGTAGAACCATGGACCAATTCGGGAACCACCATGGACTGCCTCCACCTCTGCCTTGTTTACTCTGCCCCGGGATTCCCAAGTTCCGCCCTACCCGGACCAGAAACGCAGGGCACCCCCGCTTCGCCCCTGCGTCTATAGGTGGGGTCTAGGAAACCAACCCAGGACCTTCCACCTGCAAGGCAGAGGCTTAACCTCTCCAGCCCCAAACAGCTTTATTTCAAAAGAACAGGTTGACCCAATCATTATGATCATGAGGTAGTATAATACGCAGAAGAATTCGGGTTTTTCCAAGTTATTTTTATACTTATTCAGGCTATTGAATACCCAATTTTTTCTGCATTTGGAAAGGATGGCACATTTATGAATGAAATAACCTGGCACAAACAGTCACAAACATATTGAGTATGCAATATAGTAGAGAACTCATTAGACTTGGGCAGATGTAGAAATAATGCTGGACAGAGAAGGGTTAAAACACATATATTTTAGAATCAGATGAAATTAGGAGAAAATATACTCTCTGCTCTTACCTGTTGTGAGAGTTGAGACAACCTCATAAATTTCTGTAAGCACTCTCTGCTCTTACCTGTTGTGAGAGTTTGACACAATCTCATAAATTTCTGTAATAAACTGGTGATGCTATATTCCCTGACTACAGTAAGGAGCAGAAATGGGTTAAACCCTCAGTCATTCATTCTGATGATGATGACAGTGGAAGGAACAATTAAAAGACATTGCAGTATGGAAATACAAATGAAAAGCCCAGGAGATAACCAGAAGTCAATTCATAAAAGAGTAATAAACCAGAATTCACACAAAGGATGAGTGCAGAAGTGTCTTTTTACCTACCACTGGTGGGTAAAATATACACTGGTATATTTTAAGGGAGGCTGTTTGCCTTCTGAGTCTCCGTCCCTAGATGTTACCAGTAAACTCTAACCTTTCCAACTATAGACAACACCTTGTGATTCAGGAGGTAGCAATATAATCTTTTATCTCTTGAAAACTGAAGTCTTTCACATTACTGACAATTCAGTGAGCAAAACCTCAACATCTCTATTGGTAGTTTTTTCAGCTAAGTTTCATGACTTTAAATGCTTCTGCTAGGCAGGAAATGCCAAGAGAGGAGGAGGGACGAAAGGGTGGTGAGAGAGAAGGAAGTAGGGGCAAGAGTGGGATGGGGGGACAACAGAGGGAACTGGAAGGGGAAGGAAGGGAGTACCTATTGAGATTGTATTATTAGGGAAAAAATTTTAAAAATACCTCTGCTACATGGTTAAATAAATTCTGATTGCTTCTGCCTCAAAATTGTGTCTACATTATAGCTGAACCTTAGGCAACATTTTTTCTTTATATTTTTTGGCTTGTCCATAACACATCTCCTTTTATATAATAAACTTTCTTCTAGAAGGCTTGACCATAACACACCTCCTTTTATATAATAAACTTCATTTGGGTAACTCTTTCCTCACAAAATTGCAAATTCTTTGAGAACACAGGCAATATTTTTCCTCCAGGAACCTGCTTTCTGGGATGAAGTGAGTATATACTAATGAGACTATTAAGGTATGAGTAAAGTCCCTGTACTAACATACAACATCATTGTGATTGTGATCATTTTTGCTTTGTTCTCTCTTTCAATCTAAATATTTAAAAATAATCTTAAGAAAAAAAGACACTCTCCAGACTAGATAAGCATGGTGAAAATTACTAATTTAACCACTACTACCAAATTAAACTAAAGAAAACTAAAATTGTGCTAGAGGTTTAAAAAGCTGTGGATCACAGAAGTGGTCTTACAGTATGTTTATAATGTAACAGCCCATGAGAACTAGCTGGAAATATCTGAATGACAACCTAGAATTCCTTTCTAAATTTCTTCAGTCTTCTTTATTAATTTCATTTATGAGTAACAACTCAATTTTCTAGATAAATTGTGGAATTTCAACTTCATATGTCTTCCCGCCACATCTTTAACCAAAGTCAAACTACTCCATGTTATAAATAAAGTAGCTGCTAGGTAAATTGATGATAGAAAAAATAGATATTATTTATTATGTAAATGGCACATGTGTATCTATCACTTGACATGGAGATTGCATTGGCTCTTTAAATGTACCCTCAAAAAGCGTATGATTTCACTATTCTATGAAGCAGGAAATTGAGCTCTGAAGAGGCTGCTAAGTCACTTGTACAGGCAATAGCTTATAAATGAGCCAACCCAAGTCCACATAACAAATCAAACTGAGAAGAAAGATTTGAAGAAAAAAAAGGCTGGTGATCACCTTCATTTGTATTACTTGATATCCTTTCCTGATAATTGAACCTATCTTTACAATTTGTAATAATATCAGAAAAAATCTCAGTCAGAATAAATGATGAGTTTTTTTAAAAAGGTGTTGTACATCATTAACTATTATTGTATTTTCATGTGAATGTCATAAATAACTACATTTCATACTTTTAAAAATCCAAACAGACTATAAGATAAACACACTAGAGAGGAAAGAAGATGTGTAAATCCCAAGACTGTGCAGTGGAGCCATGATTCTTAAATATCAAAAGAAAATTGGTGCATTTGACAAAAAAAGAAAACTTTACATGATATTCAGTCCATCAATTTCTGTTTTTATGCGCTCGGTATATTTTATTACATTTTTGTCTAATTATACAAGCTCAATAGGTACCCGCCCTTCTTCTCCCTCTCCCCTCCCTTCTTCCTGTTATCCCCCTTCCCACTCTCACCCCTCCTTCTCACACCTTTTCCTTCCCTCCTTTCTTGACTCTTCCTACTTTCTCCCTCCCATCCTCCAGAGCCCACATGTAATATTTTTATTATTATTGAGATGTCAGATGACAGTGGAGGAACAATTAAAAAACATTACAGTATGGAAATACTGTCTGTATTTATATACTGTATGTACTGTAAGTGCTGTATGTACTTATATGTGGGTACTGAATTTTGCTCTGAGTTGTCTATACTAGTGAGGGTTCAGGACTCCTTGGCATGAACTCACCTCATTTTAGTTTTATCATCAGTTTCAAGTCTTCAGGTGATAATCTTTGATGGATTCTGAGCAAAAGTTGGTTGCTCTAACAACAGTAGTAGGTCAACCTGGTTGCAGGAACTGTATCTTATTATATAAAGATGATAGTCTTTTAGCTCAAAAAATATTATCTACATATTCATTTCTTGTGAGAAAAACTTCTTTTTGATCAATTAAAACTCTTAACCAGGTGCTTGGAGACTTCCCAGTAACTATAAGAAAGTGAAGAAAACCACAGGTGATGGGATGGAAACTGAAGGCTACATAATTTTCCCCAAAGTGAAATTCCACTTACAAAAATGATAAATACAGCAGAATTATGAGAGGGTAAATGAATAAACAAACCAGATGGCTGGAAAAAATTTATGTCCTATATTATTAACCCTTGAGAGAAAATTCCCCATTTGTCTAACCTCTTACTTTTTTTTTCATCACCAACATGTTTAGAACCCTGATCTTGGAAATCTCTAAGCATTAAATGACCTTATCATTTTGTTCCTAATTTCAAAGCATGTATCTGACCTAGCCTAGCTCACAGCAAAGACACTTAAACAAATGTGCTTACTTAATTTTAGATAATAGATTTTTAGATGCAGTGCTACCCTAATTCCCCACTTTCGATTGCTCTGATCCCAAAGACCCTGTTTCCTGTCTTCCCGATACTGTTCCCCAGCTTTAGAGACTCCTTAGGTTTAACTTACTTTATTTGATCTCTTGTCTACTGTCATGGTTTAAATTTAATTCCCCCCTCCCCTGCCAAGACTCATATATTTGCATTCTTAGCTGGTATTGATGTTTTAGAAAGGTTGTAGCACTTTTAGGAGGTGGAGCTTTGCTTGAGTAAGACTAGTAACATGGCAAGGTATGGGCCTTAAGGTCTGACAGCCTGGTCTTGTTTCCTTTGTATTTTGTTCTTATTCATGCTGTCACCCTGATACCTTCAGTGACTTGAACCAACTTCCTGCTTCTGCCTACATCCATGTCTTCTGCTATGCAATTCCCAACATAATGAACAACATTCCCTTTGAAAACCTAAAACTGAAAGTCACATAAATCTCCCTTTCTACCTTCACCTAAGCCTTATCTCACAGAAACCAAGAGTAACTGCAGCATTTACTGACATAGACAAAATATAACAAAACTAAAACCTTGAACCAGTAAGTAAGTGATACACAGTGTCAAAGTCAGCCCAGGAAGCAATAACACAGTAGTGTAATGACCAAGTCATTAGTTGGATATCTAAGGTCAGATGTTTCATGAAACGCACAGAATGGAAAGACTAAGGCTGTAAAAATGAAGCAACAGAAAACAGTAATTTGAAGAGATTTTGGCAATACAAAACGTTGGCAGATGGTGCTTAATTAATAAGAATAATAACAGTAACACACACCATTTATCAAGTGCCTATCAGGTGCTAGTGTCCGGTCAACATTCCACACACTTAGATTTCATCCCTCCATTAACTCTATGACAGAGAAATTGCCAAAGTTTACACATAAGAATGAATCTCAAAGATATGAAGAATCTTGCTCAAGGTCACATATTCATTAAGTGAGAAATTAATTTTAGTACTGTCAGACTGGAAAGCCCATTACCAGCATCATACAAATCCCCATATTCTCTCCTTTCTTTACCATGAAAAATCAGTATCTCTTTTTAATTAATATAAGAGGGTTTTTAGACAGTATCACTCTCCATTTGAATAGTCAAAATCCTGTCAACTTTGATGGTCTGAGTATTCAGCTGCATCAGTGTTTTGTTTTTGTTGCTTTTGGGGGTTGATTTTACTTTCAATTATTTGTTCAGTGGTCAAACCCATATTCACATCCGTACTCACCAATGCAATTTTCCTAATGGAATATTACCACTCCATGTTTCCTGACTTCCTTTAGGATCTTTATAGACTGTTCCTAGATCAGTTATTCATTGGAGGTATATGAAGATCTAGAAAATTGACCAGCTGCCTGCCAGCCGGCTGAACGCTGGTGAATGGCCACTGATCTGTGAGCTCTGGAAAAAAGACTGGATTCTTCTGCTTAATTCAGAAACTCATGCAGAATGTTCCATGGTATGACTCAGGTCCTCTCTGGAACATGCTGACATCTCAATAATGATAAAAATATTACAGAGCATTTACCATGTGCTTCTGAATTCTTCCCATGGACCAAGCACTTTTTTAATTTTTTTTATTATTTATTCAATTGTGCATGTATGCGTGTGTGTGTGTGTGTGTGTGTGTAGAACTATGGACAAATTTGGGAACCACCAAGGAATGCCTTCACCTCCTCCTTATTTACTCTGCCCCTGGATTCACAGGCTCCCCCCTACCAGGACCAGAAACGCAGGCCTCCCACGCTTCCGCCAGGCGCACCTATGCTTGGGGTCTAGGATCCAAACTCAGGACCTTCCGCCTGCAAGGCAGAGGCTTAACCTCTGAGCCACCTCTCCATCCTCAGACCAAGCACTTTTAAAGTACTTTTTAAAAATTGTGTGTGTGTGTGTGTGTGTGTGTGTGTGTGTGTGTGTGTGTGTGTTTTCTATGCATGTCTGTGCATATAGAAGATTTCATGAATGATTCTCAATCACTCGTCCATCTCTGAATCAAATCTAGAGTTCATAAATAGGGCTAGTCTCATTAATAAGCTTGATTGGGGAATACTTAGTCTCTGCTTTTCCAGAAGGAATTATAAGTGGGTCACCATGCTCATCCTGCATTTTTATATGAGTTCCCAGCATCCAAACTCTGGCTCTCTTGTATGAAAGTGCTTTGAGCACTGAAAAATCTTTCAGGCCTGCTGTAAGAGAAGCAAAGGTTAATCTCTATGACAGCTTAAGGAAATGCATATTACTATGAGTCTGTCTGGTAAGTGAAGAAACCAAATCACAGAAAAGTAAGTATCCCAAATCCACAGTATAAAATAGAATAATAGAGTTTTGACCCTTGAGAATCTTATATCAGAGAGCTGGTAGCAGAAGTTCAAAATTTATTTCTTATCATTTACTTGCATCCCCAAAAGCTAGCAGTCAAATCATCAAAAGCAAAAGTCGTTCATAGAAACCTTGTCAATAATGGTTCATTTGTGGTGAAAAAGAAAATATTGACAGCTAATTGCTTTGTGTAATTTTTATACATTTTTTATTATTATTTCAGCTCATACAAACTTAATAGGTACACCAGTTCCCTCTCTCCCTTCTCCTCCCCGCAACCCCCTGTTCTTCTTCCCCTCACTCCTCCCTCCCTATCCCCCAGCGCCTCCTGCCCCAATACCCAGAGAGTCCTTTCATGTGCATGCCTGACTCTCCTCTGGGCCCTCCTCTCCGATGACATACAAGGACCCAGTGGCATTTCCCTGAACCCTTTCCCGTGTTCCCATTAAGCATAGGAACACTATTGTGGCTTACAATACCTTGCCTCCAAGGATCTTGGTAACTTTAGCAGATGCTAGACTTTGTGAGGTCAATAGTGTGTTGGACATTGCACAGGGCATGCAAAGTCCAATTATGATTGCTTCGGCTCTAACTTGTGTGGAGTACCTTGCAAATCATTGCTCCTCCCATCCTTTTGCTCTTACACTCTTACCGCCCCCTCTTCCGCAAATTTCCCTGAGCTTTAGGACGGGGAGAGATTAGTCTGGCCTAGTTCTAGGTGGTTGATATAGAGTCTCTGAAGTTCTGGATTGTGGTTTGTTGATTTTCATTTGCAGTTTTGCTGCTCCTGCAATGCCCTTCACTCCATCCTGCTGGGCACTGTATGTCATCCCCTGGCCAGAGACAAAAAGCTGTTAAACTGCAGTCTTATTATAAGAGCACATTCAAGGGTAGATGTAATAAAAGTAGGAAACCTCAGTGAGAGAGGGGTCAATCATCCATTTGCAAAATGGTTACTTTTTATCTGCCAGACTATATGCCCTCCCCTTCTGGTGAGATCATACCCCCTCAGTTGTAAATGATCAGGAATGAATATCTGTGAACTTAACCAGGTGTCATATTATTTACTTGCAGTCCCTGATGGAGGCCTGTTTTCTCTACTGTAACATGGTCACTTCTCTTCTTGTTTCTGGTGTGGCCCTCCAACCATCATCCTTCCTGTTCATAATCATTGCAATTACTGTAGGTAATACATAGATTTACCTATGAGTGTCTCAAAGTGGGCTGGGTGGTTTTGGTACTAGGAGCCACCTATTAGGGAGTACATATGGCGCTTAATTTTCTGGGTTTAGGATCTTCACTTAATATAATTGTTTCTAATGACATCCATTTCCCGGCAAATTCCAGTAATTCCTCATTTTTGATGACTGAGTAGTACTCCATTATATAGATGTACCACTGTTTCCTTATCCACTCGTCAACTGTTGGACATTTGGGTTGATTCCATGACTTTGCTATTGTAAACAGTGCTGCTATGAACATGGTCGTGCTTGTGCTATCGAGGTGAACCTCTGCTGTATGGGGGGTTATTCCCACAAGTGGAATAGCAGAGTCATATGGCATTTCAATCTTTAATTTCTTTAAGAATCTCCAGACGGCTCGCCAGAGTGGCTATATGAGCCTGCATTCCCACCAGCAATGTAGGAGAGTTCCCCTCTCTCCACATCCTCTCCAGTATTTGTTGTTGTTTGTATTGTGGATTTTTGCCATCCTGACCAGGGTGAGATGATATCTCAAGGAAATTTTGATTTGCATTTCCCTGATGGCTAAGGAAGTGGAGCATTTTTTAAGATATTTGTTAGACATTTTAATTTCATCCCTGGTAAAATTTCTTTTAAGTTCCAGGGCCCATTTTTTAATTGGGCCATTTGTTTCCTTGGTGTTTAGTTTTCTAAGTTCTTTGTGCACTCTGGACAGTAGAGCTCTATCAGATATGTGGTTAGTGAAGATTTTCTCCCATTCTGTTGGTTGCCTTTGAGCTTGTGTTACAATCTCTTTATCTGAATAGAAGCTCTTTAATTTCACCAGATCCCAACTGTTGAGAGTTGGTAGCAGTGACTGTGCCATTGGATGTCTGTTTAGGAAATGTTGGCCTAGCCCAATCAGCTAGAGGGAGTTCCCTATCCTTTCAACTATGGTTTTTATAGTCTCTGGCCTGATAGAAAGGTCCTTAATCCATTCGGAATTAAGTCTTGTACATGGTGACAAGTAGGGTCCAGCTTTAATCTTCTGCATGTGGAGATCCAGTTTTGGCAGCACCATTTGTTGAAGATGCTGTTCTTTTTCCATTGGATTCTTTGGGCCACTTTGTCAAAGACCAAATGGTTGTAATTTTGCGGGCTTATATCTGGGTCTTCAATCCTTATCCATTGATCTGTGTATCTAATTTGGAGCCAGTACTAGGCTGTTTTTATAACTATGGATTTGTAGAATAGACTTAGGTTTGGTATGGTAATACCTCCAGCAGTGTTTTTGTTACTCAGGATTGTCTTTGCTATCCTGGGTCTTTTGTGCCTCCATATGAATTTTCAGATTGTTTGGTCAACTTCTTTGAAGAATTGCTTTGGGATTTTAATTGGTATAGCATTGAATCTGTATATTGCCTTTGGTAGGATGGTCATTTTTATGATGTTGATTCTGCCAATCCAGGAACAAGGAAGGTCTTTCCACCTTCTGGTGTCTTCTGCTATTTCTTTCTTTAGGGTTTTAAAGTTTTCATTGTAAAGGTCTTTTACCACCTTGGTTAGGTTTATACCAAGGTATTTCATTTTTTTAGGGGCTATACTAAATGGCATTGTTTCTCTCAAGGCTTTTTCACTTCTTTCATTCTGGGCATATAGGAAGGCCTCTGATTTTTGCACATTTATTTTTGTATCCTGCCACCCTGCTGAAGTTCTCAATTAGTTCCAGGAGCTTTCTAGTGGAGTTTTTGGAATCACTCAGGTATAAGATCATGTCATCTGCAAATAGGGATAGCTTGACTTCTTCCTTGCCGATTTGAATCCCTCTTATGTCCCTTTCTTGTCTTATGTCTTCGGCTTTTAAGACTTCAAGTACAGGGGCTGGAGAGGTGGCTCATGGGTTAAGCCTCTGCCTTGCAGGCGGAAGGTCCTGAGTTCGGATTCTAGACCCACTTATAGACGCCAGGCGGAAGCGGGGGTAGCCTGCGCTTCTGGTCCTGGTAGGGCAGAACCTGTGAATCCTGGGGCAGAAGGAGGTCCAGGCGTCCATGGTGGTTTGCGAATTCGTCCGTGGTTCTACACATACACAGACACACACATACACACGCACATGCACACAGTTGAATAAATAATAATAATAATAAAAATTTTAAAAAAAGACTTCAAGTACAATATTGAATAGAAGTGGTGAGAGTGGACAGCCTTGTCTAGTTCCTGATCAAAGTGGGAATGCTTCCAATTGTTCCCCATTGAGCATAATCCTTGCTGTGGGCTTGTTGTATACAACTTTTATTATATTGATAAAGGTTCCTTCCATTCCTACTGTCTCTAGCATTTTGATCATAAAAGGCTGTTGGATCTTGTCAAAAGCTTTTTCTGCATCTATCGAGAGTATCATGTGGTCTTGGACTTTGGACTGGTTTACATGATGAATTACATTTATTGATTTGCGTATGTTGAACCAACCTTGTGTGCCGGGGATGAAGCCTACTTGGTCCCCGTGAACGATCTTTTTAATATGTTTTTGAATCCGATTTGCTAAGACTTTGTTGAGAATCTTTGCGTCTGTGTTCATCAGGGAGATCGGCCTACAGTTTTCTTTTTTAAGTGAATCTTTATACAGTTTTGGGATTAAAACGATATTAGCTTCATAGAAGGAATTTGGTAGTGTTCCTTCCTTTGCTGTTTGATGGAACAGTTTAAGGAGTATTGGTGTTATTAACTCGATAAATGTCTGGTAGAACTCTGTGCTGAATCCATCTGGTCCAGGACATTTTTTGGTGGGAAGATTCAAGATTACTTCTTCAATTTCCTTATATGTTATAGGACTATTTAAATAATTCACAACTTCCTGATTCAATTTAGGTAAGTTGTGTTTACTTAGAAATTCATCCATCTCTTTTGTGTTGTCAACCTCACAGAGTATATGTTTTTGAAATATGATGTTATAATTCTCTGGATTTCTTGGGTATCAGTAGTGATATCTCCATGTTTATTTCTGATTTTGTTAATTTGGGGTTTCTCTCTCCTGCTTTTGATTAATTTAGCTAGGGGTGTATCAATCTTATTGATTTTTTCAAAGAACCAGCTTTTTGACTGGTTGATTTTTTCTATCATTTTCTTAATCTCGATTTCAGATATTTCTCCCCTTATTTTGCTAATCTCCTCTCTTCTACTACTTTTGGGATCAGATTGCTCTAGTTTCTCTAAAGCTTTAAGCTGCATTGTTAAGTTGTTTATTTCTGATGTTTCCATTTTTTTGATGTAGGCATTAAGAGCTATGAACTTACCTCTTAGAACAGCTTTCATTGTGTCCCAGAGATTTTGGTAAGTTGTATTTTCATTATCGTTCACTTTCAGGAAATCTTGAATTTCCTTTGTAATTTCTTCCTGAATCCAGTTCTCCTTCAGCATCATATTGTTAAGTTTCCAGAGGTTAGTGTATTTTCTCTTGTTTGTTGTGTTGTGGATGTCCAGCTTTAGGCCATGGTGGTCTAATAGGACACAGGTTAGAATTTCAACTTTTTTGTATATGTGTAGATTCATTTTGTGGCCCAGTATGTGATCTATTTTGGAGAAAAGTTCCGTGTGCTGCTGAGAAAAATGTGTATTCTTTGGTGCATAGGTGAAAAGTTCGATAGAGATCTGTAAGGTCCATTTCTTTCAGGATTTGATTAAGTTCCAAAGTGTCTCTGTTAAGCTTTTGACCTGTTGATCTATCCCATGTTGAGAGGGTGGTGTTGAAGTCCCCAAGAATTATCGTTTGGGGGTTGATTTCTTGCTTTAGACGCTGTAGGGTTTTCTTAATGAATGTGGAGGGGCCCGTATTGGGTGCATATATGTTCAGTATTGTAAAGTCTTCCTGTTGAATTGTACCTGTGACTAAAATGTAGTATCCATTCGTGTCTCTTATAATTTTCTTTGGTTTAAAGTCCACTTTGTCTGATATCATAATGGCTACCCCTGCCTGTTATCTGCTTCCATTAGCTTATAGAATTGTTGACCAGCCTTTTATTTTTAGGGCATGCCTATCTTTTGAGATAAGATGGGTTTCCTGCAGGCAGCAGATTGATGGATTGTGATTTTTTAATCCAAATTTGTAATCTGTGTTTCCTGATCAGTGAATTAATTCCATTAACATTTAGTGTTATAATGGAGAAACTATTTTTAATTCCAGACATTTATTATGTTTTTTAGATGAGGAAAGTTTTCTTTGATGATCGTTTGAAAAATTTCCTCAGGGGTGGTATTTTGAGATTCTTGCTCTGGTATTCCATGAATGCGCATGTTGGGCTTCTTCAGGGTGTCCCATATCTCCTGGATATTTTTCTCAAGTATCTTTTTGGCTTTAACAATCTCTTCCATTGAGCTGGTTAATACTCCCACTTTATCTTCAAGGTCTGAAATTCTTTTTCTGCTTCTTTAGTTCTGCTGATAAGACTCTCTGTGGAGTTCTGGGTTGAAGATAACTTGTCTTTTAGCTCAGTTTTAAACTCTGTTTGAGTCTGTTTTAACTGCTCTATGCCAGTTTTTGTTTCTTGCACTGTTGTTCTCAACCCTTCCAAGTGTCTGTTGTGTTCCTCTTCAAAGTGATTGATTCGCTTATTTAATTTCTCCCGGATTTCCTCTTTCATAGAGGAAATGAACATGGTAATGATCACGTTTTGAAGTCGTTATCCTGGGTCAGGCTTTCTGATTGGAGTATAACATTATGGGATTAATTCCTTCAGTGGGAGATTTGTTTACTTGAGTGTTGTTTCTCATGGATTTGCACTTTGACTTTGGCATTGTCTTTTAACTCCTAAGATCTTTCAATTTCTGTGCGTTTTTCACTTAACTGAATTATTTGGCCTGGGGTTCTGGGGGTGGGCAGGGACAGAGCTTACTTAGGTCGAGGTGAGTCTAGGCTGGACCAAGCGCATCCAGGGCGGCGGAGTGGGGGAAGGGAGGATGGGGCGTCGGCAGGGGGGGGCTATTTAACCTGGAGGAGCTGGGGCAGGGCCGGGCACAGAGGAGGTGTCCTCCTCGCATGCCCTGCGAGGCTCTGGCTTTGTGTAATTCTGTTACATAAGCTCATAACAACCTTTTGAGATAAGTCTTATTATTAGTGCCAATTTAAAAAGATAGAAGAAGATTAGGAATGTAGATAAGTTGGTAGAGTGCTTGCCTAGCGTACACAAGGTTCTGGGCTTGATCTCCAATACTGGAAGGAGCGTAGGAGGGAGTTTGGTTTAAATATCAAGATAACTTTGTTGTCCAAAGTCACAGACATCAACAAAGACTATAGGATAAGTATCTCAGGAATCTGCTTAGTAGATCATAAAAAAAATTAGTTCAGATTAACTCTTAGGCTGGTCTGACAGGGAAATTCCTCTGCTCTCCTCGGTAATCCCTTATGTCTCTGAGGTAGACTTTGGGTCAAGTTAGCAATTTCTCTGACTCACTGGGCTTTCATTTCTTGGAGTAAAATAGAATAACTGAGCAGATTCAACTCCATTTTATGTGGAAGAGACAGGATGTCTGGAGAATAACAAATACGGACAAGATCACCTGGAGTCTATGCTTATCCTGACATATCATGCCTTCTAGATTTTTCTATTAGACCAATCAAGTCACAATGAATGATTAGATTCCATCATTGAAAAGTAAATCAGATGGCCACAACAGCATTTTTGTGAAGGGTTGGTCCTTGCTTGTTTTCTAGTTTGAATCTTTAATGCAGAAATTGTAGGGTTTTTTTTAAAATTCCTTGTTTAATAATACTAGTATTCTAGTATTTGGACTCGTTCTGATACTTGCTTTCTTCTTACCCATGATGTTTTGCAAATTTTTGGTTGAAAGATGGACACGCCAGACTGTTTTAAAAATTGTGCTCATGTTGCTGAGTGAATTCATGGCTAAATGAATTAAGAAGCAAGGGATTTGTACGTGCTTATGAATTGGATTGCAATTCATAATCCAGCTTGACAACAAAGTTCATAGCAACATCAGGAACCAAGGGAACTGGCCACACCATACGAATATGAATTACTAAGAGAGGAATATATTTTCTCACTTGTCAGCATGCTTGTATGCCAATGTACTAAAGTATGCTAAACTATGAAACCAATTCTTGCTATCTTACCCACCTGCCCACTGAATGGTGCCACATACTGATTCTGAAGATTATCAATTAGATAATCTTCCACAGGCTTGCTCAGAGCTTCCCTTCACTACTACATCATCACAGATGTGCCCAGTCCTCAGTTATCAAGGTACAACTCTCAGCTGTCAAGTTGGCATCTAACAGGCACATTAGGTTTTTAGTAGTAGGATAGCAAAGTATGTGGAGAGAGGAAATGTCTCACAATTCTATGCCTAGAACTCAGCCTGCTGGTGAGTCTGTGCCTTTGGCTGTGCATTTCAAAAGTGCTTCTCCATTCCTCCTACAAACCTGGCAAGGGGGCTGGTCAGTTAAGTTCTGATAGTACCCCCAATGTACTAGTTTTTTGGCAAAATACCTTCTCTTGAGTTCAGGCCTACTTAAGAAGGAGTGTGCTAGCATCATCCAAAATGTTTCTTTTCTCCTTCTCTCCATGCAGATGCATGAAGTTATTTCCCTCTGCCTTTCCTATGAAATTCTGGCAGATTTCCTAGTGCAAAATGCACAGCAATTTAATGTAGCCCCATGACTCAGCCACCTGAAGTCATTAACTCTTAGAGATATTGGTATGAAGCTTGTAAACACTCATCAGTTAGTTTAGGTTGTCTGCCCTACCACTGCTTCCTTGGGAAATATCTACTCTGATAAGCCATTGATGGTATATATTCTCTTGACTGTCCATTGGGGGAAGTGGTTCTCCCTGCCATTTACTACAGATCTAAAAAGGATTTTCCAAATTGTTCCATTTTTTACTCATTGGTGGGAAGAAGTAATAACTTCCTTACATGACAATCTGAAGACCAGAGGCCCTAGACTAGAAACTAGGAGTTATCTTTTTCAGTAAATGTGTCTCCCATTTCTGTTATTTACAAGAAACTGGATAGGTAGATTTATTCACCAGTTTTCCTGTTAGAAGAACCAAAGAAAAATGGGAAGTTGAAAAACTGATGTGAGTTCCAAAGGAGGAAGGTTTCCAATATTCAGAAATTAATCGTTTTTCTTCTTTTAGTATGTTACCCATCAAGTTTAATCAGAGCAATGGGGGGAAGGATGGAGGGCAGAGATGAATTAGAGGTTAAAGGACTAAAACTGTTTATGTATGTGTATTAAATTGCTAAACAATAAAAACTATTGGTCAAGAAAATGTTTTTCTGTGAACTTTGCATGTTTTTTTTTTTTCTGCTCAAATCATCTAACCTAGGACAAAGAGTAATTATAGCAATCTTTTCTTGTTGGGTCTTGTGGTGGTTTGAATGTATAAGTCCCCCTACAAAATTATGTGCTTCAATAATTAGTCCTAAGCTGGTGGCAATGTTTGGAAAGACTGAGACACCCTTAGGAACTGAAGCTTGTATGGAAGAGGTATGTCACTGGGGCTTTGAGGATAGCCCGAACACTTTTCCTCTCTCTTGTACTCTATCCACTTCTTGATGGCTTTTGTGACCTGAATCATCCTGATAATTCAACCAGCCTGCTTTCTTACACTATTCATTTTCTACCATGAGAGACTCTATTTTGTCTAGAACCAAAAGTTAAATAAATAGAACTTTCTCCCTTAAGCTGTCGAGGTCAGAATATTTTCTCACATCAGAAGTATGACCACAACAAGATGTAACTCAGGGTTTTGAGGGGATCTATAATGTACAAGTGTAGGGAATCCATATAAGCCAAAGTTCCTCAAAGACTAAACAAGGAAGCTGCGAAGATCTGTGGGACTTCTTGTTCCCTCTATGAAGCATCAAGCAAAACTCTTCACCTCCATATTCATCATTCTAACTTATGTTTCATATTCAGAAAAAAAACATGAAGTATCTCTAAAATCCTGCAGACTGACCACTGTTTGTTTCCACGTTTTAAATTCTCCTTTCTCCCCCATGGTTTTGAAAGTGCTATATCTTATCTGTTGGAATACCAGGAGAAATTGGCTGTGGTTTTTAATGTCTCTGGAAATATTTCCTCAACCTTAATTAAAATGAGGATAGCAGATCACTAATTTTATTTGGTTTACTTCTATTTACCTCACTTAGTATTAGAATCACTAGTAGTATTTATGGTTTCAGCAAAGAATTCTTCACAAAAGAATCAAGTTATGATTAAAAAATGATCTCTTGTATACAAGTAATAAAAAAGAAACCAGTGAAGGAGATGCCAACCTCAGCCAACTTGGGAAACAGCTTGTTCAGTTGAAGTCTGCTTTTCTCCTTTGCGCAAAGTCTACTTTAGCTGACAAATACCTTCATTCAATGAAAAGAAATTTGTTTCAGGTAATGTTCTTATTCCTGCAGGAAGAAGAAAGGTAAATTCCGAAGTGAAGTATATCCTGGGGAAATAGCCTGGCAAATGACATGACATTTTTCTGTTCTTGTTTAATATCATAAAGGAATAAATATGGGTGACATGGAACCAAGTGAAAGAAAAGATTCTTAGAATAATAGGATGTGAAATCAGAATGGTTCCTCAGAGATCAGCTGATCCAACTTCCTTATTTTTGTGATTAGGACTGAGACCTGAGTGGTTAGTTTCATCACTGAAGTAATTCTGAAGGCTAATAGCAGAATTGAAGCCAGAACCAAAATGTAAACTCCTGTTCATTGTTGTTTCTAATCAATGATGAAAGACTCAAAGAATTTATCTACCAAAGTCTCATTTCTATCTGCCCATATTTTCTTTTCCTTTGTATATTTTTGTTATATAGTCACAAACTAGTGTGGTACTTACTACATGGCCCAGGATGGTCACACACTTGTAGCAATTCATGTTCCTTGGACTCCCAAATGCTAGAAATTCAGACACCTGGTCTCCGTCTCCTGTATCAAATCACCACATAAGAACCAAATTCCATCTTGTAGAAACGGATGGTACAGCAAGCTTGAGCAAATAAGTATCATCTAAGGAGGTATCGAAACGGAATCCAGAATTGAAATGATGGGAAAACATGTCCCTCTCTCGTATCTTCACTAACCTACTACTGAGACTATAATCCTCCTTTGAAACAAACACAGATAACAAAGGACGGTATTGCTAATAGTTCATTTAACTGAAGTGATAACACTATAGAAACCAAATGGTTCCACATTCTTAATTCCTGACATTTTGAAATATTATTATATTTTAATGACCTTGAACTTTTATCAGACCTACTCCTCAAGAACATTTAACATCATTATTTAAAAATGCATGCATTGTTATTTCACAAATGCATTCTTGAATATTTGGTCATTCATTTCTTTAGTAGCTGCTCACAATTTACTTTGTGGCAGGCCTTACACAGGTAATTGTATTCAATTATACAACATTCTCCCCCAAAGTTCTTCTGTGTCACAGGATACTTAAAACATACTTTTGAATGTAGTTGCATCTCTGATTTAAAGGAAGCAAAAGGGGCTGGCAAGAAAGCTCAATAGGTAAAGTGTCTGCTTTCAAACCTGGCAACCTGAGTTCAATCCCCACACGTCTATTTGGCGGATGAAGAGAACTAACTTCTGAAAATTGTTCCCCGACCTACATTCATGTGCCATTCATCCCCTCTCTTGTTCTCTCCTTCCCTCCCTCTTTTCTTCAGCTTTCCTGATCTTTTTGGGGTTTTTTTTGTTTGTTTGTTTGTTTGAGACAGGATATTGTTATACAGACTTGGTTAACCTGATAATCTGTGTAATCTGTGTAATCTGGTTGACCATAGCTTGAATTTACAGTAATCCACTGATCGATCCACTTGCCTCTGTGTTATCCATGCTGGGTTCATAGATATGTGCTACCAGGAAACTGTGTTCTCAATGGTGGGATTATGGGTATGTGCTCACTTCCTTAGTTTTTTTAGTAAGAGAGATTATTCCTATAATGCCATATTCATCAAACATTCTTTGCTTCTCTGTACAGATGTGAAGTGACTACCTGATTGGTTGTAGCAGTCATTAACCTATGTGTCGCTAATGACTGTATCTAATCTATTAAGTGATTTAATACGCTGGATTTAGTCTCTTTCTCCTTCTTCACCCATATCACTGAGAAACAGTGATCTGAATGCATTACATTTAATTTTGCTTCAGGTGGACAAACTCAGGTTAGGTATCAACAAACTAACAAGCTAAGACAAAACTCAAACAAAATCCTGTTTAAATAAATATGGTATTTTGGCTTTCCATTCTTCTTGCCTTATTTTTATGTCAATTTAGAAATCTGTTCAAGAAGTTCCTGTTGACTTGTAATTTCTTTTTGCATAATGAATCACCCCAGAATTTGGAAGTTTATCATAAAAACGATCATGTTTTCATCTCACAAATTTAAAACTTGAGCAGAATTCAGCAGGGTGGGTTCCTCAGCACACCATGAAGCACCAGCAGCCCAGCTGGTCTGGTGGATTCAAGTCTGAGATGCTCACTCTCATGCCTGTCAAAAGGCTGGGAATTGTCAGCCAAGGCTCATCTGGGGATGTTGGCCAGGGTCCACTCCCTGCATTGGGTTGCCTAACAGCAAGATGGTTATGTTTCAAGAACAAGTGTTCCAAGAGACCCAGATGGAAACTGCGAGGGTTCTCTAGAATCATCCCTGGAAGTCCTGAAATATGTTTCTGCTATATTCCATCATGAAGCCAAGCACTACTGAGTTCAGATTTCAATTCAAGAAAAATGATAATCTTTGACTAATAGGAAAAGTAGAAAGTCTCACTGGTTCACTGGACATGGGTGTGTCCAGTTCCATAAAGGTGAAAATTTACAAAAAGCAAAATGTGAATCACATGGAAAATGTCTATTATACTCCAGTAGCCTATTTTTCTAGAGATTTATGAGCAGTGTTAAAATATTCAAAAATGCTCTTCCTGAATTCAAGAATATTCAGTTCTGTAGATAGTAACTAATTTATTGATGAATCTATCAACTAGGAAAAATTGGAAGTTGCAATAGTTACTCTTGTGTGTTACTATGAGAGAACATTCAAGCGACTTAAGGGAAAAAGGGAGATTTATTCAGTTTTCAGTTCCAGAGGGATGATACAGTCTTCCATGGCATTGGCAGCATGGCTGTCTGTCAGAAGCTAGAGACAGGCTATGTCTCATCCATCAGAGAGGCTGAAAGCTGCAAGACTGCTTGCTACAAAAGCAGACTTCTCCTGGAGGTAGGGTGGGACTCATCCATCTCAAGGCCCACCTCTTCTGACTGCCTTCCTCCAGCAAGGCTCCACCTCTCAAAGATGCCATGACCTTCCCAAGCACATGAGATTGTGGGGGACACATTTCAAACCATGACAGAACTTCCAATGCTTCATCAGATAATACCATAAAATTTAATTTCTGTAGTATAGTTGTAACTAGGATGATTTTTGAAAAAGAAAATCATCGTTTTTATTATATTCTTCCATTATTTACTTTTATTTCCAAAATGCATTAAACAGAAGAAAAAATAACTCCCAAAAGTTGAAGATATCATTTTTAGCCTGTTGTATGATGCTTTCCTCCAATCAAACAGCCGCCATCTTGTTCAATATTATTGAGATTGAACCTTTTTCCAGTAGACATTTACTGAAACAGAAGGATGAGAAAACATGTGCCAGGATATGTATTGTACATGCTCCTGTGCACATGCCACCCAATGCTCTCACACATGAGACAGGAGGAGGCAAGGTATATCAGCTGGATATGACTAGTTTAATGGGTTCCAACTAGGCAACCTCAGGGAAGTTGTCGGCCATGCTGCAGTGAGCTGCCTTTGTATAGTCTCTACTCCTGTCAGAGAGCCTCATCCTTGCTCCTGCAAATAACCCCAATAAACTTATTTGTTTATTGTCACTTCTGGTCTGTCAAGGAACTCCTATCTGGGGTGAATAGACAGGTGTGTGGTGTCTCTCCAGGAAAAATATTCACAGTACATTGCTGCAGTATTCATACATTACATAAACTGAAGGTGGCAAACCAGTTCATCAGGATTCTCTTGACTCCTGTCCTCTTATCATTTCAATTTTCTCCAGCAAGAATTTTCAGTTAACTCCAGCAGAAACATCCATGAGTCACAGCAAATTTAGAAAAAAATATACTATGCCCTTATAATATGGGTAAGCAGATGTTTTGTGCTACTACTGCACTCTATTTTGTTACACTCCCTCCCACTGGCTATCAAATGTCAGAAGAGCATTTCTAGTCTATGGGTCATATACAGGTAAAATAAATTGGATTTTCTTTAAGAAATACAGGAATGCTGTCTTCTGATGTAAGAAAAAGACATGACTGTCTACCTTTATAAAGTCAAGAACACAAGTTTTGGCTATGTAGAGTTTGTGTAGATCCTAAAGAAAAAGTATTTAATGTCAGATCTTTATAGAAATAGCAGGCTTTGTTTGGGAGTGCTGACTGCCAATCACTTGTTCTATATGTTTTTAGTCTCTAAAAATGATAGCATTGAAGGCAAAGATCTTTCCTCCAATATATTATTGACACAAATTTTTATAACAAAGAAGTAAAAAAATAAATTTATACCAAGAAGTTGGCAATTATGCCAATAACCCTAAAGAAAACAAAAAAGGAAAATGTTAATGCTTATTTCATTAGTTACTTACCAATACAGACAATAATAAAATAATCCAGCAGAAAGCTGGCTAATCCTATTCTTCACTTTAAAAAAGTATGATGTAATATATTCCAGATATAAATATAGAATAATATTTTCTTGATCATACAGTTATTCAACTGCCTATTTTCAGGGAAGACAGAAACCAGGGAAACATGGAGATGAAATTAGCACACAGATAGAAGAGTAGAAAATACAGACTGGATCACACTTTGTAACAGCTATATTCAGGGAAAAGAAAGAAGGATGAAGAAACTGAAAACACCAGAAAGAAAAGAATAGACAGGTAAACTACAAAAGGCTTAAAATGCATGCAGATAAGAATAAAATATAGGAATGCAAGTTCAGGTGCTCCTGAAAAGAAATATAAGGAAATAGATGCTTTAAGTTACAATGGAGTCCAAGAAAGAATTTATTTTGGGATAGAGCCAGACAAAACTTCTGGGATGACCAACAAGTACCATTTCTTATAGAGAAAAAGCAAATTAGCAATACTAATTCAGAAGAAAAGAAGAAAAGCAACAGTGAAGACAGACAGGAATCTGAGTACACATTCAGAAAAGACTAAGTCCTAATAAAATAACTGACATGAACCTTTATGCAAAACTCTAAACATTATAAAAAATGGCAAATTTCTAGAAAAAAAGTATGATATATCTTATACTTATGTATACCAATTACTTTTCACAAGTGTATGTGTACATGGTAGAAAATTTCTTAGTATATGATTAAGATTCAAAAATCAACCACCTTTGTATATAGCTACAAACCAAAACAAGACATTCTGATAGAAGCCACCAAATTCAATAGTAAACTCAAATTAATCTAAGAGCCATTTAGAATTCCATTCTTCAAAAACTTCCAAGAAGTGATATAAAAAGACAAGACATAGTCTAAAAGAAAATACATTAATATTACATATATTTAAAGACAAGACATAATCTTAAAAAAATACATCTTAATATTGCATATATTTAAATATATATGAACACTAGTAAAACAATTAGAAAAATTCATAGTAAATAAAAGACACAAACATTTTCCAGAGGTCAAAACAATCATGGTTGATAAATTATATAAAGAAGTATGTGATGGTTTATATTGATTGGTAACTTGACAGGATCTAGAAACACCTTTAAAAAAAAACCTCTGGGGGCTGGAGAGGTGGCTCAGAGGTTAAGCCTCTGCCTTGCAGACCTAGACCCCATGTATAGAAGGCCGGGAGGAGGCTGGGGCGGCCTGGTCCTGGTAGAACGGAGCCTTTGAATCCCAGGGCAGAGTAAACAAGGAGGAGGTGGAAGCAGTCCATGGTGGTTCCAGAATGAGCCCATGGTTCTACACACACACACATACATACACACATGCACAATTGAATAAATAAAAAATAAATAAAAACCTCTGTGATGAGTTTTCTGAATTATGTTAATTAAGGTTAGAAGGTGGGCAGCATCCTTCTGTAGGCTGTGGTCCTACAGTAAATTAAAATAAAAAATGTTCATGCTACTCTGCTGGAGACAGAGACCACCTGGAAGATCATACAGACTCCTGATAAGTGAATTAAAAAGGCATCTCAGATGTCCAGCTCTCTTAACCTTCAGATGAGCCTAGTTCCTAGATGTTCTCTGAATAAAATCCTATGTATTCCTGAGCAAACATAAGCCAACTAGTCCATGCAACCAACAGATCTGTTACAGTTAATAGTAAATTGTGATTTAAAACAATAAATTTTAGAGCAGTCTGATGCCCAGGAATCAATCAGCAGAGTGAGTAGAAAAAGAACATTCTGGAAAGGGGAACCCAAAGTTTAGCCACAGTCATAGCATTGGCGAATGGTATCCCTGTGGTCATTCCCAAGGCCTTAATATTCAGGGATTCAATACACCTGTTGTATTATAGTCTAGATGCTTTGAATGCATCTTCTTCCTGGTCCAAAGCAGAAGAGGACCCGTGTGAACAGTGTTCCAAAGAGGCTGTGACAATCAACGTATCTTCTCTTTTCTTTTTCCTGGCCTCATTAAAAGCAAGGTCAAAATAATTTACAGATTTTTCCCTCTGCTATATCCTCCCATAAAAGTCTACTGTGTGCCTACAAATCCTCTCATTAAAGTCTCAGAATTCGATTTACATAATTGAGGCTGTCCAGCTAATTTTAGGAAAATTACAACTTTGTGAAAAATAACTGTTATACAGTAATTACAGCAGAGATGCTCCACTTTGTGTCGGGCACAATGAAATCAGTAGGTTTAAAAATTAAGAACAAGTGACTCTATGCTCTCAATGTCATTTTAAAAATGAGAGAGAGCTGCTAAGAAACAGCTTTGCATGCTAATCGCAGGACTTGGGAACATTCTATGTTAAGATATATGGTTGTCAACCTTGTTAAAAGAAATATTGAAAGAGAGAAATTGATTTTTTCCCAGAAAATATGCCTGTCACACTCCAAGTTAAGTTACTGTTATGTGTGTCCATTAAATAAGCATGCTGTATGGAAAGTCACACACTAGAATAAAAAATTCAGCTATCCTTGACCTCAGTTAGGATATCCACAATGTCTTAATTAAAGGAATCAAGGGTAACTGAGATGATTGTGTTTAATGTTCAGTAAAACTACTTATGAAGTAGATGACCTGTAAGTTCTATGAGGACATTATGTTGCTTACTTTAGAAAGAAATCCTTAGAAGTGCCATATTTATGGAAACAGTAAATAAAAAAGTGTCAATATTATATAAATTCAACATCATGAAAATCAATTTGGTATGGGATATCAGCAAGACAATGATCACGTTCTTAAAATAAGACAAAGTTTCTGTCCCTATGCCTCCAAGAATGACCATATCTCACTGATATGATGGGAAGCTGATAAGAAAGATAGGAAATCTGAGTTTCTAGGTTCTATCTTTGTACTCTGCCCACAACTCAGTTTACACCCCCTGCCTCCATTAACCATGGCAGCTCTGCTTCCACATGCTTTCTACACAAGTATCATCATAAAATGCCACTTAAGAAATAAGTGACTTAGACCTAATGAAAAATATCCACATTAAGTTTCATCAAAAGCCAAGAAGGAATGATTCCTTCTAAGCATCAGCAAAAGAGGAGCACTGCAAGACTATGAATGGGTCAAAACTAAGGCAGGACAGAAGGAACAAGTTAACACAAGGCACAGCCAGAACTTGCTCTTGCTTGGAATCTCTGTGAGATGAAAAACGACACACCCCTCTTAGTTATTTAGTTACATGGATAAATGAGTTTTTTCATCTGAATATGAGAATGACACCTAGCGACACTGAATTCCCAAATATTATAGCTTGCAGTGTCCACAGGTAAAGATTTTTGTTTCTCCTTCTTCTCCCTTTATCATATCCAAAGGAGCATCCACACATAGTTTCATTAAAAGAAAAAGGTATAAAACACATGCTTGGTGCTCTCAAAGATCCTTATACAAGGAAGGACATTTTTTTGGCTCTGTGTGTGTGTGTGTGTGTGTGTGTGTGTGTGTGTGTGTGTGTATCAGAGGGCACAGTGTGTGCCTGTGGAGGCCCAGGGTGACTTCAGGAATCACTCAGAATTGTACTACTTCCTTTTTGTTTTTCTCTGGACTTTCCCAAGTTCCACCTACCAGGACAAGAAGTATAGCCACTGCCATTTCCACCTGTAGTCTTTACATGAGATCCAGGATCTGAACTCATGATTTTCTGCTTGCAAGGCTGAGATTTACCCTCTGAGTCATCTTTCCAGCCCCACAAGAAAACACTTTCAATGGTGAAATAAGCCAACCATTTCCACAAAAGTAAAGGACAGAGTTTTTTCAATTTCTCTTCCGTGACTTAAATTTCAGTATATTTTCAGAAAGCTGATATACTTGCCAGGTGTTTAAAATTTATTGATAGGAGAGCTAGAAATTAATAATTCTATACATTATTCATGTTTATTTTTGATGCTGGTATATCAAGGAATACATAGCTAGCTAAAGATATAGCATACTGTAATTGGGATAGTTTGATAAAGACATCAGATTGGTGATTTTTTTAATTTGCTTTTGAAAAGTACACTTGGTTAGTTTTATAATAATTAATAAGATACATATTTAAATATTTATTTTCAGCAAAACTCAACAATGAAGTTGAGACAGAAGAACTGAACAAATTACTCAGATGATTACATTTTTTCCCTTTTGTCTTCAATGTATGTAAGTACACAATGTAGTACAACCATGGATAGAGACAAAGCAGCCATTTTTGTCCTGCATTGAAACACTTAACAAAGTGCTCATTCATTATATTATCTGGCTGCCTTCTGACAGATAGTGTTCCACAGATTAAATTATACTGTTCCTGTCACTCTCCTGTTGCTGTGATAAAAAGAATCTGACCCAAGTGACTTAAGGGAGAAAGGTTACCTTTACTGGATTACAATTCCAGAGGAAACATAATCTGTTAAGAAGCACAATGCATAGCCAAAGAAATGGTGGTTAAAGCAGGAGGCTGCCTCACTTAAAATAGCTATCAGGAGTCAGAGAGGAAACTGAAGTAGAAGCAGCTATCCAAACTCCAGACCCTTTGTGATGAACACCCTCCAGCAAAGCTGGGGCAGCCTGTGCTTCTGGTCCTGGTAGCGTGGAGCCTGTGAATCCCAGGGCAGAGTATACAAGGAAGAGGTGGAGGTGGTCTGTGGTGGGTCCCGAATTCGCCCAAGGTTCTACACAGACACACACACACACATACATACACACAAGCACACACACCCACAATTGAGCAAATAAAAAATAAATTAAAAAAAGAAATTCAGAGAATTATAACATCATATTTCAAAAGCTTATATTCGGTGAAATTTGATAACACAAAAGAAATGGATGAATTCCTAAGTAAGCACAACTTACCTAAATTGAATCAGGAAGTTGTGAATTATTTAAATCGTCCAATCACATATGAGTAAACTTGAATCTTTCCACCAAAAAATGTCCTGGACCAGATGGATTCAGCAGAGAATTCTAACAGACATTTAAGGAACAACTAACACCAATACTTCTTAAACTGTCCCATCAAATTACGAAGGAAGGAAATCTGCTAAATTCTTTCTATGGAGCTAATATCATACTAATCCTAAAACCTAATAAAAATACACTTAAAAAAGAAAACTATAGGCTAATCTCTTTGATGAACACAGATGCAAAGATTCTCAACAAAATTTTTGCAAATCGTATTCAAAAACATATCAAAAAGATCATTGTGATCAAGTAAGCTTTCATCTCAGGCATACAAGGTTGGTTCGACATATGCAAATCAATAAATGTAATTCACCAAATAAACTAATTCAAAGTCCAAGACCACATAATACTATCCATAGATGCACAAAAAGCTTTTGTCAAGATCCAACATCCTTTTATGATGAAAACCATAGAGACAATTGGAATGAAAGGACCTTTATCAACATAATAAAAGCTGTATACAACAAGCCAACAGCAAGGATTATACTCAATAGGGAAAAACTTGAAGAATTCCCCCTTCAATCAGGAACTACACAAGGCTGTCTACTCTCACCACTTCTATTCAATATTGTGCTTGAAGTCTTAGCTGGAGCCATAAGACAAGAGAGGGAAATAAAAGGGATTTAAATCTGCAAGGAAGAAGTCAAGTTATCTCTATTTGCAGATGACATGATCTTTTTTTTAATATTTTTTATTATCTCCACTCATACAAACTTAATAGGTACACCGGTTCCCTCCCTCCCTCCTCCTCCCCCCACCCCTCTGCTCACCCTCCCCTCACCCCTTCCTCCCCACCCCCCAGTGCCTCCCCTCCCCCAATCCCCGGAGAATTCTTTAATGTGCATGCCTGACTGTCCCCTGGGTCCTCCTCTCCGATGACATACAAGGACCCAGCGGCATTTCCCTGAACCCTTTCCTGTGTTCCCCTTAAGCAAAGGAACACTATTTTGGCTGTCAATCCCTTGCCTCCAAGGATCTTGGTGCTTTTAGCAAATGCTAGACTTTGTGGGGACAATAGTGTGTTGGACATTGCACAGGGCATGTAAAGTCCAATTATGATTGCTTCAGCCCTAACTTGTGTGGAGTATCTTGCATATCCCATTCTTGTGCTCTTACACTCTTACCACCCCCTCTTCCGCAAATTTCCCTGAGCTTCAGGATGGGGAGAGATTAGGCTGGCCTAGTTCTAGGTGGTTGATATAGAGTCTCTGAAGTTCTGGATTATGGTTTGTTGATTTTCTTTTGCGGTTTTGCTGCTCCTGCAATGCCCTTCACTCCATCCTGATGGGTATTGGATGTCACCCCCTGGCCAGAGATAAAAAACTGTTAAACTAGAGTCTTGTTATAAGAGTATATTCAAAGGTAAATGCAATAAAAGTAGGAAACCACAGTGAGGGAGGGGTCAATCATCCATTTGCAAAATGGTTACTTATTATCTGCCAGACTATATGTCCTCCTCTTCTGGTGAGATCACACTCCCTCAGTTGGAGATGATCAGGAATGAAAAGTCTGTGAACTTAACCAGATGTCTCATTGCTTACTTGCAGTCCTTGATGGAGGCCTATTTTCTCTGCTGTAATATGGTCCCCTCTTTCCTTGTTTCTGGTGTGGCCTTCATACCCCATCCTGACTGTTCATACTCCTTGCAATTACTGTATTACAGAGATTTATCGTCGAGTGAGATGACATGATCTTATATCTGAATGATCCTAAAAATTCCACCAGAAAATTCCTAGAACTAATACAGAAGTTCAGCAGAATTGTAAGTTTCAAAATAAATGTGTGAAAATCAATGAAAGAAGTGAAAAAGCCTTTTTTTTTTTTTTTTTTTTTTTTTTCTTTTTTTTTTTTTTTTATTAAAAATTTAATTATACATTTTAAAATTTTTTACCAGTTCCCTCCCTCCCCCCTCCCCTTCCCCCAGTGTCTCCCCCCCAATTCCCAGAGAGTCCTTTATTGTGTGCGCCTAACTCAAGAAGTGAAAAAGCCTTAACAGAAACAATCCCATTTACTATAGCCCTTAAAAAAATTAAATGCCTTGGTATAAACCTAACCAAGGAAATGAAAGACCTTTACAATGAAAACTTTAAAACCCTAAAGAAAGAAATTACAGAAGACATCAGAAGGTGGAAAGACCTCCCATGTTCCTGGGAAACAGGATCAGCAGAATCAACATCATAAAAATGACCACCTTACAAAAACAATATACAGATTCAATGCTATACCAATCAATATCCACAAGCAATTCTTTAAAGAAATTGACCAAACAATCTCAAAATTCATATGAAAGCACAAAAGACCCAGGATAGCAAAAAAATCCTGAGTAATAAAAACACTGCTGGAGGTATCACCATACCAAACCTTAATCTATACTACATATCCATAGTTATAAAAACAGCCTGGTACTGGCTCCAAAATAGACATGAAGATCAATGGATAAAAGTTGAAGACCCAGTTAAAAGCCCACACAATTATAGCTATTTGATCTTTGACAGAGGGGTCCAAAAAATTCAATGGAAAAAGAACAGCATCTTCAACAAACGGTGTTGGCAAAACTCGATGTTCACATGCAGAAGATTAAAACTAGACCCGTACTTGCCACCATGTATAAGACTTAATTCCAAATGGATCAAGGACCTCAATATAAAGCCAGAGACTATAAAAACCTTAGTTGAAAGGGTTAGGAACTCCCTCGAGCTGAATGGACTAGGCCAACAGTTCCTAGTTGGAAATCCAATTGCACAGTCAATACAACCAACAGTCAACAGATGGGATCTTGTGAAATTAAAGAGCTTCTGTTCAGATAAAGAGACTGTAACTTGAACACAAAGACAACCCACAGAATGGGAGAAAATCTTCACTAACCAAATATCTGATAGAGCTCTATTATCCAGAGTGCACAAAGAACTTAGAAAACTAAACACCAAAGAAACAAATAGCCCAATTAAAAAAAAATGGGCCTTGGAACTTAAAAGAAACTTTACCAGGGAAGAAATTGAAATGTCTAACAAATATCTTTAAAAATGTTCTACATCCTTACACATCAGGGAAATGCAAATCAAAACCTCCCTGAGATATCATCTCACTCCGGTCAGGATGGCAAAAATCCAAAATACAAACAACACCAAATGCTGGAGCGGATGTGGAGAGAAGAGAACTCTCCTATATTGCTGGTGGGAATGCAGGCTTAACCACTCTGGTGAGCTGTCTGGTGATTCTTAAAGAACTTAAAGATTGAAATGCCATATAACCCTGCTATTCCACTTTTGGGAATAATCCCCCATACAGCAAAAATTCATCTCAATAGCACAAGCACAACCCTGTTCATAGCAGCATTGTTTACAATAGCAAAGTCTTGAAATCAACTCAAATGCCCATCAGTTGATGAGTGGATAAGGAAAATGTGGTATGTTTATACAATGGAATACCACTCAGCCATCAAGAATGATGAATTAATGCAATTTGCTGGGAAATGGATGGAATTAGAAATAATTATCCCAGTGAAGTATCCCAGACACAGAAAATTAAGCACCATATGTACTCCCTAATTGGTAGAACCTAGCACCAAACCCACTTAGTGTCACACTCAAAGACAAATCTCTGTAATACCTACAGTAATTGCAAAGATTATAAGCAGGGAGAGAAGGGGAAGAAGTGCTCTGCCAGAAATAAGGAGAGAGGGGATCATGCTATGACAGAGAAAATATGCCACCATCATGGACTGTAACTAAGCAATGAGACATCTGGTTAGGCTTACAGACTTTCCTTACTGGTCACTTGCATCTGATGGGGTGTGATCTCACCAGAAAGGGAGGGCATAGAGTCTGGCAGATAGAAGGTAACCATCCTGCAAATGGTCTCCTACTTTTATTCCATCTACCTTTGAATCTACTCTTATAATAAGACTCTATTTTAACAGCCTTTTATCTCTGGCCAGGGGGGTGAAATCCAATACCCATCAGGATGGAGCCAAGGGTGGTACAGGAGCAGCAAAACTGAAAACAAAAATCAACAAACCATAATTTGGAAAATCAGAGACTCTACATCAACCACCTGGAACCAGGCCAGCCTAATCTCTCCCCATCCTAAAGCTCAGGGAAATTTGTGGAAGAGGAGACGGTAAGATTGTAAGAGCCTAAAGACAGGGAGGAGCAACGATATGCAAAATACCCCATACAAGTTAGGGCCAAAGTAATCATAAAAGGACTTTGCATGACCTGCGCAATGACCAACATATCATTGAACCCCCAAAGTCTAGCATGGATTACAGGCACTGGGATCCTTATAGGTAAGGGATTAACAGCCACAATAGTGTTCCTATACTAAAGGGGAACACACAAAAAAAAGAGCTCTAGGCAATGCCACTGAGTCCTTACACCTCATGAGAGGGAAGTTTGACATGCACACTAAAGGATGTTCCAGGAAAGGGGGGGGGAGCACTGGGAGAAAGGGAGGGAGGGAAGGGGAAAAGAAAGGGAAAAGATGGGGAGGGAGCAAGGGGATCCACGGAGGGTTGGATGGAGGGAGGAGAATAGGGTACTTATCAACTTTGTATGAGTGGAAGAAATAAAAAAATAAAATTAAAAAAAAGATATAGACATAGGAATTGTTTATAGCCAGTATTTGGTAGGGATTGGGTCAGTTGTAAAAATGGCTGGTGAGATGTACAAGACTTAATTCCAAATGGATCAAGGACCTTGATATCAGGCCAGAGACTTTAAAAACCATAGTTGAAAGGTTAGGGAACTCCCTCGAGCTGATTGGGCTAGGCCAACACTTCCTAAACAGACATCCAATGGCACAGTCACTGCTACCAACTCTCAACAGTTGGGATCTTGTGAAATTAAAGAGCTTCTGTTCAGATAAAGAGATTGTCGCACGAGCTCAAAGGCAACCCACAGAATGGGAGAAAATCTTCACTAACCACATATCTGACAGAGCTCTACTGTCCAGAGTGCACAAAGAACTTAGAAAATTAAACTCCAAGGAAAACACTGGCCCAATTAAAAAATGGGCCCTGGAACTTCAAAGAAACTTTACCAGGGATGAAATTAAAAGGTCTAACAATTATCTTAAAAAATGCTCCACTTCCTTCGCCATCAGGGAAATGCAAATCAAAACTTCCCTGAGATATCATCTCACCCCGGTCAGGATGGCAAAAATCCACAATACAAACAATGACAAATGCTGGAGAGGATGTGGAGAGAGGGGAACTCTCCTACATTGTTGGTGGGAATGCAGGCTCATACAGCCACTCTGGCGAGCCGTCTGGAGATTCTTAAAGAAATTAAAGATTGAAATGCCATATGACCCTGCTATCCCACTTTTGGGAATAACCCCCCATGCAGCAGAGGTTCGCCTCGATAGCACAAGCTCGACCATGTTCATAGCAGCATTGTTTACAATAGCAAAGTCATGGAATCAACCTAAATGTCCAACAGTTGACGAGTGGATAAGGAAAAGGTGGTACATCTATACAATGGAGTACTACTCAGCCATCAAAAATGATGAATTACTGGAATTTGCTGGGAAATGGATGTCATTAGAAAGAATTATATTGGGCTGGAGAGGTGGCTCAGGGGTTAAGCCTCCGCCTTGCAGGCGGAAGGTCCTGAGTTCGGATCCCAGATCCCACGTATAGACGCCAGGCGGAAGCGGGGGCGGCCTGCGCTTCTGGTCCTGGTAGGGCGGAGCCTGTGAATCCCGGGGCAGAAGGAGGTGGAGGCGTCCATCGTGGTTCGCGAATTCGTCCATGGTTCTACACACACAGACGCACACACACACACACACAGACATACACACACACACGCACATGCGCACAGTTGAATAAATAATAATAAAAAAATTAAAAAAAAAAAAAAGAAAGAATTATATTAAGTGAAGTATCCCAAACCCAGAAAATTAAGCGCCATATGTACTCCCTAATAGGTGGCTCCTAGTACCAAACTCACCCAGCCCACATTGAGACACTCAAAAGTAAACCTATGTAACACAGTAATTGCAAGGATTATGAACAAGAGAGATGGGTTAGGAGGGCCACACCAGAAACAAGGAGAGAGGAGACCATGTTACAGCAGAGAAAATAGGCCTCCATCAAGTTCTGCAAGTAAGTAATGAGAAAACTGGTTAAGTTCACAGACGTTCTTTCCTGATCTCACCAGAAGGGGAGGGCATATAGTCTAGCAGATAAAAAGTAATCATTTTGCAAATGGGTGATGGACCCCTCCCTCAGGGAGGTTTCCTACTCTTATTACATCTACCCTTGAATGTGCTATTACAACAAGACTCCAGTTTAACAGCTTTTTGTCTCTGGCCAGGGGGTGACATACAGTGCCCAGCAGAATGGAGTGAAGGGAATTGCAGGAGCAGCAAAACTGCAAAAGAAAATCAACAAACCACAATCCAGAACTTCAGAGACTCTATATCAATCACATAGAACTAGGACAGTCTAATCTCTCCCCATCCTGGAGCTCAGGGACATTTGCGGAAGAGGGGGCGGTAAGATTGTAAGAGCAAAAGGATGGGAGGAGCAACGATTTGCAAGATTCTCAACAATAGTTGGGGCCAAAGCAATCATAATGGGACTTTGCATGCCCTGCGCAATGTCCAGCGCACTGTTGCCCTCATAAAGTCTAGCATCTGTTAAGGGCACCGAGACCCCTGGAGGCAAGGGATTGACAGCCATAGTGGTGATCTTATGCTTAAGGGGAACAAGAGAAAGGGCTTATGGAAATGCCACTGGGTCCTTATATGTCATCGGAGAGGAGGACCCAGTGGAGAGTTAGGCGTACACAATAAAGGACTCTCTGGGAATTGGGGGGGGGGCACTGGGGGAAGGGGAGGGGGAAGAGGGGGGAGGGAGGGAACTGGTAAAAAATTTTAAAATGTATAATTAAATTTTTAATTAAAAAAATGGCTGGTGAGTAATAAATTAGAAAGCATGGTGCTTGATTCATTCTGTTTTTTTTTTTGTGAAAAGGAAAATGTTTTCCTTTGTCTCAGGCAGGATAGTTGTTCATAAGTCTTTATATTCCCCCTATGAAAGTCTAATCTGAAATCTGATAAAACTCAAAGTGATAAAACTGTAGATGATTTTTAAGATTATTTTTAAGAATCTTAATGTATAGCTAAGGCGTACCTGAACTCATAAGCCTCCCACGTCATGAGATTATAGGCATGTGTGTCGCAGTCCGTCTGCATGGTTGGTGATAAATGACCATCAAATGGTTTAAAGGAACAAGGGGTTTATTCTCTTATGATTTCTGGTTACAGTTCTTACTCCAGCTTGATGGGAGAGCATGCACCAACACCAGGGTCAAGGGAACTGGTCACCATCACCACATAATGGCTGAGAGATGGACAATCCTTACTTGCCAGACCAGCATGTCTGGCCAAGTGAACAGAAGGATGCTGACTCTTTTAATCAGCTCTCTGTGATTTATCCAGGACCTAATCCCACCCACCATGGGCTGGATCTTCCCCATCAGCTAGACAATCTCCTTCAGGTTTGCTCTGGGCTTAACTCAACCATCAACTTTTTGCAACTGTGCCCAGAGCTCAAATCCTCAACAGTCAAGTTGACACCTGTGCTTAACTATGACACTCCACCCCTTGTCAACTTGACACAAAAACAATAGCATTTTTAAACCGTAACCTTTCCTTGTCCCCACAGATGTTAAAAAATATAAATACATTGCATGGACAAATTTAAGATGCTCTCATTAAAACTTCAGTTCCAACATTTTAAAAGTTCAAAGTTTAACTTTAAAAGGGTATTAAATCAGAATAAGTTAAATACTTTAAAACAAATATAACATTAAAACAGAAGGATCTTGATACAATAAGAAAACATTTAAATTAAAATCAAAGTCCAGCAAATTACCGCATCCTGTACTTCAATGTCCATCTTCTGTTGTTCATCATGTAATCACGGTGGCTCAAAGATTTCAGGAATTCCCCGTCCCTGTTTGCAGCTCAAAATTGTAAAGGCAGAGTTCCTTTGAACCAAGTTGAATCTCCACTTGCAGCAGTCCTCAGCATACATCCCACGGTTCTAGCATCTCCAACACTCTGGGTTTGCCTCTGCAGGTATAAGCTTCATCTTCTCTTGCAGGACTCTATGTCTGCCACTCGGTGCCAAGCTTTTGCTGCTTTCCATGAACCCCTCAAATCATTCACCAAAACCAGTACCACCTGGGGGATGCTGCCAGACTCCGAAGCGAATTTGAAATGTAGCATAGTCCACGTGAGCCGTAGCTATACCAAGTTTTATAGATGCTGAAAAAGCCTCTTTTAGGCAGCCAAACATCCAAAGGGCATGAAATGGCTTTAACTTGGGTTTTGGCTCCTGAAGGAATTTGAGTTTTCAAACCAAGAACTTGCCATACGGTGGTTTTCATGTCTTCCACTGTCCCAGTGCAAGTCACTAGGTTTTCCTTCACTGATATTCATTTCTCCAACAGCAGCAGATATTCTGCTGCCTGCCCTTTGCACATCCAAACCTTTAAGGCTGCCAACACAGCTCTCCTCTGTCAATCAAACCAGTCCATGGTCTTTAAATTCAGCTTTACCAAAGTCCTTGTTCCCCTTATCACAAATTGGGCCCAAACAATCACTCTCAGCAATTGGCCCATTGGCCCAATACTCTGAAAAACGGTATTTGTAAATCCACAAAGTGAAAATTCTCAAGCATTTCCAACTTTGTATAGCAGAACCATTGAAAAGCCACAAAATCCATAGTCAGATTTATCAGCAACACCCCACTTCCTGGGTACCAAATTCTGTTGCAGTCCGTCTGCATGGTTGCTGATAAATGACCATCAACTGGCTTAAGAGAACAAGGGGTTTATTCTCTTATGATTTTTGGTTTCAGTTCTTAGTCCAGCTTGACGGGAGAGCATGCACCAACACCAGGGCCGAGGGAACTGGCCACCATCACCACATAATGGCTGAAAAATGGACAATCCTTATTTGCCAGACCAGCACATCTGGCCAAGTGAACAGAAGGATGCCGACTCTCTCAACCAGCTCTCTGTAATTTATCCAGGGCCTAATCCCACCCACCATGGGCTGGGTCTTCCCCAGCAACTAGACAATCTCCTTCAGGTTTGCTCTGGGCTTAGCTCAACCATCAACTTTCTGCAACTGCGCCCAGACCTCAAACCCGCAACAGTCAAGTTGACACCTGTGCTTAACTATGACAATGTGCCATTGTGACCAGTGAGAACTTCACATTTTTATTTTTCAATAGAAAGGGGAATTATTAAGTTTGCCTTCTAGAAATTTCATATGCATATTCTCATGGTCTCTTGTTCCCATTAGTAGTTAGGGGACTATGTGCCCAGTAACAAACTAGAATAAATGAAGAGTATTCCTTCTTTCATGGAGTCCGTAGGGAAAGAAAGATGGCTGGGAAAACAGCTATTGAAATTCATGGTATAGCTTTCATGTCTAAAGTTCCACAACCACAGGAAAACATCAGCAACCTTGATCTACTGTAGCTAGTTCCTCACTGGTAAGAATTACCTTTTCAAAGGGCAGATGGTTTGCCTTCTATCTGCTTCCTAATTCTCTCCAGCTTGTCTGCAAATTGAGATCTCCATGGGTTTTATCCTTCCAATTGAATATATTTTAATCTTTCAAAATGGCTCTTTATCTCTTCTTCCTAATTCAAATTTAATTTGTTACTGAAACAAAAACTGAATACTCATCTTTTTTCATCCCTCCCTTGTTTTAGTGCATATCTAATATATCCTTTACTTAGCAATTCAATTAATAATATACAAATACCACCAGAATTGTACAACTGTTCATGAAAATGAGTTCAAAGTAGATGATAGGCTCCTTTGTGTAAACTTCTTATCATATTCACAGTACGCTCTTTCTAGAGCTAATCCTCAATTTGTGGGGTACATGTGGGTACAATCTTCAACATGAAATTTTAGGCTCTTTACAGAACCCGCTTCTTGCTGATGCTTTTTAAATATAGCTACAGTCAAAAGGTAAGAGGCAGAGGGAGGAGATGGGGGTTTCTAAGAACTCATTCTGGATAAAGTATGAGCACAATGAAAGTGCCCTAGCTGGATACAAATCCTCCTGTTTACCCCTCCAGCGCTGCGCTGTTTGATTTCCTGTCTATCCAGGCTTGATTAGTGTTAGAAGACTTATTCAGGGATAATTCAATTGTCGGCTTTAAATGCCTGAGTTATCTATATGAGTATTGCACTTGGACCGTTGCCCTCATGGAAAAAAATGAGCCTTATCCTCCTCCTCAGGCTAGAGAAGTTCTGAAAGTGCTGGAAGTAGGTGGCACAGAGTGGAACTGTTCAAGGTGTTTTCCACCTTTTATAGAGAGATTGTAGGCTGCACTGCTAATGAGACCTTCAAAACAAATACCTGCCATGTATCACTTTTTAATGAATCTAATATATCGAATTTTTAAATAGCAAGCACATTCACCTGGTGATACATCAGATGACTAATACACATATGAACTTTTTTTCATTAAAGAACTATCCAGGAGGAAAGGAACAGCATGATATATTGGATCAAGCACAAATGCTTCTTTCTCTAGAAATCTCTTAACCTGATATGCAAAGGACACTCACAATTCTCCCAGTGAATGCAAGGTACCAATGAGTATCAAAGTTTAAAGAGCTTCCAAGGCTTAACAAGAAAGGAAAGTGGGCATTCCCTCAGCCTCTCTGAACTTGACCTCAATCTAATACAAATCTCTCGCAACAAAGGAGTCTACTTAAACTGCATGCTGTAAATACCCACGAATTTGTCTCCCTATACCTCAGTATCTTTTCAAATAGGCTTCCTCCCATTTTTGAAGTACCTAAAAAGGATCCCCCTCCCTATGAATCTTTCTCTCCCTACTTTTAAAATGTGGCATAGTTATCACATGTTCTCTCTTTTTTTTATTTCCATTCATACAAACTTAACAGGTACACCGGTCCCCTCCCTTCCTCCACCCTCCAAACCCCCTCTTTTCCCCTCCCCTCTCCCCTCCCTCTTCATCCTCCAGTGCCTCCCCCTCCCATCCCCAGAGCATCCTTTAATGTGCATGCCAAACTCTCCTCTGGGTCCTCCTCTTCGATGAGGTGCAAGGACCCAGCGGCATTTCCCAGAACCCTTTCCTGTGTTTCCCTTAAGCATAGGAACACTATTGTGGCTGTCAATCCCTAGCCTCCAAGAATCCTAGTGCCTTTAGTCCAGCTGGGGTCAATAATGTGTTGGACATTGCACAGGGCATGTATGTGGATATCCTTGTTAATGTATTGGATTGGAATTAATCTAAGAGCCAAAAAATTTGAAAAGACCAATAAAAGAGAAGGTGGAAAGGAATGGTTATGATGAAACCTTTCAAAGGGCATATTTAGGATACCATGACAAGTAAGTAGGGTCAAGGAGGGAATAATTGGGAAAAATACAATACAGGGAATGAGGGAATGAGATAAGAGGCATTTATAGAAAAACACTAAGATTGTGGGAAGTAACCCCAAAGGAACCTCCTATGCTAGTTATATATATATTTATATATATACATTTATATATATATATTAAAAACATATCTTTTAAAGAAAGGAACAAGAATGGACAGTCCTTATAAAGAGTAGCATAAAGTGAGGAAAATGGGAAAAAAGCTCTGAGCTGATCCACTTAGAACCCAATGACAAAATGATACATGAAGTAACAGGAATATGACACTTCCTGAATAAAATGTTGGTGAGAGAGGTCTCGAAGGTCCCCAAACATTGCCCTTGGTTGCTCTCCAAAAAACTGTCAGTAAGACTCTATGGATCACAGAATATGGTTAAAATGTATCAACTAGAACTGGTCTGAGAAATTCCTTCTTGCTGGATAACTTATACAGTACCAAGGAATACTGTAGAAGCTGCTAAGGGAGAGAAATACTCGCAGATCCCATCAACATGAGATCTGTAAGTTGTAATAAAAATCACTATGGAACAGGTGACCACCAGTGTAATGTTGGCATGAGTGTCAAGGAGACAACCAACAGCTTTCTGATTGAACTCAAGACCACTTGTCAGAATGGAACA